>JACEFO010002352.1:0-39921 GCA_015342445.1 Digitaria exilis
ATAATGGGAGGAAGTAAATGTGTACTAAACAACTCCTAATAATCGCGATCCAAAATAGGGGGTTGCGTGTACAAATTTGGATCACGATTAATGGTTGCGATCCAGTTGAGGGGGTGTAAAACTTTTGGATCCATTCCAGGGGTGCGTTTGTAAATAACCAAGCCCCGGACATGGGCACCGGCGGCTCGCGCCACCGCCGGGAGAACTCTACCAAAGCCTCGCGCTGCTCGGCCTGCAAATATCCGTGCATCCCACCATTGCTTACCGCCCTCAAGCGCGAGACCACGGAGCGGCGCGAAGCATCCGCCCCACAGCGACCGCGCCGTTGGTGACGCAGCACCCACGGGCCGGAGGACGCGGAGATGCGCGCGGCGCTCCCCCCTCGTCGTCTTCGCTCCTCGCAAAGAGCTGGACTAGGAGCGCCTGATTTCTATCGGAATGGAACGCACGACAGCAACTGCAGCCCGTGGCCCGTGGATCCTGCTTAAAGATTGGTGCGCCAACAACGGAATGCCGCAGCTTCTCCTCCTACCAGCCCAGCACTGTCACCCGCGCGACGCCATTTCGTGACAGTGATTTTGTCTCGTCTCGCCGAGACCTCCGCTCCTCCTGCGCGGCATCCAGCACCGGCCCCGAGCGTCGGCGATCCATCCACTTGCCGGCCGACTACAAATCTCCGGGGTAAATAAGCCACACCGAGCACCACTATCCAGCACCCACACGCACGTGTTTCGACGGATCTCCCATTCTGCTGCATCGCCTCCACCGCCGCCTGTGCACCTGGTTGTGGTGCTCCTGGAGCCAACGGATGGCGTACCGACTGTAAGAACAAGAGGAAGTAGGGTGGGGAAATACATGCTTTGAGAATCTGAAATTGTTACTTTGTTAGGGCTTCGAGAGTGCTGCAGCTTTAAGCCTTTAATAACCAGTTATGTGAGAATGTCCCACAATTTCTTGTCAGATTTTGTTGTGTGCATACAAACTATCAGTGCAAGCACAAGCTAGTTGAGTTGGTTTTAACCTTCGATTTTGGGCTGCAGTGATTGCTGCAGACAACTGAAACATATGATTGTAGTAGCCCATTGCTAACTGACAGTGATAATTCAGACTTCGGAAACTAACTTTTTACTCTTGCAGTAGCACACATGCCCTTCTGAAGGCACCTAATATCAATATCATACGATTTTCTTCACTACATTGGATATTGCTATGCTGCAAATCTACAGCACTGGAGAATACTAGAGAACTGAGGCTCGGTGATGCTACTGCTGTCTTATATTCATATTGTTTTATGGTTAAGGTTGCGTTCAGTTCCCTTTATTTTCTTTCAACCAAAACTAATGCTCCCCACGTGTTCTCAATTTTTCTCGGAAAATATAAGTTGCAAGCCTATGAATTTTTTTCTATTCGTTCTTATACATTGTGACATTTCGACTAGGAATGTTAGCATATCTACAAACAAACTAAATATCACTGATAAAGTGAGATCCTTTTTAAGATGATGTTGTTCTCCGCCAGAGAGGGGGACTAGAAGGACTTCAATTTTATATCTATGTTATATTGCTCCATTGTGTGATCTGGTATATCTATTTGAATTAGTACTATTATTTTATGAACACATTTCTGATGCAGATCCTATAATGGCAACCAGGCGCAATGTTCAGTATTCACCTCTTCCCGCAGATGATGCACATATAACCTACGGTTCAACTACGCTCAAAAATCATATAGGAGAATTCCATGGAAGTCAGTTGCCTTAGCACCTTTTCTCCTTGTGATAGGAATTTCATTCCTCTCCCTATCATATTTTATTTTCACTAGTCACATGGAGGGTGATGGTTCTCAGGCATATGGTCTCTTATTCCTTGGTGTGCTTGCTTGCTTTCCTGGTATGTCACCACAAGCAACTTCAGTAGTTCAGCCATTCTGTATTTCTTTCCAAATTGTGGTTGTTCTGATATGAATGAAGGCCTACCTGATCTCCTCCCCTCCCCCCCCCCCCCCCCGTCCTGAGGAATCTAAATGTATATCTGCAGCTCTGGTTAAGTATTTAAGCTATATTGCTTCTTTGCTAACTATGATGTAATATAACCGCAATGTGGCTAACTATCACTCCCATTGGTTAATTAATTTGTGATCAGCGCTGATAGTGGACGTTTTGGATTGAATGTTTGCTCCGATTGACATTTATCGGCCAATAATGCTCCCTTCCCCTGGAAGACACTTATGCTCCAGTGACATTTATTTGCCTGTTCTCAATGTTTGGTATCTCACTTATTTATATGTGCAAGTGGGAAGAAATTAAGTTTCTGTTAATTGTCATGTCATAACTCATAGAACTATGAAATAATCTTCCATTTTTTAATGGTCATGTGATTTTCCACTGCGCCTGTTAATCTATTTTTGCAGGCTATTACGACACCTCGAGTTGCTTACTATTCTTGGAGAGGAGCGCCAGGGTACACCTTCGCATCCATCCCAGATTATTAGCCATTTTGCGTCTCCACAGGTGTGATCCTCAGGCAGGAAGGCCAAGCATGTAGACAGTTTAAAATCGAGCCACAAAATGGAGCTTACACAATGAGAGCATGATATCACTATATCAGGCACATATCCTCTGAAACACTGCTGTATTCATGCATGGATAACTTGGCAACACTGACATATGCTGCTGAAAAATGCTAGCAGCGTAGGTGGGTTTATTTTGTTTTTGTTGTTGGAGTAGACTTCGGATTTGTTATGGATCGTGCATACAGTTTTCTTGGTCATACAACATTCAGTGTCTGTGTCCTTTAGCAGCCACAGATTGATCATATGGCTGGGTGTTCCTTCAAGAACTTTCAAATGAAAGATTGTACTGCAGTTTATGCATGCCCCTGTCCTCACATTAACTATGACTTCCTTCGTTTGCACGCAATGTCTTGAGGACATATATTTGCTTGGCTAAACTGGATATTGTAAAGTATCTATAAACAGTGTCACTAAAAGAGATTAGCAGGAAAAGCATATATCCAAGGAGGAAATAAGTATAATATATTCAGACTTGAGCAGGGGAAATAAGCATCTTGGTGGACCCTTTTTCAAGTCCTAAGTCGTATGTATGGCTTTGCTTGGTCATGAAGCCGTGTTCTCTGTCTTTTCCTTTTGGGTCCATCGTTTATGTTGAGCAGAACAGAACAAAGAACAAGGGAAATAAATATCGACTTGCAGAGGCTACAAATTGTGTTTACTGTGTCTTTGTCATCGTGCCTTTATTTTTTCTACTAATTTACCCAGGTTAGGGGTTGGCTGGCTGATTTCGAGTTCTTATGACAGGAATGACACACGTCCAAGTTGTAAAAAATAGATTCTAATTTGTATATACCATCAGCGCCTAAGTATTAACTATTTGAACAAAAAAAAACACATACATTTATGTCGTCATCTCGATTTTACAACAGTTTTAGCTTGGATTTACCTTAATTTTACTTAAAAAAAAGAACAAAAATGAAAATATCTGGTTTTCTTCAAAGCAAATGCATATGTACATGCTCACATGTACACATGCACATTATCTCTATTGACGATATGTGTCTTGTTACCACTCAACCAAAGTGGATAGATTCCTTTGCAAGAAACATAAACCGATCCATGCTCAATTAGCAAACAAATCTATTTGAAGTAAAATTATAGATGGTTGTTTCAATTTTGTATGTTGTATACAGAGGAATGGGTCATTACATTATTGAAGAAGAGAAGTGTTTGGTGCATGGTCCTAATAATAGCGTAAAGTTTTTTTTTGAAAAGATAATAACAGCCTAAAGTGCGAAATGGTCGCCGATGTACTAGGATAGAGAACATACAGTACCACTGGAAGAAAAAAAAAAACAGCAGCTAAGATCAACTTCACGTGCTCCAAATGGCTCGTTTCCAAACAACCAATGGCACGCAACTCTAGTCGTTTTTAAATTCATGCTTCTTTCGTCAAACAAACTGAAGGTAAAAAATTTATTCGCACTTTTCTGAATTCAGATTATTGAGAAAGGAAAAAAACACATCTTTGGAAGTACCACCGTTGACAACAGAACACATGACCCCAAAACCCATAGGAATCTGTGCGAGGAAGCTTCACTGTGCTTCGTTACTCGTGGTCCCACATGCCAGTATCACGTGGACGCAAACTACCTCCCCTAGTTGGACCCACCTGTCATATTAACCGGCGAACTGTCGGTGTGTCAACCTCCTTCCGCCCCCACACTCTCGTCGTCGTCTCCCTTCACAAAAGGCCCCCATCGATCTCTGCTCCAAAGAAACTTCTCCTCTCCTCCACCTCCCACGCCGTTATCATCACCCCCAAGATCCCACCTCCTACGCCTCAATTCCCGTCGCAGAGCTCCGCATTGGGCGCGGCCGTTGTGCGCCGCGATATTGTCTCGGATCTGACCGGCGAGGCGACAGCGGCGGCGGGGTCTTGCCGTCTTGGGTGTGCGGCGCGGGCTGGAGAAGAGTCTGCGAATCTAAGGAGGGACAGAAGAGGCAGGTGGGTAGGAGTCGGGAGGAATGGCGCCGACGCGGGGCGCGGGGGGAGGTGTGCGGCTGCCGCCGATGAACGCGCTGGAGATCCTGCGGGAGACGGTGCGCGTGCTGCGCGGTGACCCGCACGCGTTCACATCCATCCTGTTCCTGCTGCTCTGCCCGGCGTCCGGGTGCCTCCTCCTGTCGGCGGCGGCTCTGGACGGGCCATCGTGCTGCCGCTGGCCCGGAGGCTCCTCGTCGCGGCCGCGGCGTCGGGGCTCCCGCTCACGCATTTCGTCAGGCAGATGGCGCCACCACCTCGCCGCCACGCTCGTGTCCTCCCTCGTCTCGTTCCCGGCGCTGCTCACGCTCCTCCTCGCCGCCCGCGCCGCCGTGGCGTATTCCGTGGCCGCCGTGTACGCCGGGAAGCCGCTCGCTGCCGGGACATCACCACCCTCGCGCGCCGCGCGTGGCCGCGCCTCGCTGCCACGTACGTGCTCGGGTGCGCCGCCGTCGCCACCGGCCTCGTCGCTTTCTTTGGACTCCTCGTCACCGTCTGCTCCACGCTCAAGGCCATGCTCTACCCGCCCGACATTGTCGTCCTGTGCGGGACTCTTCACGGTTCTCGCCTACTCCGTGATGTACGCGCACACCATCATCATTTGCAACCTCGGCGGCGTCATCGCCGTTCTCGAGGAAGTGGCTGGGTTCAATGCGCTGCGCCGGTCGGTGCAGCTGATGCGTGGCCAGACCCACGTTGGGCTGCTCATCTTTCTTGGATCCACCATTGGCCTAGCCTTCGTCGAGGGGCTGTTTGAGCACAGGGTGAAGACATTAAGCTATGGTGATGGGTCGTCACGGCTTTGGGAGGGGCCATTGCTTGTCCTCATGTACTCTTCGTGATGCTGATCGATTCAATGATGAGCGCGGTGTTCTACTTCACTTGCCGGTCATCAGCTTGGACTTCTTGGACGAGGAGGGTGCCAGCATTGAGGAGCTTGAGATGATGAGTGCTGGCAATTCAAATGTTGTCAGGTGATAAAGATTGGTTTGTTTCTCACAGGTGTATCTGTTCATAGTGGCATAGGGAAATAAGTGGGTTGGGCAAGGCCAAGATCCATGTAGATTGGCCGGAGGTATTGGTGGTTGTGGCGCCGTGGCTATGCACTTTATGTGTATGCTTGGCTTGATTGGTTGACGATCATGGTGAAAGGAATATTTTTGCATCCATTTGAATTCTTCAATGCTCAGGTAATGGTGGATGTGGAAGAGAAGGCTAGAGAAAATCTGCCATAGGGTGTGTTCTTGATCAGATCAAGTTTTGGCGATTCAATGTGTGTAGCATTCTTTCAAAATGATGTAACTAGTATATCAATTTGATTGTTATGGAATTTTGGTCACCTTACAACATTTTGATTATACTAAATGATATGTCTTCTGTTACTGATGAAATACAATCGATTGCACAATTGATTCGTGAAGTACTATTTCAGCCAAATGTTCACTATATCTACTTTCAGATTCTCTGTTTTGCTTTCCTACTTCCAGCAAAGAACTATTAAAATGGAGATTTACTTTTGTCTATTCTTTTAATCCTTTTCATTCTTCAGCATGCAGAAGTCGTCTTTACATATGAAGCTAAGTTACCTTGATTACAGTGTTCTTTCTTTGCGTAGTGCTATGTGCTTGTGAAGATTCTCAGTTCTAAGGCTTGGAATTTTGCATCTGCCATCTTTTGTTTTCTTGAGGTTCTCTGAGCACTACTGCAGTACTGCTGATCCACGCTTTCTACAGGACATATGATTTCTTTTTTCTTCATCAGATCGTGAAAACAGTCCATTGACTTCCATTCATTATTGGCTATATGTTATCCCAAAGATCGAATTTGTAATGTTCAATGAACAATTCGAGTATTTTACTAGAGTGTTTGCAGACAGCTGACTGAAGCAAGATTCAGCCTTGTATCGCTCACCGTCAGTTGATGCTTGGCACCGACAATAACGCCTAACATTTTGCTTCAATTTGGTTGCAACTGACATAACTACTCTCGCAATTTTCTCTTCTATTTTTTTTCTCCTGAGCAAACGAAATTTGAGATAGAAAACTTACAAATAGTCGTCACGGTATACTTTTCAGTTTCCTCAAGAAATCGGACAATGAATCTAACCGATTACCACACTGGTAAGTGCTAAGTGTTCACATGTTTGGTGCAGTCTTTCAGGTTTTATGCGACATTTTAGATTGTTATCACGTGACGTCCATGTAATTTACTCTTGGATCCAGTGTTTGGTACATGTGTTGACTTGGTTGTGTACGTATGGCTTAATCAAAGTACTTTAGACGGTCTTTTGCCCATTGGATACTTAACAATGTGTCTCAGATTGTGTCCCAGGTGACTGCATTTGCACCGGCTATGACATTTCTAGCCGAAGAGATTTTACAATCTGAATATCTGTAGCCCGCTGCAGCATATACATGGCATTGTTTTCATCGTAGCACATGGTCGGAGCCGACAAGTCAACCCCAGGAACAATCACCAACCAATCACGGCCTTGATCCAAGAGATCGAGGTATCGACCTCTAAATAAATGGGTTCATTGTCATCTGACGGCAAAAGTACAAGCGCCTGCGCCCCTGACTGATGAAACTCAGAAACTGTCAATCTAGCAATTCGGAAACTACCAAAAAATAACAATTTTACAGAATCCAACCATTGCTGCGGGCCAGCGGCAAGATTTGACATCAATGTCAAACAAGGTCAGATACTGGAATCTCTGTTTGTCGACCGATCATTTACAATCTTCATTCATCAAAACAAAGCTGAACATGGAGTTGCTCTGAAGTCAGTCAGGGCAATCTGTTCTTTGGCACGAGGATGCCTGATGAGGACGCACTCTGGTCAGAGTTGAGGATTATACTTGCCCAGTTCGACGAGCGGTGAACTATCCGTGATGGAATGCGGTCACTGTCTTCACCCCCTGATGCTTCATACCCATCGCTGGTCGATCTCGACAACTGGATCCCTTGCTGTGGAGTGCTTCCTGGGGCAGTGAGAGCTGTCAGTTGCAGGTCTTCAGCTCCAGATGAGGAGACCGCTGAGACTCTGTACAGGTGCAGATCAGGCGAATCCAAACTGCTATCTGGGGATGAACCGCCAACGTTTGCGGAAGATGCAGCTCTACTTGGATGGAAGGCGCTGCGCGCCTCGAGCTGCAATGGTGCTAAACTAGACAGTGCTTCTGGGGGCACATCACTGCTTGTACTATCAATAGCATCTGTAGATATCTTTGCGACAGGTTTGAGAGAAAGATCACTGGGCTGCCTTACTCTTCTGTTCGATCTCCTCTTGCTATCAGGCCCTAGATCAATCCTGCCACTGCTCATGCCTCCATAGCTACTATCTGTTTCATGACCTCGCGAATAGTCGTCTTTTAGGATAGGTACTAAAACTTTGGACTTCTTCCGTGCCTCTGCAGCAACTCTAGAAACTTCTTCTGCATTAAGACGAGCCAATGCCCATGGACTTATTTTCACAGCCCCTGAGCCCTTCTTCCTCCTTACGTCATCTTTTCTCTTGGTAGCAGAATTATGCGAAGAGCCAGCTTCTGACGGAATAACATCATACTGGAAGGAGGTTCAAAAACTTTGTGTCAGTTGTGAACAACAACAGGCAAATGCCAAGTGGGGGAAAAATGACCTCACATCGCCTTTTCAGTCATGCCTAAATGTGCAGTTGCTATAAGTTAGAAATGCAAGACATTAGTTATTATCAGTTATAATCAGCATGACTGTTGAAGAAGTGACTTCAATTCACATTCTCCCAGGCTGTCAGTCTACAATGTATTGTACAGATACAGATATTGATTCAGCCTGGAAGCTACATTATCTAACGATTCATGAAGCTTAAGGGTGCAAGGGTCACACCTGATCTTCAAGAAACAGCCTTGGAGGAGTGCACCATGAACCACGACGAAGTGGACCAAAGGAACTAGCACTGCTGAGTCCAGTGTAGGAGCTAACACGAGACATCTGTGGACTCTGTTGCCCACTAGCATCTTCTTGTTCTTGCTCTCTCAGGGCAATGATGTAATCATATGTACTGATTCCCTGTATACGTACGGTTGACATCAAATCAATTTCACCCAAGAAAGCTCCAACATCATGTTAAAAAACTATTCATGGTTCATGCATGTTGTGCTTACTCAGTGGAAAATCAGTACTCCATGTTTTCAATTTCCATTTTGCAGTATATTGTTTCAACTGCTTTTTTTTAAAAAATGACCAAAGTGGTACTATAGGAAACTCCATGATGATTAGCGATACTAATCCTATTAGTGATATGAAAAATTTGTTCAATAAGCAAATGCATGGTGTCAGAATTCATAAGCATACTACCCAACCCAAGTTTACATTATCCAAAAAAAAAAGGGTAGGCAAAAAATTGAATACAAGCTTATCAATACTAAGACATAACTTTGACAATGAGATTCTAAACTTGACAGAATTACAATGCACATGATTTCGTTCAACGCAAAGATACCCATATCATTCACAATATCATTGATTTATTGTTGAAAGCTAAAATAGAATTAGATTTATAAGGGAAATGTATCAAAACTTGCCTTCTTGATAAGAAGAATGTGGAAAAAGAGAAGTTGGGCTATCGGGAGTGAAGCAACCATGGCTAGGATGGTACATGATGCCTGTGTCAAAAAAGAAAAGGATCAACATTTGATGAACAGAGCTTGCTAATTTAAAAACCTTTGAACTATTCAGTATCTGAATGAAAGTAAGAAGACAGTACATACCACCACAATCACAAAGGGGACTAAAGAGAAGCTGCTTCCTAGCTTTGAGACAATTTGCATAGAGAATTCCTTCCGCTCAACGAAGCATAGCACTAGCACCAGTACTCCAATTGCTGATTGTAGGATAAGCTGGCCCAAATTGCACAAATCATGTAGACCTGTCAATGATCAACTAGGATGAAAAGGACCAGGACTAAAATGCTCTCTGCGATAATGATGAACCAATTCAATGCATATGAGTGACTCTTTCTACCTTCCAGAATGTCGTTGATGCAACGGACATCCTTAACAAGAATGACACTAAGGTAAAGTATTATGTAGCATATATACCAGTAAATCTAGAGCATGGTAGGACCATAGAAGCGCATGAGCTTACCAAGACAAGGGCGGTAGACATTAGAACAAAAAACCTCCTGTAGTTTCTTTTACCAATACAATTGTTGAGCCACTGTTGATGTTGAGGATAACAGGGGAGTCATTTATATGCTCAGTATGGAAACAAGAATATAATTGTTAAGCAGTATTTTACCCGGCAGTGATGATCAAAACCATCTACACATTTGTCACAAACTCTGCAATGCTTGCTATACTTCAACACCTAGAGCAAAAATTCAAGACTATTATATTGTATGAAAAAAAAATAGGTCAACACCAATTACAAGAAATGTACCTGAACTT
Source organism: Digitaria exilis (assembly GCA_015342445.1). Taxonomy (NCBI): domain Eukaryota; kingdom Viridiplantae; phylum Streptophyta; class Magnoliopsida; order Poales; family Poaceae; genus Digitaria; species Digitaria exilis. The sequence continues at coordinate 9,981 of JACEFO010002352.1, forward strand.
CACATAGGCTGCAGAAAAACATCCCTTCCTCACTGGCTTGCTGCTCAGAGGACCATTCATGCGATTGGCAGCAAGAGAGAACAAAAGAGAGAGGGTAGAATATAAGGAGAAATGTGGAGAAGGTTGAACTGCAGCAAGAAGGATTCTCGTCCTTGTGTTCAGCCATTGACTTCTCGCTAGACACTGTGACCTCATGTTCTTGCTTTTCTCTAGTTCCTTCAAGTTGCAACCGAGTATCTGAAACACCTTTCCTGGATTCCTTCAGATGCTTGTGCTTTCCACTACCATACAAGCTCAGATACTTCTTTGATTTGAATACCCCTGGGTCTGCTGGATTCGCTGCAGCACACCAGATGTATAGAAAGAAGACACATAAAACCTGAGAAGCCAAATTACACACAAGGTCACAAAGGTGCTGCGTATATAGATACATCAACCATAACACCATAACACTTTTAAAAAAAATATCAGAGCAGTTTTTTTTACTATATACCATTGTTTTTATTTCCAAAATAGAGCATAGCACGATGAAATAATCATAGCATGATAAATTCCCTTCTGATACACTTTGATTCATATGTTGAGACAACAATGTGCTGTTCACCAGTTATCTCAAAATGGAGTTTGTCTGAGAAACTTTAACTTTGTCATGTAATCATTTCCACTGTAACAACCGTTTTTCCAGTTCAGGACATAGGGAATAAAAAAGTGGCATTTTTTAGCACATAATATCTCATCTAGAAAATTCACAATCACTGTTTTTGTGAATTTTCATGTTCTTTCTTGCCTTCACAAATGTGAAACCAAACTGTTTCTCAAAAAAAAAACAAATGAAACCAAACAATAATCCCCGCATTTTGACAGTAACTGCACATTGTTAACCAGGAGGCAGCGATGAGCATTGAAATAGATGTCCATCAGAAGAACAAATAGCATCATTTCGCAGCATTACCTACTCATTATCACACAAGCACAATAATTTTCCTAAAAGCAAAGAAAGCTTCCAAACAAGTTAAGTATCATGAATTCATGATAATCATTAAGTCAGGGGTAATCCAGAATAACTGGCTTGCAGTTGCAGGGAACAAGATGATGGAAGCCATTGCACGCAACTGTCTTTCACGAGTTTACATCATTACAGCAACATAACAGCACCAAAGAGGTGACATAGGACCATTCAAAAACAGATGATGTTAGTATTAATAAGGACGACTTATACGGTTATACCATGTAACTCTCCAGCCAACAGAGCCACAAAATCCTACCAAACACGTATTTTGGCTGGCGTAAAACCCAAAGACAGTAGAGCTGAAGTGGACAGAAACGAAGAGGCTCCGAGAGCCTGACATGTGCAGCTCCTGCTTGCTCTGAAACTATACTTTCCCAATGGTGTTCCATACTAAACTACAAGCATGCTGTCCTTAACCTTGTGATAGAAGCAAACTTCCACTAACTGGGCACGCCAAGGCAAAGCCAATGAATTGAGCGAACTAGATAATGGTTTCCAGAGTTAGGCACGCCAAGAATTGCCCAGATTAGCCAAACGATTTAACTTGTACCACCCTTAACAAGCAACAAAGTACATAAATCGTACCAAATACGTGAGACTGCCAAATAACACGTTTCATGATTAGGCCACTTAATTGGGCACCTTCCCTAGTTCCAGCAACCACTACTGGGCCCATCAGGCAGCACCTAGATAGGGGATCCAAAGGTCCCAGACAAGCAAAACACAAGGCGCTCATTCAACTCGGCATGACATCAAAAGAGAGCCAAGCAGGAGCTCTTACCAGCGGAGTGTAGAGCCCCATGACCACGTACTGGAACACCTTCCTCCCAACGAAGGGGGCGAAGAACACGTAGAACGCGAACGCCAGCGCCAAGAACACGGACACGGCCACCACCTGAAAGAGGCATGGAACCTTCCGTAACCCCGTCCAGCGAGAAAAATGAGCGAAATTTCAGCGAGGGCGGACCTGGAGAGGGTGGTACGGGAGCTGCCACCCGTGCCGCCTCATTGCCACTGCCAAGAAACCGCAGAATCGGCAGAAGGAACACGAGAAAGAACAAAGAACCCTGCTTTTGCCTCTCCTGCCCTCCTCCTCGCGGCAAGGGACGCGATCAATGCAAGGAGAGCAGGCCGGCACCTCCAAGGATCAAGAACTCAAGCACCAACCCCGCGGCTTCTGCTCGCTCTCGCCATGGATTCGATCTTGCCGCGGTGGTCGCGACCGCATCTGTGGGCTGGCGCCCGGTGGGCGAGAGGGGAATGGGGGGAGCGTTTCGGAGGGAGACCAGAGGTTAGAGAGCATTAAATGCCGCGCCGCGCTGTGCAGATATACGGGGGAGCGGCGGGCGAACGAAGCCGAACGGGGGAGGGATGGTTTGGCGTGGCCGTGGCTGCTTCGCTTTGGGCGCTCACGTGAACCTCCCTCGTCAGTCCGGTCTCCACTGTGACTGATGACTGTGGTAGTAGCAGCAGGGCCGCCTGGCTGTCTGCCTGTCTGTGTGCGGCCCAGGGACAGCAGGTTTGTTTAACCCCTTGTCATCCATGGTCCTTGGATAGACCTTGAGACTCTTATTTTCCTTTTTTACTTTTGCACATACTAGCTTTGAACTTTTTGTGATAGGGACGTTTCTATTAACAGAGCACGGTAATTTTCCTCCTTTTTACACTAGTACTATACAGTAATTTTTTCACTGATTCGTGGTCATGGGTAATTTAAGTACTGCCATGTCTTGAGTTGATTTTTGGAAATCCTATTGTGGGGAAAAAAAAAAAGTGGACGCTGCTTGGATTTATATGTATATCAAGGTAGCAATGTTGATTAGTTGGGGTCGTGTCTGCATGCATGAGATAAGGCAAACGTCAAGAAATAAATATTAAGAGATATAGTGTCAAATTTGCTTACATGTGAAACGTATTTATAATAAAAATGGCAGGTATTGTATCAATAGCTCCATAAAACAGTTTTTTTTTTTCAAACCAGAACCGTGGGACAAAGCCCCCCGGCAAATCCTCTAGTGGAAACTTCAGTGCAGGGTAAATTGGAAGTATATTTGAATCAATATATGCAATTGAAGATATCACGAAACTTTTACGCATTTACTCTCGTGTATATCTTTTCGAAACATGTACACTACGAATGTGCATGTGGATGCACGTATTTATCCGTACGGATAATTTCAAGAGATTTGGCTGTCGGATTTTAAGATTGACAAAATTATTGCGCATTTTCTACCATAATGCAGTAAAGATTTCCCTAGAGAATGCCGTCTAATAAGAACCAAATGTCACTCTACTTTCCATGTGCATCAGCTACTAGCTGTGGCAATGTCTAAGCGTACTTGCTGTTCTTGCTAATCAGAAATTTCAGTATCCAACATATCAGCATCCATGACAGTGTCACGTCGTCAGTACAGAACAGTCTGTCAGGGATCAACAGTTAGCGGACTAGCGCCCTCGATCTACGAAACTATGCCAACACGATCGTTTTGTTGACGATTCTGTCTGTCAACAACTCGGCATTGTTTTATGCGATCAGTGCTGTACTAAACTAGCCTTGAGCTTATACCTTTTGGGGTTAGCAAAATAGAAAATATTGTGGATTAGTACTGGGTTGTTGTGCCTGGTTTGTCCTTTGCTGTTGTTGTTCTCCTTGAAACCATCAACAACCTCTTGATAGGCTTTTACTATCAAGATCCACAAATGAAAAGTAGATTCCGGATCGGTGATTCGTCAAAACTCGTGCAGCCGCCTACCCTGGAATACAGATGACACATAAGAAAGTGAGAAGAAAAAATGTCCTTTGTAGTAAAATCGTAGTTCATCATGAAACTTGTGAGTTGTGATCACAGGATGTTATTACTATTTTCCTTGTAAAAAAAAAGTAGGACACAGAGGGATATGCTCAAGCAGAATGTCAAAAGCCCATGATTCAAATGATAATGGGCTAAAATCATCACAATGAACCAGGCAAAGAACAATTATTAACTTTGTAAAAGCTGCTATGAGCCCGTGACCATGCATATGGATCACCTCATTTCACGCACTCATTTTGCCTGCCCTTTTGGACTGTGCAGCATTTAGGCTTCTTTCTCATGATGCCGTCTACAGCAACAGTTGACCCCTCACTTAAGCAAGGAACCACCCTTGCTATGATTGCCCATTCCAAATTCCATATACCGAGGAAACTCAATTCCCGTTGCTTTCTTCATCCTTAACCAGCCTTTATTCAGTAGGAATCATCTTTGTTTTGTTCAGTAGAATCATACGGTACACATAACACATACCGAGTTCATATGTCAGAAGAGTAACTGTGTGGGCATTTGTCTATCATAGATATTATAGTTATCATTGACAGGGCCCTGGTTTGTCAATTGCAAATCTGGACCATTTGGCATTTAAGAAACATCAACCTACCCTTTTCAATCATGTGGGTGAGGAAAAAATCTAAACAAAAAGAATCATATCCTGTCTATCCCCCAAGGAAGTAGTGCACCACTGAAATACTCCTATGACCACTTCACTTCTTTGTACTATTTTTTTTTGCGAGGATTCACTTCATTGTACTTTGTAGTTTGTACCATGCTGGCACTAGCAGAGAGCTTTTTTCAATGAACTAATCAGACGTGTGCAATGTGCCACGGGCACATGCGTCTCTCAACTCTGAAACCTCACGCCCGTGTTCTCTTCCGCTCCTTGGCATCTTCACATGTCCTCTAGGCGTTGGCTTTTGTCAAGATGCCCCCTTGTGACCTGAGAGCTGATTGAGAACCATGAGCAAGTGGATGAGAGTGCGCTGTCAAAGCCTCAAATCCGGTTTTAAAAAGCTGGGCTCTGACTTTTTATGGCGAGCAAGTTCTTGTCTAGGGCTCCAGTCTACCAGTCTGACGACAGTTCCTAGTAGTAGCTGGTTTACTTTGGAGTTTGGATGAAAAGAGCGGCACCTAACCTCAAGGGGGAGCTACTAGCCGGCATGTGATTCGTGGCTCGTGTTGGCGCGACGCGAGGGACAGCACAGTGATGGGGATGGCCCTTGCCGCCTTGCGCTAGGAGACAAGCCCTCGCTCGTCTCAGTCTGACAGTCTCACCTAAAAGCCATTGTCTTCTCTTGACCTGTCAGTGTTAGCCACGCTGCTGTGCAGGCGCAGCTAGGGCTGCCATGGACGCTGGACACACCTCCTGACGCGGCCGTTCGTGAGGCCACCGCTCCAGTGGGCACGGCGCCTTTTGGAGCCGATCCAGGTTAACCGCGAGCTCGAGTCATGGTATTGAGGTGAGTTGAGGAGGGACGAATGCGGCCGGGATGCCTACCAGGAGGTGGGGCGCCGCGCCGGTCGAGGCGGCCGGTGTCGAGCACGCCGCTGATCCGGCCATGGCAGCGGCGATTTTCCTCGCGGTGGACCACCGGCACAGAGGGAGGCCATCCAACCGTCGGATACAATTTTGTACGGCCAGGGCTGATCTGGAGCGGAGCCGGCTGCAGTTGTTGGTAGAGCGTCGCCGTTCGCCTCGGCCTCGCCTGCTGAGTGCTAACCTCGATATGCCGGGGCGGGTCATCAGTAGATTGCCACGAGCCTGTGGTGACATGCTGCAAAAGTGTGTGGCTCCTGCCTGACTGACTGCCTCGATCCAGGACACCAGGTGTTCAGCAACCAGCATGAAGGAACGTGTTCAACGTTACTCTTTCGCCAAAGAAAAAGGAAAGAAAAAGAAAGAAAATAACTTCAGCATTTGTGGAGAAGTAGAACTTCAACATTATTGCTGCCTATCTGTTGGTGTGTCTCGTGTTCTGTGGGCTGCAAAAGGTTTTGCGGCGCGGACCGTGAGCAGCCCCGCTTCCTTCAGAGCCCACTCGTGTGAAAATTTTTTAGCCTACAATCCAAGTAAGCAGTTGTTTCAACCTCTCCCGAGAGTTTTGGCAGATAATCTTTTTTTAATAAGAAGTTTTGGCAGATAATCCAAAACACAACTTCAGCCTCAGCATCCGCATATCAGGGACATATAAATCACGTGTGATCGCCTATGTGTCAACCATTCGACTTGTTATCGCAATTGCAGGACCCCTGAATTCCCATCCGAGCAACTCCAAAAGACTATATATCCATCCCAATTAATAGAAATGAAGATTCTTTTCTAAGTTGTTATCCAAATATAGCTATCAGCTATTTCGTTTTTTTTTTGCTAGCTAAAAATAGATAGCAAAAATAGCTCTTTGGAGTGTAAATAAGATATAAAAAAACTGTTGGAGATTGAAAAACTATAGAAAATAATTTTTTATATAAATAACAATTTAGAGAGTGAATGAAATTTAGAAAAAGTGTTGGAGATGCTCTTATACTGCCATAAATCATAGCAAAGGTCAAGGGGTAACCTGGTGAACCGTAGCAAGCGTTTTAAAACCCTTCAAATTTTGTGCAAATTTGAATGGTGAATATCAAAACCTCCAAGAGTAATGTAGGGAGGCAAAAGTAGATGCACACAAGTGAAGCCCACGAGGATCATACACGAGAAGACGAACTCATTGCATTATGGAAAGAGATGATGCATTCACCTCATCAAAAGACAAAGGAACTATTACTGCACTACGCAAGAGTTTACATCTCATTAACCCAAGACACGCGCTCATATGCCCCTAGATCACCTACCCTTTTGCCCTACTGCCTATTCTTACAATTTTTCCCCCCTAACCACCAGGCTGTACCTTTTCGAAGCCACGGCTGTACTTGGCCACAGGTGTTAGAAAGAATGGACAAGTAACATGAAACAACAAAAGAAAGAATGGCGTTAGCGTCAGTGTTAGCATCTCTTTACAACGGTCAGAAATTGGCACTGGACCCTGCTCGCCGACATGGGAAAAAAAGAAGTCGGCATTCTCCAGTGATACCTGTAACATAAAAGTAGTCAGCAATTCTGAGAAAATGCTCTCAGTGTATTCATGAGGATCAAAGATTTGTCAGGGCACAATACCACAGAGGGCGTCCTGTACAGTTGCTTCGATACCATCACGCTGCACCCTTTGGATGCCAGCGTCCATCCACAAAATTTCCCTTGCCCAAAAATGCATCGGACAGGCGTCGATTTGTCCCACGATGCCACGAGCAGATCAGAAGCAGAGCACAATAGCTAGCCATCCAGGATCAGCCCACGTCTCTTCCTCGTCTGCTTGCAGACCTTGTCCTCTCTATGGTCTGTTTAGCTTGCCGGCTTGGATTTGATGGTTTAGAGTCCTATGAGCAGTATTTCAAAACCATAAATATAATGATCTTATGAAGTTCCCTAAAGCTTCAAGTATTATATAAAATGAGAATCAATACATTTTTGCTAGTTAATTGAGTACTCTTGGCCTTCTCTGCTTCTGCCTCTTTTTCAGCCTTTTTCTTCTCGAGCTCAGCTTGCTTGAGGTTCTCCTCATGTGCTTTTCGAAAGGTTGTTACAAATGTTAAGAGGGTAGAGATCACTGCATAAAGACAGGCACCAAATGGTAAGGATGGTGCATCGATATAGACAATGCTCAAGATGCAGGGATCAAATGTCCTTCAACCACCTATATCCTATATAGAATAATTTGCACCGCTAACCTGCACGTATTCAGATAAAACTGATCTGCTTACCTTGTTCAAAGGGGCAACGAACAGGATCCTCACCAAAGTATTTAATTAGTGCGTCTGCCTTTTTACCCTGGAACCATACTGAAAATTCAATCTACAAGAAATGAAGAGCACACTGCATTGTGCCACTATGGACAAAGAGTAACACATACCACTTCAGAAAACAATGAAGATAGCAACTGCACATCAGCTCCAGCATTGTCAGTGAACTCTTTCAGTTTCTACACAATGCAGATAATGCCAGTTTAGAAGCAACCGAGGCACTCAGAAACTCACTTATTCTACGGTTAACAGGAACACTATGTGACTATTTATTGCTTCAGCATTTGATGGACCAAACTGCATCAATTTACATGAAATATTTACAGAGACAGTCACCAATGAATGAACATGTATTTCATCTTGTTTTTTGTTTATTGTTGGGCTTGCCGGGTTGGGAGATTAAAAATTCATGAAAGCCTATCAGAGGCTCTGAGCACTCCACGTAGAGGGCATGCATCAAACAAAAAAAATGACATAACTTTCTTCAAAAAAGGCCTTTCAATTGTCCCAAATACCTAGTTGTATTTCCACTAAATCTTACCAGCTAAATTCCTTATGAATGCTTCCATAATATAAACTGAAATCGAGATTACTGTGTCCTGACCTCACGAAAGATTTCTGATACCGGACCATCCCTCTCTGAAGCATCATACTCCAGCTGAACCTTTTCCAGCCCTTTGCTAACTGCTTGCATTTCCTCTGCCAACATTTTTAGTTGTATCTGTTGAAATTGACCATTAGAAGAAAATTATATTTGTAACACCTGTTACAGAATATTATATATTCTACACAGTCAACAGCATATCAAGAAGAAACCCAACCTTCGATGCAGCATCTAAACTAACTAGATCGACATAGAAGTTTAGAAGCTGTGGAGACCTTGCAGCAAGTACCTGGTATCAAGAAATATTCAGAATAAGACATTAATGTGAAAATAATTTCACTGATATAACAGTACAAAGCAGTTACCACCCAAGAGAGAAATAGTTAAATTGTAGGCTGAAACTATGGTAGCTTTAAATGTAGCAAGAACGCCTATTAGACAATTAGCTTATTTTCTTTGGGACAGACAACTGATTCAGTTGATTCAATCATGCACAACAAGACAAAAGCAGCATCAGGTCTCTTGAGAAACATGATGGCACCTTGGAGGCTATGATAATCTGTTACCCATGGTTTCAAGTCAGACTATAGATGAACTCATGAACCTAAATTGATTTTGGTGTGGTGGAAATAGTTAATCATTTCTGCATATCAAAATAATGAATCAGAGGTTCGTGCTTATTGCAGTTCCATTCCTAATTCTAATACCAAATGTCACTCTAGCTGTTTTGCAATTTACCAACCAGCAGGTAGCAACCATATGGGTTTGCATCTGTCCACTCCAATAAATATGATAAATAAGGTACAGGTATACATGTGAGAGAAGATACCGAGTGCTATTGCACAAAGGCCGGCTCTAACAATGTGCTAAACTGCACAAGCACATAATAAGCACACCCATAGTCTCATGGTCCTAATAAACAAAAGGGCTCTTTTTCCTTAGATTAGTACAAAAGGTAGCAATTGCACCCAAATCTAACGTTCTTCCAAGCCATCAAGTTTTATTAACTCCATGGTAAGGCTCCCGCAGACCTACTCAAGGAGTCGAAACACATGGCGGTTGCTGGTCCACTCATCTATCATACGTTCATTTGTTCAAAACCCTTATCTTCAATATCCTAAAGTAATAAATAATTTGATGCAGAACATGGGGTTCCATTTTACAATCAGACTACTGGGAATCCAATTAACTGTCAGCGAAAGGGCACTAACTAGTAAATAAATGTGAGAATGAAAACTTCTACTGAAGGTGAATGGCATACCTTGCAGAGATAGTGCATTAGTGTCATCTTATTATTGGTTGCCCGGGTATCAGTAAGTTTTAGAAGACTGTCCAACCGGAAGCCAACCGCAGCACCTGTAAGCAAATATAAAGATGTGAAGTTTTTTTAGACATATACAGATGAGAAGTTGCTAGTCGCCTAGTCTGAGAATATTAATATTGCAACCATGAAAAACTGAGGATGTCTGCCTAGCAAGAATACAACACTTCAAATTTTCAATGGACTACAAAGGATATTCCAACTGAATATACTTTGTTTCCATGCTTGTTCAAACAGTACGACATAAAGAAGGTGAGCAAATTTGATTAAACATGCGTTGAAATGTTGTTCATTAATGAATTCGATCTAATTATAGACGATCTTTATGCAAAAATATAGTTCATGGATGTGAGCCTTTAAATCTACTCACCTTCATGTTTACTCACCAAAAGAAAAAAAGATTAATTATAATATTATTTTATGGTGACAAGATTATGGGTTTAAACTAACTAAAACATTGTCTGGTGAAACAGTAACATGCTTTATAAACCTTTGATAACCCCCTTGTAGAAAATGGACACTATGCCCTGTCTATGTAATACACCCTTATGTAGATATTCTCAATTCAAGAGAAATAGCGCTCTGATCTTCAAACCACAGAACAGTCCTACTTGAGTGTGCTGCATATTTCTCATATTAAGTGAAGTAAATAAATTTACTCTAATGACACTATGCCATGGCATTCTCTCAAGAGAATTGATTCTATGGTCTCCTAAGTCCTAACCAAAGAAGAGTCCTACTTGAGTGTCACATGTTTCTCATGTTAAGTGGATAAATAAGTTTAGTAATTTACTCTTATGAGATGCATTGTACCAAAAAGATAAAAAACAAAAGAACTTTCACAAGGTAAGATCCCTTTTCCTATTCACTATTAGAACCCTTGTTTCTATTCCCAGGCTGCCCACGGGTCTATTCACATAAATTAATACTGTCTGTGAAACTGGAAGACAAGCAAAATAAACTAACTCTTTGTTACCTCTAGCAGTTCCCTGATTCAGCGTATTCCCAAGGAGAAGGATTTTCTTCATTATTTCTTTTAACTTGAGAGAAGTTCGGATCTGATAACGTAAAATTCAAGTTAATAGATAAAGCTAAAAAATTGGAACTCAGTATTATTGATTCTCAGCGTACCTCATTGCACGAAGAATCTATGATATTCAAGCTTTTTCTAAGATCTGCAACTTGCGAGCCAAACTGGATCTTGAAGGAGAACACTCGCAGTTTTGACTCCATTCGTGGAACTTTCATCAATTCTAAGAAGAACTGCACCAGGAGAACATTCCCTTGTAAACATATATGCAACCATGTAGTCATATCCATATCTAATTATGTATATCTCAGGACATATCAAGTGCCCCGTAATACAAGGAAATGCCCCCTGCAAGTCATGATCATAGAAAACATAAGTGTATAGCCTTTTACCTGTTCACACTTCCCAAGGTTGTCCTTGTCTCCAGTGTAATTCTGACAAAAAAAAAAAGGAAGAATACAATAATATTTTAAAAAAAATGAGATTACCAAGGCACTAAAGCAACATTGTAGTAATGCACTAGTGCACACCTTGAGAAGTTCCATTTCTTCTTTCGTAGGACAAAACTTTATGAGATTCTCAACTTGATCAACATCCAAGGTCGATTGATCCAGTGCCAGAGCCGCACTCTGGAGAGATCATCATTAATACCGTGTCAGAAATTATAGAACAGCAAGATTCCAGATCTTTTGCAATGTCTGCAATCTTACCACCAAATCTGACAGTGGCATCTTCACTTTTGTTAGCATGATTTCTGTGTTGTTTGCCCTCCTCAACTCAATCTGTTCAGATGAAATGTCAGAATAGAGGAGATACAAAGAAAGATGGTGAAACTATTGCATTCTTGAAACTTTGCACTATAATGTTTATTAATATTACAAAATATGGGGTGGTTATCAGAAGAAGTGGATTCACTAAAATTCTATGTAAGAGATGTATAAGTGGTTAACAAAGTTAAAATTACGAGGAATAAGTGTTAGCAATTAATGTATCTTCACTTTGCTACAGATCTAAATAATAATCAATCTTGAATAATCAAAATTCTAAAAATAACATAATATTTAGGACAAAAGCAATTGAAATTTGCACTAGAAAACGACTCACATAAATGTTTAAACAACAAAAGCTGACATGGGAATAAAAAATGCATTTTACATTTTTCAAATATCCCTCCAAGTGTGACCTTCATTCACTGAATCACTGATACAAATTGAAAAGGTAACTAGCAGGTACTTACAAGGTGGACTTTTTCTGGTTTTGAACCAAGTGATTTTCTACGTTCAGATTTTGAGCTGTCATCAGATTTTGGAACTGCTGCTGGAAAAAGGCTTTCAAGTTCCGATATATCAAACTCTGAAACACTGGAAAAATAAGTTTGCATCAATAAGTATGTTAGAAAAAAAAATCAAAAGACCATCTGTGTAAGGTAGCTGCACCAATTTAATGCCAAAATCGTATGACCCGGACAATAAGCATGCAAACTAAATCATTGAATAGATAATGCATGCAACAATAAGTTCAATCTAGATGGAAGGACTGCAAAAAGCAAATATTTAAAAAGTACCTTTGTGAGTCATCATTGCGCTGTAATTCTTCCCACAGACTACCTTGAAGGGCCCTTGTCACTTTGACCCAATGCAGAGGCTTCAATGTCGATTTGCGTGACGCAGCAGCCCCATAGGCTGATCCCAGAGGGCGCATGGCCCCACGTCCTCTGCCTAAGGAAGGGTTACTACCTGGTAATGGCGGTACTCCTGGTGCTCTAGGTGGGGCAGGGGCACCTGGTGCACGCCCACCTGGAGGAGGAGGCGGAGGAGGGCCACCAAGCCGCCCTCCAGGTGCAGGAGGTGGTGGGGGTGCTCTCCCACCACCTCCAGGTGGGGGTGTGGGAGGTGGAGCTCCTGGCCGTGCACCTGGAGGAGGTGGAGGAGGTGGAACTCCTGGTCGTGAACCAGGAGGAGGCGGTGGAGGTGGAGCTCCTGGCCGTGCACCTGGAGGAGGCGGTGGAGGTGGAGCACCTATCCGTGCACCTGGAGGGGGTGGAGGTGGTGGAGGGCCCGGACGAGCACCTGGAGGGGGTGGAGGTGGTGGAGGGCCCGGACGAGCACCTGGGGGAGGAGGTGGAGGTGGGGGTGCTCCTCGGCCAGGGGGAGGAGGTGGCGGTGGGGGCTCTCCTCGGCCAGGAGGAGGAGGTGGAGGTGGTGGCGCTCCTCGGCCAGGGGGAGGAGGTGGAGGCGGGGGCGCTCCTCGGCCAGGAGGAGGAGGTGGAGGTGGTGGCGCTCCTCGCCCAGGTGGAGGAGGTGGAGGTGGGGGCGCTCCTCGCCCAGGTGGAGGAGGTGGAGGTGGGGGTGCTCCTCGGCCAGGTGGAGGAGGTGGAGGTGGGGGAGCTCCTCGGTCTGGGGGTGGGGGTGGGGGATGGGGAGGGATTGCTCCTGGACTTGTCAATGGAGGAGGTGGTGGTGGTGGAGGAGGAGGAGGGGGGCTAGAACACACTATAGGTGGTGGCGACGGTGGCGGCGGTGGACCAGAACGTGTCACTGGGAGCAGGGCCGGCGGTGGAGTGCTAGAACTCAAGGATGGTGGCAGCGGAGGTGGTGGCGGGGGAGCAGAATATGCCATTGATGACCGCGGCAGCGGCGGCGGTGGCGGAGGAGGAGGAACACTTGAACGTGTTATGGTGGATGGTGGTGGAGGCGATGGGGGTGGAACACTTGAATTTAATCTTGGTGGTGGTGGAGGGGGTGGAGGTGGCGGCGGCGGAGCGACCATGTTGTTGTTTAGCCTTGGAGGCGGTGGTGGAGGCGGCGGTGGAGAATTTCCACCTATGCCTGACCTCGGTGGTGGGGGAGGGGGAGGAGGAGGAGGGACAAATGTCTGTTTTTGTGCTCCAGAAGACATTGATGGCCCCCTGTGCATAGGCGTGGAACTTGAAGAAGAGTTGGGTGGAGGCGTTGGCGCTTCACTTTTTGATGCGATCTGTGCACTGGGTAACAAGGATCGTCGTGCAGGCGAAGGAGACAGCACAGATGTTGACTCTTCTGTTAAGTGACTGCGATATGGTTCCATCAGCGATGCTAGAGTTGCATCATTCCCAGTATTGATTTTTCCATCTGTAGACATGGATCGTATAGCCAGTGCAGCTGGTGAACTATAGTATCTGGATGGGGGATGAGATGGCCTATGCACAGAGGTAGCATCAGATTCCTTCTTCGGCGAGATCCATCTACGTACTGTTTTTGGTTTGGAAAGCTTTTGTTGTTCTTCTGTCTGGGCTGCATTGCCTGCTGCCATCTTCTTCAACACTGATGACACAGCTTTATCAGGGATTTGCCCTCGGTCATCGCTTCCAAACCTGGGGCTGCTAGACCTGGCTTCTGCTCGACTTTGAGGAAGAGCTATGCCAAGATCCTGTTTGCCACCAGGACCCTCTCTCTTGATTTTTATTTCAGTTGCTACTTCAGTGGCTGGTAACACAACAATTCTGTCATGCATATTGGTGTTCTTTGTAGGTATGGTTTCTTCAAGGCCAGCCTCTAATTTGCTCTGATCCAATTTGCCCTCAGCTGTATCAGAAGCTTTGGCAGCTTTAATATTCCCACAGCTGTTATCATGTGCATTCCTACTCTTAACAGTTGTTCTGCCTATCTTATGCATAGCACTCTTCTCATTGACGACATTTTTGACTTCGTGTATGATGTTACCGTTCTCCACTATAGTTTTCTCTTCATAGACCACTAGCTCATTGTCCACAATTACTGTATTCTCAGTAATAATCTTGATATCAGCATTCTGCAGTCCTCCTTTTGTTGTACTTCTCAAGTGGGTATCCCCATCTGCGCACGACAAACTTCTATGAGCATCGAAAGCAGTGTAGTCCAACTCAGGGTATTTCAAAATTTTTGTTGGTTCATCGGCCTGGCATTCAATTTCATCACTGCAAGTTGGTTCCACTGTTGTGACTAACGTTTGTGCAATTACATCTTTTGTGTCCTCCTGACAGATTGATCCGAATTTGTGTTCCTCTGAATCAATAGAAGTAGCAACCACCTGTATGTCTTGCACATCACTGTTCTCCTGGTCACCTGTGTGGTTTAATTTAGATTCGGTAGCATCATGTTGGGCCTGCTGTGAACTTTCTGGGTTCTCAAAGGTTGAGGTAGGCGTACTTGGCCCTTTGTCATTCACACTAGCAGAATTCTGGGAGATAACAATCTTGACATCCTCATCAATTTCATGCTTCACTAGGCTGCTCCTTTCTTCATTTCCTACTGCACCATCCAATTCTGCATTACCGTCTAACGATAATCTACCATCAATGGACTGAGTTTCTGGATCCCTTCTAGCATCATGCCAATCTTCCTCTGCTTCATAAAATTCATCTCCTGTGTCTACGGAAGCAACATCAGTCTCATCACCGTCATCAGCAACCTCCACGGAGGTGACAGCAGGCTTGAACGAATCAGGGTCTGAAAAAAGTACCTGGCTCAAAAATGAGGCTATTTTAGATTTCTATGTCCATAGGATACAGATAGGTAAAGGAAGTGAATGACACATAGGGACAGATGAATTTAGTACCTCAGCTCGGAAGTCCCTTGAGAACTGATTACTCACATTCCAAGAGACATCAATATCATCACGATTCAATCCAAGGATGTTTGATTGAATGAATGCAGTGTTGAACATGACCCGGAACATTGTTTCCTTATGCTCGAGGTTATCTCCAATATGAATGCATTCAAGAACCACATCTCCTTGAACACGGCAGAATGCACTGATTCTTATCGGGACTTCTGCCTGCAGTGCAACCATATATCAGAGAATATTTTGGATTTGGATAGTGATAAGCATTTTACTAAATTAGAAGATAGTCACCTGTCCATAACGCTGAAGATGCTTCTTTGTCTTTGGCATTTCAAAAAGGACCTTTGCACTCTTGTTACCAGGACTAGAATCTTGACCATGTACACGCAAATACGGCCTACAACCTCCTTCAGGGTCAAACCGCGGAACAACATGGAGAACTACTGAATCTAGAATAAGGGGGCGGCTAATAGGAGGCCATTCTGAACCACCTCCTTGTCTTGTTATATAGTGCAAGTATCTCAAATGTGAAGGCTGAGGATTCAATGGAAAGAACTGCTGTATAAAGTCCCTGCGAGCCTGCTTGTAGACCATATCTAGTGTTTTCTGCTCACCAGTGTATGTTTTCCTATACAAAAGCAGCCCAGCCAACATAAATGCGAGAACTGGCCATCCGCCTCTCTCACAATGCATCAAGAGCATGTTATGTTGTCCTTCCACTGATAGCCAATTTTCACATGATTTCAAGAAATGGTGGATCATCTCAAGCTGAAGCAATGGACATCCTTCATATTGTTGCGGGTAGTCCATTACTGTCATGTCATACTCGGATAATATATCTGAAATCCGGCTTCTCTTGTCCCCAGACCAGAAATTGGATACCATGAATGATGCGTCCGGGAAAAATTCCTGCAACTGCGCGACAATGCCGCTCAAGTAATCCCGGTACTCATCCTCACCCATGGAATCGGTTGAGAAGCAGCAATCAAACACTGAGAAAAACATCCATAGACATTTGCACAATTAGATACACATTTGTGCATTGTTCACCTAGTATAAAAAAAATCTAAAGGTATCCAGCACATTAGGCTAACAGCACCCTAATTTCCACCATTGCAAATATCCTTACATTTCACATTTCCACACAATTCAAGTATTTCATTCGCTCGATTTCAATGCATAAGCGTGTCTATAATTCATATTATAGCTAACTAGATTGAACAATTGAATTTGTGGACATGAAGCAGGCAGAGTTGAACATGCCAATTTAAGACAAATGCAGTTAAACCCGAAGCTTCCTAAAGAGCAAACCTCCAGAAACGCCACGAATTCGTAGAAGGAAACAAATAAAGCGATTTAAGTCAAATGCAGCTATAAATCTAAGGAGTGGTTCCACGCCTCCAAACCCACAAACATACCAAATGCGAGAATCCAATTCAAAACCTACTAAAACCAGCTGCCGATTGCCCACAATTCTGCTTCCAAATGCGCAAAAATCCAGCTCAATTAAACAAACTCCTATAAATAAACACGTCACCAAAATTTGAACCCCAAAACAAGCGGAAGCCGGAAAATCCTCTGCAGAACACGAAACACCCCCTCGAATCCCGCACCCGCACGAACTAGCTCGACACAGAGGCGAGAGCATTATACCGTAGACGCGCTCGGAGATCTCGAGCAGCCGATCCGGGGTCTTCTTGAGGAAGAACTTGCGGAAGAGCGCCATCCTCCCCTTCCTCCTCCCCCTCCCCCTCTCCCGCCTCCGCTCCCGCCGCCTCTCCGGCGCCCGCCGAGCTGCTGTGTCGCCTCAGGCGGCCACCGATCGGCTCCGATCGGGGCGCCAAAGGCATGAGGGGGACGCGCCCGCCGCCGCCGGCGAGCTCCGGGGCGGCCTCGCCGGGGATCTCGGGATCCGCGCTCCTCCTAGGGCCCCGCCGCGGCGGCGGCAGCAGCAGCGAGGAGCGGTGGTGGTCTGGTGGACGGGAGACGGCCGAGGTCGAGGCACCGTGGGATTGGGACGCCTCTTCCTCTACTTACTGCTGCCTTCTCCTCCTCGCTTAGCTTTAACTCTTCCCCCTCTCTTTTTTTTCCCCCCCACTTTTCCCTGCCGCCTCTCACTATCGTTTCTCGAGTTTTTACCCCCTGCGAGGCTGCGACTTGGGTTTTTTTAGCCTTTTTTGTATTTTTCGCTTGCGTGTTTTTAATCGGCTGCTCAGCGAATGTTTCCGGCCGCGTTCTCCGCGACGCTGGTGTCCTCTCCTCTTTCCCACTGTCCTACGGGACCCACACCATGTGGCCCCACATCTCAGTGGCGTTAACGTGCGGGGAGAGCTGGAGGATTAGGCCTCGGCAGCTGTGTCGGTACGGGCGTGTCCGGATTTTCCCTTCCAGGTAGGGGTGTGCATGGGTGGGTTTATATGGATTTGGGTGGTTTTTTACCCACCCATGTAATCATTAGTTTAGATGGATTGAGTAGGATTGGATTTGGGTGGGTTACTCGGATCCATTAACCAAATCACGGAAGCCGTTCTACTGCTCGCTCGCCAGCGCAGGACGCGTCGCCCCTCACCCGCGCCTCCACCGCAGCCCTGCTCGTCGGTGCCGCCGCCGCTGGACGGCGCTTTAGCGGGGGGCCTTCCTCCGTGAGGCGTGCTACCTCGAGGCCTGCCGTGGCCACCCGTGCCTCGTCGAGCTCTGCGTTGCGCACCTCGACCCCACCGGCGACTCGACCTGCAGCTCGCTGACCGGAGCCTCGCGGAGGCCGCGCGGGACGACGGTTCGATGCCCGCTCGCGAAGGATGATGCGCCGCCGCTTGTGCCTGCCCCTCACGCAGCCTGGGTCGTCGCCGCCGCAGCTGGATCCCACGGCTGTCGGGCGGCGCCGTAGCTGCTGGATCTAACGAACGCCAAGCGCCGCCGCAGCTACTGGATCCTGCGGACGCCGGGCGCCGCCGTAGCTGCTCGCTGGGCTCGTCGCCGGAGAAACTTAGTTGCAAACGATCCATGGGCTTGATGGGTTGGAACCGTATCCACCCAATCCATATATGATTTTTTCTCACGGTTTGGGTTGGGTAATGGATGGGTGGATTGGGTGGATCGCGTGACCCATGCACAGGCCTACTTCCAGGCGACGGGGATCTCCTCGCCTGGGTTCACGGTTCACCGAGAAGATCATTTCTACCTCAACACCCCTAAGTTCGCGGTAAGTTTGGTTAGATTTATTTTTAAATTAAATCACCGGGCTTGCTGTTTTGGGGGAGGTGTCACGTGCTGGCGGTCAATTTGTTTAGCCGTTTGTACTGGCAAGGAATTTAAGAGCCAGTGCATGTCTGTCCACGGTTGTCATCAGCTCGGAGAAAAATCTTGTTAGCATGCATGTCAACGGTTACATTTTCAGAGGGGGCGGGAGGGAAAAGGTCCGGTGGAGAGCTGTCTCTGCACCATGCATTGATTAATGTAGTTCTTGATGGTGCATTAATTATAGGCAGGAGTACTATTTTGCGTGGCACGAGCTAGTACTGCCATCTTCTGAGATAGAGAAGACACCACAACAACAAACAGTGAAATTCGTTACCAGTGAATAAACAGAAGTAAATACAAAAATTGTGGCAAATCAAATTATCAATAGTCAAGCAATCAGGAAGGTTTATCAATATTTAAGTTCTGGGCACTCGGTATGAGTGATCTTCTGAATTTATTCATGTTTTTAGGTGTGTGGCATGCATACGTACTCCTTGTTAGAATCATGTTTTTAAAAAAAGATGACAAAGTTATGTTGTTTTTGCAAAAAGCATAATACGGGCAACTAAAAAATATGACCATGGTGGGGCAGATCTCAATTGAATCTCTCGTGCCTGCTTGGCTGCTTCCATTCCGTATACACTCAGATGCAAACACACAAGTTGGAATAAATAAAGCGGCCGAATAATTGAACGCAGGGCCGGCTCTATAGTTTCAATGGCCCCCGAGCGAACTTAGCAGGGTGGGCCCTTTTAAAGTATACTGAAGGATATAATAATACTAATAATATATATTTAATTCTTAGAGAACAATATTTACAGTACAGTACGAAAAAGTAATAAAATAAAACTAATAGTTAGCTTAAAAATAATGCTAAAGCCCCATAACTCAAACACTAATGCTTCAACCCCTTAAAAAAACCTCTTTCGAGCATTTTTTTTATGTGAAATCTTGAAGAACAATACCAAGAATAATCTTGCCTAAAATATCCTTCTCAAAATTGATGAATAAAATATTAGCAAGATTAATTACTAAGTAGTGAGTATTGACGTGACCACATTGGGTAGATCGATCTCCTGATCAAGTGATTGGTATCTGGCCGAGTGGGCGAATGGCCGGCAGACAGCGGCCACGAATTGGTGAATCACCGGTGCCGATGAAAGATTACGTCCCAAACTTCTCCTCGATGGCCTCCTCGATCGCTTCTCCGGTCTCCTTGCCTAGCCTACGCGGTTCACACGATACGACGGCGATAAAGTGATAGTTTGACGTTTCGTATCCTCTTCTAGGCCTAGTGCTTGTAACCTGTGTCAAGTGTATATCGTCGTGGATTGATGGGCTAATAGTCTTCTATACATACGTATATTACGATGGGCCCCCTTCTCCCGTGGACCCCGGCGGTCGCCTCTGCTGCATAGGGCTAGAGCCGGCCCTGATTGAACGGCAAAGAGGTTATCCGAGAACTTCACCAAAAACGTCCAGGACCACAGCCAGCCTCGCACGCAAAGATCCGCCCATCCTCTCGGAACCGACGGTCCAGATCACCTGCGCCCTCGAGCCCGCGCGGACAAGGGCACGCGAGGGGAGGGGCAAGGAGTGAAGGACACGTGCGAGGCGACGGGAAAGCGAGGCAGCTCGCACGCTGGCCTGGCTGGACGTGGGAAAAGTGGCCACGGCTAACGGAACGGGAGGGGGAAAACGGCCGTTTTGATTTGATTTGATTTGACCACGCTGCTCACCTGCTGCTGTAATGCTGTTGCGCATCGCTGACGGGCGGGGCGCCGATGCGAACGGCTTTGGAGGGGAGGGCAGGCGGCGATGGCTGGTTTGGACGGGAGCCCTGATGGCGAGACGGCAGCCGAGCCGCCGATGCGAACGTCCTTGGCCGCGTCCGGCCGGTCACGTCTCTGTAGATTGAGGTTCAGGCCGTGGTGTAACGGGCGGTGTGTTGGCTAGCTGCTGGCACGTTATATCTCACCGTTGTGCTCTTTCGAATAGACATTTTTCACTGATTTCTTTTTGTTTCGAGTGGTAGGAAAACGAAATGCTGGAAGGGGAGGAAATAAAAGGAAACTGAGGTTCACAAACGGGTAAAAATGTAGTATTTTCAGAATGAAAAGGTTTTGTGCTAACGGTTGTCATTTTCAACCGCCGGTGTGCGGTCGCTTCATTCATCTTATGAATGTAAAAACGTTGTTCCCAGGAGATTTGCACGGATGAAAAAGGTCCCAGTTCTCCACACCACACGTCTCGGTGCAACAAGTCTTGACCGCGGCGGGCGCGACCGGCATGATGTCGCGCGCCCCCACCCACGTCACGAGCTCTCAAATCGCAATCGCCTCCGCTGCGTGCATGGGAGCGTCTGTGCACGGGTGCCACATCCCATCACAATATCGCATCACACGCGTCCCGCAAAAGCAGCACGCTAGGGCATTCTCTGCACTGGATTCATCGCCCGTAATCAGCTGCCAATTAGCAGAAAGAATTATTGGCCCATGATCTTCACTTGTTCGGATTTGACTTAAACATAATTTCTTTTTCGCGATATCGTACTGCAATGCTCCCTGATGCTCTCGAGTTTCAGGCTACCGTCAAAGTCATCAACAAGATACGGTGGCGCATCGTCGTCGCATGCATTACAAAAAGGCTGGAATTTCCATATTCCGCTACCCTAAAAAGTACAAAGAAAAAGAGCATAACCAGTTTGTATGTAGTACTTCGTGTCTTTTTCGCGTGCATGCCTACATTCTTGAAAACTCTTCTTGGGGGCACATAGAAAAGTTCTTCCAAAACCAAAAGGGGTTAGAACTCTACTAGCTTCTGTACCGAGAGTTAAAAAGGCCAATTATTGGACCATTAGCATCTGGGCGTGCAACAATTATTACCGTTACCAAACATGATCAGCGCGAGGTAGCAGTACGTACTGTTGCTGCTACCAATTATAGACCAGCTGATTTGTGGCTTTGGATAAAGGGCAACGGTGAACAGTTCCCTGTTTCCTTTTGATGGACGTGTTTTTTTTTTTAAACAAGTGTCTTCGGGATTCTGTTATGTGCAGCAACTCTGGCCACGGATGAGGATGAGCCAATGGATAAGCCAGTAAACCGATGGATGTGATTTGTCGTCCAATTCATTCCCATCCATGACGCTATCAGCAGGCTAATTAGTAAGTACTCTAATTGCCAATGCAGCGGTTGCTACTGCCGAGCTAACTGTACTTGTCAGGCAAACTAGTATATGGTTAATTAGGTAAGAAAAAAAATGAAAAAAATAAGAGAGAAGAAGGTCCCTTGGCGCACAATCAACGGTGACAGGCTGCCTACAAATGGAGTAGTATGGGGATGGATACCGGTAGGGATTGACAGGGGAGGCCCACGTGCCTTTTTCATGAGTGTCGGAGACAGCGACTGTGGTTGTGCCGGACCCACGTGATAGTCACTCCTCATACCATCTCGCGGTGGCTTAGCTAGCTGCTGTCCACATGCACACAAGCCACTCTCTCCCACTCACTCATCGGCTAAGGCCCCGTTTAGTTTCCCAAAGATTCCCCAAAAATCCACTATTCATCCAACTTTTCCCTATTCATCCCACCTCTTCTACTCACATATCACTATTCATCTACAGTGTTTTTTTAGTGAACAGTGTATTTTGGGGAATCTTTCCCCAATCTAAACACACCCTAATCCAGTTGTTCAGCTCAGTTCCTTCTTTGGTTGACGGTAGGCGACGAGGACCACGACCACACTGCCTCTGTGCCTCAGAACACAGGAAGCAGGGACGACCGCTCGCGCGAGAAGATCAACTGACCCGAGCAACAGCCCACAGCCGTTAGCTGCTCGTGCTGTCATGCGCGATGGCCAGACGCCCAGACCACGAGCAGTGCGCCTGGCTGCGGCCGCAGAGAGTTCGGTACCTAGCGCGGATCCCGACCCCGTCGGCCCGGCCATTCCATAGGCGCATGCATGCCGGCCGGATCGGCGACGCTGCCGCTGAGAAGTGGGCGCAATCATGGATCCAGGCGGCAGTGTCATCAGCCGTCGTCCAACTTTTCCCCACCCGGAGCGTCCTGCCATCGTCCGGCTTTTTTTCCCAGGAACGTACAGGCGCTGGTGTGAGTGCCGTCTCGCCTGGGTCTGGATGCGCGCGGACCACGCAGGCACGGCCGGTCGTCCATAGGCGCGGGCACGAGCAGGACGGAGCGCCCGGATGATCACCCCGCTTCACCTCCCCATCGAGGAGCCGGCCGGCCGAGCACAAGGCAGTGTTGCCGCTTTTTTCATCGCTCGCTGCTACTGGTAGGCGAGGCGACAACCGGAATATTGGCCAACTACGGTCTCGTGCCAAGCGGGCCACCAGACCAGACCCAGCGCGCGAACGTGCGCCGCGTTACTCGCCCCCCGGGATCGGCACGGCACGGCGCATTTACGCCCAGTGTGCCACCGTGCGGTGCCCGGATCCCTCCTCTTCCTCATATCGCTCTTGGTGGTGAGGAGGGGCGGCGCATTGGTCGCGCCGATTAAAGTCCGCGTGACATAGGAGTATCAAGCTACCCGATCCACCGCGCGCGGCGGCGGACGGGCTCTCGTGTCCGGCCGTCCCCGACCCACCTCTAGAGATAGAGAAAGCGCCGTCGCTTTCTGCTCCACGGCCGCGGCCGGGCAGGCGGCCGGGGCGCCGTCCTCGCAACTCGTGCGGTCGCGGTCACAACCGCCGCGGCCGGCCGGCACGCCCCGTGCTCGGTCAGCGTTGTCGCTCCCTCCCAGCCGAACCGAGCCACTACAACGTGATCGGTTCCTTGATTCCTCTCCTTCCTCTATCCGAAAGGCGCGCGGGCGCTGGACCAACCAACCTGGGCCTCGGCCGGTTAGAGGCCCACGCACGCGCGTGGTCGCCTTCTCACCTGGCTGGGCCGCGCGGGCAACAAAGAGCCCGTCACAATTCCTGTGCCTGTTCTTCTGGCCACAGAGTTCAGACTTCAAAATCCCAAAATTGTTCTGTATGATCATCTGCCACAGTGTCACCGGTATGGGTTCGGGCATGCATCATGCATGCAGGACAGGACTAGCATTTCTGCGAAATGAACAAAGCTCGTGCCCCCTCTTCAGAGTTCATCAGGCTTTGCGGTTGCAGTGGCAGATGCCTGAACCACCAAAAACACAGCGCCATGATGCTCTTAACCAGGACGCCAACCGAATAGGTTGGAACGATCAACGATGGTTGCCAGTGGACACGGGCAGAGCAAGATGACAGCTTTCACGGGCAGAGCAAGATGACAGATTATTCCATTTTTACTCTTTCTTTACAAAGGCTACCTTCTACAACAATCGCACCATTGTGCGGTGGTTATTGGTTCCGACGGCACGATGGTCTAATCAACCACACCGCCTCTCAGCTGTTTAACTGTTCCTTCTACGACAAAAAAAGAGACATAACATAGGCGTCCTCTGGATCTCTACAATACACGCCGAAATCATGCAAATCTAGTAGAGGAACTGTATCTCAAGTTTTGCTGTCAGCTGGGATCATCTAAATGCATCATGTTTTGATGTTTTCAGTCAATAATTCCATCGTCAGTAGCTGTTGCCAGTTTCTTGGCCCTGACAGTAGATGCCAGGGCAAACTAACATGCTCCCCACTTCTATATGCACCAAGCTTCCTCAATGAGAAAGAAATGGTCAAGGGTTTGCTCACTTGTCCAGCTGTCTCCCTGTCACCATATAATCAGGTTACCATCAATCGTGATTCACACAAAACAAGTAACAGGGGCAATGGAAAGAGGAAATGCATATACTAATTATGATCACAATTACCTCTCCTGAACCATGATGTCCGAACAACTTGTCGGATGTGGCGTTCATGCTTCTGTAACAGTTCATCAACCTTGTGTGACTGGACAACAAAGGGCCGAGTATCAACCTTCTCTCCTGATCATGGTCGCCCTGGAGTTTCAAATGGCACATTAGTTACAACTTGTTATATGAAAATAGAACCAAGTATAAAGTTGATTGGCTCAACTCACCTTAAAGCTATTCTTTGATGACAGAGTACCCCCAAGATACATCGCATTTGAAAAGTTCTGAGAGTGGTAAGTGTCACAAGAATCGAATGATTCTGGACGCTCTAACTGTGACCACTTCTTCAGGACTGCACGCTTTGCTACATCATGAGGCTCCTGGTCTCGAACTTTGGAGTTGACGCGTGATATTGACACGGGTACATCTCTGCTAGGTAGCTCCCTCAGGCCAATGTTCTCTTTAGCTTGCGACTTACTGTCTTGATCGATCTCAGCCACAAATTGGCCTCTTGAACTAGATCTGGTCCGTGATCTAGTAAAAGAGCGATCCTCCTGTGGTCTTTTGGCCCATGCAAAGCCGCTAGATGAAGAAACACTCAATGGCCCAGAGAACGGGACTTCCTCTCGTGAGTCGTTCTTAAAATGCTGAGCCCTTTGTCTAACATGGACCACTGACACTTGTTGTAAGTCTGCAAACAGCCTATCATCACCATTCAGCTTCACGCGATCCTGTATTGTGCCATCCTTGGTTCCATTTACACTACTTTTCGACACCTAAAGAAAGAAAGAAACCCATCAGATTTGACGGACAATGTAACCATCAAATTAAATATTCAGACAGATTGGCCAGATCGATCTACTGATAACATTTGGCAATTGCACCCAGCCATAGAAAAAGAAAAAGACCTCTGTGTTATTATTTGCTTCGGGACTGCACTAGGCTCTCTGGCTGCTCTGCTGAGCCTTGAGGACTTCTTGGATGCTTCTGTGCCATGCCCTCTGCTGGCCTTTCTCCTGAAAGAGAGGGAAATTAAGATTTTTGTTATTGACTATGGCAATGTTCCAATTAAAGGAAAGGATTTCTTTATGTCCCATCAAGTTTCGTATTGATTACATCTCAATATTACGCTGGATTTTATACTCTATCAAAAAAACTCTCAATATGTTTCAGTACTTTCAGTGAGCAAAAGCTGATTTCTCAAATTGTGAAACAAATGTCCAGAAGCAATAGGTAATGAATGATCAAGGATTAAGGAAGCCCACCTGAGCGCATCTTCTCGTAATTTTGCATCCATCTCCTTGTTGGGTGTATACTTAGGCAAGCTTGACGGCTCGCATGCATAAGGTTTTGTCCTGAAAAAACTGTAAAAATAACAGAATAAATCGCCCATTTTCATAAGTGATGTGGTTCTTATACTATTCTGTTTATGTATAGCAAAAGAAAAGGGCGGTAGAACAGAAACTAGTGAATATCAACAAACCAACAACTTAAATTCCAAAGTCCAGATAGTTTTTTCAATGTGTTACCATTTATAATAAGAACAAAGGATATTACATGCAGTCTTACCTCAGATGAAAGAGCACCGGATGCAGTACCACGCTTGTAGGGCTCCACTGACAGAAGAGTTTCTAATAAACTCAATGCATTTTCTGGCACCTCTTTGAAAGCATCTCGAAGGGTACTAGGATATGGCTGATGCGGTTTAAATATTGTTGCATGAGGCAACTTCGACTTCTTCCAATACTCATCAGCAGGGGAACCACATAGCTTAAAAATTTTGTGCAGTTGTTCAACCTGACAAATGGAAGAGGTTCTATAAAGTGGGGGTTTTTTTAACAGTTAAGAGAAGAAAAATAGAAATGGGGGGGGGGGGAAATAAAACTTGTGTTTCCTAATGAATTAATATAGGAGAAAAATAGCTTTTTAATGGAACCAGATCCCACAAAGTGATGAAGAATCTGGCAGATTAGCAGATGCAGGAAATGGACTCTGCTAAATTTAAAGCAATCAAATAGTTACCTCGGTTCTTCCCTGCAATATAGGTTTTCCCACGGAACATCTCAGCAAATACACACCCAACACTCCACAAATCAACAGCTGCATCGTAGTGTGTTGAGCCAAGTAGCAGTTCAGGCGGTCGGTACCAAAGTGTAACAACACGGCTGGTCAGAGGATGGTTTTTGCTGGGATCGAAGTAATTAGCAAGACCAAAATCAGCAATCTTTAGAATCCCTTCGTTGTTCACGAGCAGATTTGCACCTTGATATCACGATGGACTACACGGCGTGAATGACAATGCTCCAGCCCTGACAGTAACTGGTTCATGTAGCATTTAAGCTGCGGTAGCCAGTAGGGGACAGTCAGAGAAGAGGCCAACACAGTGTAATGTCAAAGTGGAACTAAAGGCAACAGTGTGCGCGAGAGTACCTGTGCTTCAGTGAATTTGATGTCCGGGGAGGAGCAAAGTCCAGCAAGATCGTGCTCCATGTATTCAAAAACAAGATAAAGGCTGCATGATAACCGAGATGTAATCAAGCCTTCCAGTTTCATGACATTTGGATGATCAAGCCTTCTTAAGATTTGTATCTCCCTTGCCATGAATCTAACACTCTCTGGCTCAAAATTGTCAAATCGCACCTTCTTCAGAGCAACAATCTTTCCTGACTCAAGGTCCCGTGCCCTGAATACACTGCTATACGTGCCTTGTCCAACCTACACACACAGTGCAATAACAAAAGTGGTCAGGCATTTAGAAGGCACAGCAAAAACTGTATCTAAATAAAACTACGGTGCCAATGTGTACTGAGAAAAAGAATGCATGTTCACAAATTGTTCAACACATAAGGCACATTACAAATCATCAGAATTCATGAGTGCATACAAGGGTACACTAGAAACTGAACCTGTCTTCCCCAATTTCATTGATTATCTCGCCATGAAAATGATCACATAGAGGAAATGGCATAAAGAGATCCAATTCCTACCAGAAAATCATTTAAAAAATGGAGACAACTAAGCCATGTGGTGCTTATAGAAGGACACGACAGATCACCCAAGTCACGACCCTTTTCACCCCTATATCCTCATAACATTTGCCGATTATACTATACTAGTAGTGTATTGTTCATGTCGTAATCCATCACCAACAAAGTACTGCTAACAGACGCATGATAAAGGACACCAGAAAGATACCAACCAGTTAGACCAAATTACTGTCCCAACAACTATCACCTTCTAAAATTCCACACATGCATGCAAAAAAAATCGCCATGGAAAATGACCCACGAGCCATTGAATGAATCAGTGACCCAATCTCAACCGAATGAAATCACACAGGAAACCTCAGCCGAAAGCTCCACAGTACCTTCTCCAGCTTCTCGAAGGAGTCGGCCTTGAGCGGGATCCACCCTTGGATGGCCTCCCCAGCGACCGCGCTGAGCCACGGCGGCCACCCGGCCGCCACCTGCTCCCCTTCCAGGCTCTTCCGCAGGCTCGCAGCCGGAAGCTCCGCGACGCAGCCGGCCACGGCGACGAGGGTCTTCCCCGGCTCTCGCCTCGTCCTTGAACTTCTCCGACCTCCTCGCCGCGGACGACGAGCTGCGCAGGGAAGACAAGGCCGCCGCGGGCACCGGCAACGGCACGGAGCGAGGACTCGTGGGCGCGCGGCTGGGTCCGCTCCCTGAGCACGCCGGACGAGTCGGCCGCCGGCGTCACCGAGACGACGTTCTTGGACGTGACCGCAGCCATCGCCGCGGCGCTCTACCACCAGCGACACCAGGAGCGACCAACCATACGCCGGGCTCGAGCACGGGGCACGGACCAAGACCAACGCGCGATCTTTAACAACCTGCTCTTCCTCCGTTCCCCGTCCCTGACGCTAGCATTTGGTCTGCGAGCCGACGGCCACGCACGCAAGAATCAAGAGCTGGAAATTTGACCCCGTCGCCCGCCAACCACAGGCGTCACGGGTTTGACACGGCACAAGTCAGAAGAACGCGCCTGGAGGCCCGCCCGGGGATTGACCTGCTGAAGACTAATAAATGATTCGACGACGACGCGACGCGAGTAAAGAGAGGGGTGGCGAGACTTTTGTTGGACACCACCAGTGGCCGCCGCACCCTCCGTCGACGGACCACGACGGCGGACGGTTCCCCGTGATCGCGAGGTGCGGTCGGCCGGGCCGAGGCGGAGCACGCACGGAGCACCGTTGCGGCGAGCGGAAAAAAGGCACGGCCTTTTCCCCGCAGACGCAGCGCGACGCCGCGAGGGGGACGGGGACCGGGGAGGGGGACAGAAGAGATCAGAAGGCGCCAGAATCACCGGAGGCGGAAGCCCGGAATGGGGGTGGCCGCAAGGAAACGCGCAACAGCCGAGAACGGGGCGAACCGCCTTCCCCACCGCCGGAGCAGAAAAAGGAAGGCGCAAACGCGGCCGGAGAAACGGCAGCAAGTTGGGTGAGCTGAGCTCGCCTGATCAGGGAGGGAGAGGAGGGAAGTGTAGGGAAGGGAACTCCGTCCGGCAATGCGGGTTGGGTGTGGGGGAATCGGAGGCGGGGGCTTAAAAGGTCCACGCGGGGGCGGGAGGAGTGGATGAGCTTTTCCGCGCACGCTTTTCTCTTTTGAGAGGGGTCGTCGTTGGCTCGTTGCTGGCTTTGAAGAGGGGGCCTCGTGCTCGGCAGCTGGCGCAAGGCGCCGCGCCCCCTGTTGTTATTTGTAGCGAGATTAGCGGGGGCGTAGGGCCCCGACGCCGCCGGCCCTTTTTATTTGAATTTCGCGACACTTTCTTTTTTCAGTCGGACCCTGGGTTTTCCAAGTATTGGGCGTGCAGGCCAAATTCGTGTACGCCGGCGGTG
Source organism: Digitaria exilis (assembly GCA_015342445.1). Classification (NCBI taxonomy): domain Eukaryota; kingdom Viridiplantae; phylum Streptophyta; class Magnoliopsida; order Poales; family Poaceae; genus Digitaria; species Digitaria exilis. The sequence continues at coordinate 39,060 of JACEFO010002352.1, forward strand.
ATGATCCCCGCGCCGTACGACGACGTGGTAACTGCGCCGTCCGTATACGGTTCCGGATGGCCATGCAGCACCCCACCCAGGTCGGTTGAGCCGTTCCGCGTGAAGCTGCAAATTTCAATCCACTGCCCAAACCGGCGCTGGGACCGAACATTCTTGAGCATGGAGAACGCCGTCGTGAGACGGACGGTGGCCCCCGATCAAAAGGGAAGCGTGCGTGGGTGCCGGCTGCGGACCGAAGCCTCTCTCCGGATCAGCAGGAGCCTGACATGCGCGATCGGCCAGCCCCCCCTCACTTGTTTTCCCTGATCGCTTTTGAGTATTTCCTCCTCCCTCGTGACGCTTGGGTTCGCACGGTCGGTCGGTCGGTCCCCGCCGTTTGCTTTGGCCAGGTGATCCTCTTTCTCGTCCTGCTTTCTCCGCGGCAAGGCAACCAAAGTGGGTGCCGGCACAGCAAGAGGGGCCAAAGTGCCTGCCCTCCTCTTCCTCCTCGGCTCGGCCCGTGACGAGACGAGACCCCGAGCCTTGAGCACCGCGTCGGTGTGAAGGGACGAGACGAGTGGCCGCGCGGACCGGTCCTTGCCCATTGCTCTGCCGCCGCGCCGCGTTGTAAACGGCGGCCAGCAAGTCAAACCATCCCGGCGCTTCCGCGACGTGCCTGCCCTGCGCCTGCCCTGCGCTGCACGCGCGGCATGCTCGTTCCCGTGCGCTGCAGCGCAGGGCCATCATGCGACCGTGCTGTGCCCGTGCCTGGCGCTCGTCTCGGCGCCGCCGGTTTCTGGCTTCCATTTTTTGTTGCATCCGAAATCGGGCACACGGCGACGGCCCACGCGTAGTAACCCAGAAATCCCTGTGGACTTGTGGA
>JACEFO010002353.1:0-295973 GCA_015342445.1 Digitaria exilis
AATTCTAAGAAGAACTGCACCAGGAGAACATTCCCTTGTAAACATATATGCAACCATGTAGTCATATCCATTATCTAATTATGTATATCTCAGGAACATATCAAGTCCCGTAATACCAGGAAATGCCCTGCAAGTCATGATCAAGAAAACATAAGTTGTATAGCCTTCTTATCCTGTTCACACTTGCCCAAGGTTGTCCTTGTCTCCAGTGGTAATTCTGACAAAAAAAAAGGAAGAATACAATATCATTTTAAAAAAATGAGATTACCAAGGCACTAAAGCAACATTGTAGTAATGGCACTATGCACACCTTGAGAAGTTCCATTTCTTCTTCGTAAGACAAAACTTTATGAGATTCTAAACTTGATAACATCCAAGGTCGATTGATCCAGTGCCAGAGCGCACATCTGGAGAGATCATCATGTAATACGTGTAGAAATTATAGAACAGCAAGATTCCAGATCTTTTGCAATGTCTGCAATCTTACACCAAATCTGACAGTGGCATCTTCACTTTTTGGTTAGCATGATTCTGTGTTTTTTGCCTCCTCAACTCAATCTGTTCAGATGAACATGTTCAGAATAGAGGAGATACAAAGAAAGATGGTGGAACTATTGCATTCTGAAACTTTGCACTATAATGTTTATTATATTATTAAATATGGGGTGGTTTATCAGAAGAAGTTGATTCACTAAAAATTCTATGTAGAGATGTATAAGTGGTTAACAAATTAAAATTACGAGGAATAAGTGTAGCATTAATGTTCTTCACTTTGCTACAGACTAAATAATATCAATCTTGATAATCAAATTCTAAAAATAACATAATATTTTAGGACAAAAGCAATTGAAAATTTGCACTAGAAACGACTCACAATAATGTTTAAACAACAGAAGCTGACATGGGATATAAAAGCAATTTTTACATTTTCAAATATCTCCAAGTGTGACCTTCATTCACTGAATCACTGATACAAATTGAAAAGGTAACTAGCAGTACTTACAAGGTGGACTTTTTTTCTGGGTTTGACCAAGTGATTTTCTACGTTCAGATTTGAGCTGTCTCAGATTTTGGAACTGCTGCTGAAAAAAGGCTTCAAGTTTCGATATATCAACCTCTGAAACACTGAAAAATAGTTTTGCATCAATAAGTATGTAGAAAAAAATCAAAAGACCATCTGTGTAAGGTAGCTGCACCAATTTTATGCAACACAGTATGACCCGACAATAAGCGCAAACTAATCATTGAATAGATAATGCACTGCAACAATAAGTTCAATCTAGATGGAAGGACTGCAAAGAAAATATTTAAAAAGTACCTTGTGAGTCATCATTGCGCTGTAATTCTCCACAGACTAACCATGAAGGCCCTTGTCACTTGACCCATGCAGAGGCTTCAATGTCGATTTGCGTGACGCAGCAGCCCATAGCTGATCCCAGAGGGCGATGGCCGCACGTCCTTCTGCTAAGGAAGGGTACTAACAATGTAATGGCGGTACTCCGGTCTCTTAGGTGGGGCAGGGGCAACCTTGGTGCACGCCCACAATGGAGGAGGAGCGGAGGAGGGCCCACAAAGCCGCCCTCCAGGTGCGGAGGGGTGGGGGTGCTCTCCCACCACCTCCAGGTGGGGCTGTGGGAGGTGGAAGCCCTGGCCGTGCACCTGAGAGGTGAGGAGTGGAACTCCTGGTCGTGAACCAGAGGAGGCGGTGAGTGGAGCTCCCTGCCCGTGCACCTGGAGAGGCGTGGAGGTGGAGCACCTATCCGTGCACCTGGAAGGGTGAGTGGTGGAGGGCCCCGGAGAGCACCTGGAGGGGGGGAGGTGGTGGAGGGCCCGGACGAGCACCTGGAGGAGGTGGAGTGGGGGCCTCCTCGCCAGGGGAGAAGGTGGTCGTGGGGCCTCTCCTCGCCCCGGAGGAGGAGGTGAGGTGGTGGCGCTCCTCGGCCAGGGAGGAGTGGAGGCGGGGGCGCTCCTCGCCGGAGGAGGAGGTGGAGGTGGTGGCTCCTCGCCAGGTGGAGGAGGTGGAGGTGGGGCGCTCCTCGCCCAGGGGAGGAGGTGGAGGTGGGGGTGCTCTCGGCTAGGTGAGAGGTGGAGGTGGGGGAGCTCCTCGTCTGGGGTGGGTGGGGATGGTGGAGAGGGATTTGCTCCTGGACTTGTCAATGGAGGAGGTGGTGGTTGTGGAGGAGGAGGGGGGGCTAGAACCACTATAGGTGGTGGCGCGGTGGCGGCGGTGGACAGAACGTGTCACTTGGAGCAGGGCCGGCGGTGGATGCTAGAACTCAAGGATCGGTGGCAGCGGAGGTGGTGGCGGGGAAGCAGAATATGCCATTGATGACCGCGGCAAGCGGCGGCGGTGGCGGAGGAGGAGGAACACTTGAACGTGTTATGTGGATGGTGGTGGAGGCGTGGGGTGGACACTTGATTTAATCTTGGCTGGGTGGTGGAGGTGGGAGGGACAAATGTCTGTTTTTGTGCTCCAGAAGACATTGATGGCCCCCTGTGCATAGGCGTGGAACTTGAAGAAGAGTTGGTGGAGGCGTTGGCGCTTCACTTTTTGATGCGATCTGTGCACTGGGTAACAAGGATCGTCGTGCAGGCGAAGGAGACAGCACAGATGTTGACTCTTCTGTTAAGTGACTGCGATATGGTTCCATCAGCGATGCTAGAGTTGCATTCATTCCCAGTATTGATTTTTCCATCTGTAGACATGATCGTATAGCCAGTGCAGCTGGTGAACATAGTATCTGGATGGGGGATGAGATGGCCTATGCACAGAGGTAGCATCAGATTCCTTCTTCGGCGAATCCATCTACGTACTGTTTTTGGTTTGGAAAGCTTGTTGTTCTTCTGTCTGGGCTGCATTGCCTGCTGCCATCTTCTTCAAAACTGATGACACAGCTTTATCAGGATTTGCCCTCGGTCATCGCTTCCAAACCTGGGGCTGCTAGACCTGGCTTCTGCTCGACTTTGAGGAAGAGCTATGCCAAGATCCTGTTTGCCACCAGGACCCTCTCTCTTGATTTTTATTTCAGTTGCTAACTTCAGTGGCTGGTAAACACAACAATTCTGTCATGCATATTGGTGTTCTTTGTAGGTATGGTTTCTTCAAGGCCAGCCTCTAATTTGCTCTGATCCAATTTGCCCTCAGCTGTATCAGAAGCTTTGGCAGCTTTAATATTCCCACAGCTGTTATCATGTGCATTCCTACTCTTAACAGTTGTTCTGCCTATCTTATGCATAGCACTCTTCTCATTGACGACATTTTTGACTTCGTGTATGATGTTACCGTTCTCCACTATAGTTTTCTCTTCATAGACCACTAGCTCATTGTCCACAATTACTGTATTCTCAGTAATAATCTTGATATCAGCATTCTGCAGTCCTCCTTTTGTTGTACTTCTCAAGTGGGTATCCCCATCTGCGCACGACAAACTTCTATGAGCATCGAAAGCAGTGTAGTCCAACTCAGGGTATTTCAAAATTTTTGTTGGTTCATCGGCCTGGCATTCAATTTCATCACTGCAAGTTGGTTCCACTGTTGTGACTAACGTTTGTGCAATTACATCTTTTGTGTCCTCCTGACAGATTGATCCGAATTTGTGTTCCTCTGAATCAATAGAAGTAGCAACCCACCTGTATGTCTGCACATCACTGTTCTCCTGGTCACCTGTGTGGTTTAATTTAGATTCGGTAGCATCATGTTGGGCCTGCTGTGAACTTTCTGGGTTCTCAAAGGTTGAGGTAGGCGTACTTGGCCCTTTGTCATTCACACTAGCAGAATTCTGGGAGATAACAATCTTGACATCCTCATCAATTTCATGCTTCACTAGGCTGCTCCTTTCTTCATTTCCTACTGCACCATCCAATTCTGCATTACCGTCTAACGATAATCTACCATCAATGGACTGAGTTTCTGGATCCCTTCTAGCATCATGCCAATCTTCCTCTGCTTCATAAAATTCATCTCCTGTGTCTACGGAAGCAACATCAGTCTCATCACCGTCATCAGCAACCTCCACGGAGGTGACAGCAGGCTTGAACGAATCAGGGTCTGAAAAAGTACCTGGCTCAAAAAATGAGGCTATTTTAGATTTCTATGTCCATAGGATACAGATAGGTAAAGGAAGTGAATGACACATAGGGACAGATGAATTTAGTACCTCAGCTCGGAAGTCCCTTGAGAACTGATTACTCACATTCCAAGAGACATCAATATCATCACGATTCAATCCAAGGATGTTTGATTGAATGAATGCAGTGTTGAACATGACCCGGAACATTGTTTCCTTATGCTCGAGGTTATCTCCAATATGAATGCATTCAAGAACCACATCTCCTTGAACACGGCAGAATGCACTGATTCTTATCGGGACTTCTGCCTGCAGTGCAACCATATATCAGAGAATATTTTGGATTTGGATAGTGATAAGCATTTTACTAAATTAGAAGATAGTCACCTGTCCATAACGCTGAAGATGCTTCTTTGTCTTTGGCATTTCAAAAAGGACCTTTGCACTCTTGTTACCAGGACTAGAATCTTGACCATGTACACGCAAATACGGCCTACAACCTCCTTCAGGGTCAAACCGCGGAACAACATGGAGAACTACTGAATCTAGAATAAGGGGGCGGCTAATAGGAGGCCATTCTGAACCACCTCCTTGTCTTGTTATATAGTGCAAGTATCTCAAATGTGAAGGCTGAGGATTCAATGGAAAGAACTGCTGTATAAAGTCCCTGCGAGCCTGCTTGTAGACCATATCTAGTGTTTTCTGCTCACCAGTGTATGTTTTCCTATACAAAAGCAGCCCAGCCAACATAAATGCGAGAACTGGCCATCCGCCTCTCTCACAATGCATCAAGAGCATGTTATGTTGTCCTTCCACTGATAGCCAATTTTCACATGATTTCAAGAAATGGTGGATCATCTCAAGCTGAAGCAATGGACATCCTTCATATTGTTGCGGGTAGTCCATTACTGTCATGTCATACTCGGATAATATATCTGAAATCCGGCTTCTCTTGTCCCCAGACCAGAAATTGGATACCATGAATGATGCGTCCGGGAAAAATTCCTGCAACTGCGCGACAATGCCGCTCAAGTAATCCCGGTACTCATCCTCACCCATGGAATCGGTTGAGAAGCAGCAATCAAACACTGAGAAAAACATCCATAGACATTTGCACAATTAGATACACATTTGTGCATTGTTCACCTAGTATAAAAAAATCTAAAGGTATCCAGCACATTAGGCTAACAGCACCCTAATTTCCACCATTGCAAATATCCTTACATTTCACATTTCCACACAATTCAAGTATTTCATTCGCTCGATTTCAATGCATAAGCGTGTCTATAATTCATATTATAGCTAACTAGATTGAACAATTGAATTTGTGGACATGAAGCAGGCAGAGTTGAACATGCCAATTTAAGACAAATGCAGTTAAACCCGAAGCTTCCTAAAGAGCAAACCTCCAGAAACGCCACGAATTCGTAGAAGGAAACAAATAAAGCGATTTAAGTCAAATGCAGCTATAAATCTAAGGAGTGGTTCCACGCCTCCAAACCCACAAACATACCAAATGCGAGAATCCAATTCAAAACCTACTAAAACCAGCTGCCGATTGCCCACAATTCTGCTTCCAAATGCGCAAAAATCCAGCTCAATTAAACAAACTCCTATAAATAAACACGTCACCAAAATTTGAACCCCAAAACAAGCGGAAGCCGGAAAATCCTCTGCAGAACACGAAACACCCCCTCGAATCCCGCACCCGCACGAACTAGCTCGACACAGAGGCGAGAGCATTATACCGTAGACGCGCTCGGAGATCTCGAGCAGCCGATCCGGGGTCTTCTTGAGGAAGAACTTGCGGAAGAGCGCCATCCTCCCCTTCCTCCTCCCCTCCCCCTCTCCCGCCTCCGCTCCCGCCGCCTCTCCGGCGCCCGCCGAGCTGCTGTGTCGCCTCAGGCGGCCACCGATCGGCTCCGATCGGGGCGCCAAAGGCATGAGGGGGACGCGCCCGCCGCCGCCGGCGAGCTCCGGGGCGGCCTCGCCGGGGATCTCGGGATCCGCGCTCCTCCTAGGGCCCCGCCGCGGCGGCGGCAGCAGCAGCGAGGAGCGGTGGTGGTCTGGTGGACGGGAGACGGCCGAGGTCGAGGCACCGTGGGATTGGGACGCCTCTTCCTCTACTTACTGCTGCCTTCTCCTCCTCGCTTAGCTTTAACTCTTCCCCCTCTCTTTTTTTTCCCCCCCACTTTTCCCTGCCGCCTCTCACTATCGTTTCTCGAGTTTTTACCCCCTGCGAGGCTGCGACTTGGGTTTTTTTAGCCTTTTTTGTATTTTTCGCTTGCGTGTTTTTAATCGGCTGCTCAGCGAATGTTTCCGGCCGCGTTCTCCGCGACGCTGGTGTCCTCTCCTCTTTCCCACTGTCCTACGGGACCCACACCATGTGGCCCCACATCTCAGTGGCGTTAACGTGCGGGGAGAGCTGGAGGATTAGGCCTCGGCAGCTGTGTCGGTACGGGCGTGTCCGGATTTTCCCTTCCAGGTAGGGGTGTGCATGGGTGGGTTTATATGGATTTGGGTGGTTTTTTACCCACCCATGTAATCATTAGTTTAGATGGATTGAGTAGGATTGGATTTGGGTGGGTTACTCGGATCCATTAACCAAATCACGGAAGCCGTTCTACTGCTCGCTCGCCAGCGCAGGACGCGTCGCCCCTCACCCGCGCCTCCACCGCAGCCCTGCTCGTCGGTGCCGCCGCCGCTGGACGGCGCTTTAGCGGGGGGCCTTCCTCCGTGAGGCGTGCTACCTCGAGGCCTGCCGTGGCCACCCGTGCCTCGTCGAGCTCTGCGTTGCGCACCTCGACCCCACCGGCGACTCGACCTGCAGCTCGCTGACCGGAGCCTCGCGGAGGCCGCGCGGGACGACGGTTCGATGCCCGCTCGCGAAGGATGATGCGCCGCCGCTTGTGCCTGCCCCTCACGCAGCCTGGGTCGTCGCCGCCGCAGCTGGATCCCACGGCTGTCGGGCGGCGCCGTAGCTGCTGGATCTAACGAACGCCAAGCGCCGCCGCAGCTACTGGATCCTGCGGACGCCGGGCGCCGCCGTAGCTGCTCGCTGGGCTCGTCGCCGGAGAAACTTAGTTGCAAACGATCCATGGGCTTGATGGGTTGGAACCGTATCCACCCAATCCATATATGATTTTTTCTCACGGTTTGGGTTGGGTAATGGATGGGTGGATTGGGTGGATCGCGTGACCCATGCACAGGCCTACTTCCAGGCGACGGGGATCTCCTCGCCTGGGTTCACGGTTCACCGAGAAGATCATTTCTACCTCAACACCCCTAAGTTCGCGGTAAGTTTGGTTAGATTTATTTTTAAATTAAATCACCGGGCTTGCTGTTTTGGGGGAGGTGTCACGTGCTGGCGGTCAATTTGTTTAGCCGTTTGTACTGGCAAGGAATTTAAGAGCCAGTGCATGTCTGTCCACGGTTGTCATCAGCTCGGAGAAAAATCTTGTTAGCATGCATGTCAACGGTTACATTTTCAGAGGGGGCGGGAGGGAAAAGGTCCGGTGGAGAGCTGTCTCTGCACCATGCATTGATTAATGTAGTTCTTGATGGTGCATTAATTATAGGCAGGAGTACTATTTTGCGTGGCACGAGCTAGTACTGCCATCTTCTGAGATAGAGAAGACACCACAACAACAAACAGTGAAATTCGTTACCAGTGAATAAACAGAAGTAAATACAAAAATTGTGGCAAATCAAATTATCAATAGTCAAGCAATCAGGAAGGTTTATCAATATTTAAGTTCTGGGCACTCGGTATGAGTGATCTTCTGAATTTATTCATGTTTTTAGGTGTGTGGCATGCATACGTACTCCTTGTTAGAATCATGTTTTTAAAAAAGATGACAAAGTTATGTTGTTTTTGCAAAAAGCATAATACGGGCAACTAAAAAATATGACCATGGTGGGGCAGATCTCAATTGAATCTCTCGTGCCTGCTTGGCTGCTTCCATTCCGTATACACTCAGATGCAAACACACAAGTTGGAATAAATAAAGCGGCCGAATAATTGAACGCAGGGCCGGCTCTATAGTTTCAATGGCCCCCGAGCGAACTTAGCAGGGTGGGCCCTTTTAAAGTATACTGAAGGATATAATAATACTAATAATATATATTTAATTCTTAGAGAACAATATTTACAGTACAGTACGAAAAAGTAATAAAATAAAACTAATAGTTAGCTTAAAAATAATGCTAAAGCCCCATAACTCAAACACTAATGCTTCAACCCCTTAAAAAACCTCTTTCGAGCATTTTTTTTATGTGAAATCTTGAAGAACAATACCAAGAATAATCTTGCCTAAAATATCCTTCTCAAAATTGATGAATAAAATATTAGCAAGATTAATTACTAAGTAGTGAGTATTGACGTGACCACATTGGGTAGATCGATCTCCTGATCAAGTGATTGGTATCTGGCCGAGTGGGCGAATGGCCGGCAGACAGCGGCCACGAATTGGTGAATCACCGGTGCCGATGAAAGATTACGTCCCAAACTTCTCCTCGATGGCCTCCTCGATCGCTTCTCCGGTCTCCTTGCCTAGCCTACGCGGTTCACACGATACGACGGCGATAAAGTGATAGTTTGACGTTTCGTATCCTCTTCTAGGCCTAGTGCTTGTAACCTGTGTCAAGTGTATATCGTCGTGGATTGATGGGCTAATAGTCTTCTATACATACGTATATTACGATGGGCCCCCTTCTCCCGTGGACCCCGGCGGTCGCCTCTGCTGCATAGGGCTAGAGCCGGCCCTGATTGAACGGCAAAGAGGTTATCCGAGAACTTCACCAAAAACGTCCAGGACCACAGCCAGCCTCGCACGCAAAGATCCGCCCATCCTCTCGGAACCGACGGTCCAGATCACCTGCGCCCTCGAGCCCGCGCGGACAAGGGCACGCGAGGGGAGGGGCAAGGAGTGAAGGACACGTGCGAGGCGACGGGAAAGCGAGGCAGCTCGCACGCTGGCCTGGCTGGACGTGGGAAAAGTGGCCACGGCTAACGGAACGGGAGGGGGAAAACGGCCGTTTTGATTTGATTTGATTTGACCACGCTGCTCACCTGCTGCTGTAATGCTGTTGCGCATCGCTGACGGGCGGGGCGCCGATGCGAACGGCTTTGGAGGGGAGGGCAGGCGGCGATGGCTGGTTTGGACGGGAGCCCTGATGGCGAGACGGCAGCCGAGCCGCCGATGCGAACGTCCTTGGCCGCGTCCGGCCCGGTCACGTCTCTGTAGATTGATTTTCAGGCCGTGGTGTAACGGGCGGTGTGTTGGCTAGCTGCTGGCACGTTATATCTCACCGTTGTGCTCTTTCGAATAGACATTTTTCACTGATTTCTTTTTGTTTCGAGTGGTAGGAAAACGAAATGCTGGAAGGGGAGGAAATAAAAGGAAACTGAGGTTCACAAACGGGTAAAAATGTAGTATTTTCAGAATGAAAAGGTTTTGTGCTAACGGTTGTCATTTTCAACCGCCGGTGTGCGGTCGCTTCATTCATCTTATGAATGTAAAAACGTTGTTCCCAGGAGATTTGCACGGATGAAAAAGGTCCCAGTTCTCCACACCACACGTCTCGGTGCAACAAGTCTTGACCGCGGCGGGCGCGACCGGCATGATGTCGCGCGCCCCCACCCACGTCACGAGCTCTCAAATCGCAATCGCCTCCGCTGCGTGCATGGGAGCGTCTGTGCACGGGTGCCACATCCCATCACAATATCGCATCACACGCGTCCCGCAAAAGCAGCACGCTAGGGCATTCTCTGCACTGGATTCATCGCCCGTAATCAGCTGCCAATTAGCAGAAAGAATTATTGGCCCATGATCTTCACTTGTTCGGATTTGACTTAAACATAATTTCTTTTTCGCGATATCGTACTGCAATGCTCCCTGATGCTCTCGAGTTTCAGGCTACCGTCAAAGTCATCAACAAGATACGGTGGCGCATCGTCGTCGCATGCATTACAAAAAGGCTGGAATTTCCATATTCCGCTACCCTAAAAAGTACAAAGAAAAAGAGCATAACCAGTTTGTATGTAGTACTTCGTGTCTTTTTCGCGTGCATGCCTACATTCTTGAAAACTCTTCTTGGGGGCACATAGAAAAGTTCTTCCAAAACCAAAAGGGGTTAGAACTCTACTAGCTTCTGTACCGAGAGTTAAAAAGGCCAATTATTGGACCATTAGCATCTGGGCGTGCAACAATTATTACCGTTACCAAACATGATCAGCGCGAGGTAGCAGTACGTACTGTTGCTGCTACCAATTATAGACCAGCTGATTTGTGGCTTTGGATAAAGGGCAACGGTGAACAGTTCCCTGTTTCCTTTTGATGGACGTGTTTTTTTTTTTAAACAAGTGTCTTCGGGATTCTGTTATGTGCAGCAACTCTGGCCACGGATGAGGATGAGCCAATGGATAAGCCAGTAAACCGATGGATGTGATTTGTCGTCCAATTCATTCCCATCCATGACGCTATCAGCAGGCTAATTAGTAAGTACTCTAATTGCCAATGCAGCGGTTGCTACTGCCGAGCTAACTGTACTTGTCAGGCAAACTAGTATATGGTTAATTAGGTAAGAAAAAAAATGAAAAAAATAAGAGAGAAGAAGGTCCCTTGGCGCACAATCAACGGTGACAGGCTGCCTACAAATGGAGTAGTATGGGGATGGATACCGGTAGGGATTGACAGGGGAGGCCCACGTGCCTTTTTCATGAGTGTCGGAGACAGCGACTGTGGTTGTGCCGGACCCACGTGATAGTCACTCCTCATACCATCTCGCGGTGGCTTAGCTAGCTGCTGTCCACATGCACACAAGCCACTCTCTCCCACTCACTCATCGGCTAAGGCCCCGTTTAGTTTCCCAAAGATTCCCCAAAAATCCACTATTCATCCAACTTTTCCCTATTCATCCCACCTCTTCTACTCACATATCACTATTCATCTACAGTGTTTTTTTAGTGAACAGTGTATTTTTGGGGAATCTTTCCCCAATCTAAACACACCCTAATCCAGTTGTTCAGCTCAGTTCCTTCTTTGGTTGACGGTAGGCGACGAGGACCACGACCACACTGCCTCTGTGCCTCAGAACACAGGAAGCAGGGACGACCGCTCGCGCGAGAAGATCAACTGACCCGAGCAACAGCCCACAGCCGTTAGCTGCTCGTGCTGTCATGCGCGATGGCCAGACGCCCAGACCACGAGCAGTGCGCCTGGCTGCGGCCGCAGAGAGTTCGGTACCTAGCGCGGATCCCGACCCCGTCGGCCCGGCCATTCCATAGGCGCATGCATGCCGGCCGGATCGGCGACGCTGCCGCTGAGAAGTGGGCGCAATCATGGATCCAGGCGGCAGTGTCATCAGCCGTCGTCCAACTTTTCCCCACCCGGAGCGTCCTGCCATCGTCCGGCTTTTTTTCCCAGGAACGTACAGGCGCTGGTGTGAGTGCCGTCTCGCCTGGGTCTGGATGCGCGCGGACCACGCAGGCACGGCCGGTCGTCCATAGGCGCGGGCACGAGCAGGACGGAGCGCCCGGATGATCACCCCGCTTCACCTCCCCATCGAGGAGCCGGCCGGCCGAGCACAAGGCAGTGTTGCCGCTTTTTCATCGCTCGCTGCTACTGGTAGGCGAGGCGACAACCGGAATATTGGCCAACTACGGTCTCGTGCCAAGCGGGCCACCAGACCAGACCCAGCGCGCGAACGTGCGCCGCGTACTCGCCCCCCGGGATCGGCACGGCACGGCGCATTTACGCCCAGTGTGCCACCGTGCGGTGCCCGGATCCCTCCTCTTCCTCATATCGCTCTTGGTGGTGAGGAGGGGCGGCGCATTGGTCGCGCCGATTAAAGTCCGCGTGACATAGGAGTATCAAGCTACCCGATCCACCGCGCGCGGCGGCGGACGGGCTCTCGTGTCCGGCCGTCCCCGACCCACCTCTAGAGATAGAGAAAGCGCCGTCGCTTTCTGCTCCACGGCCGCGGCCGGCAGGCGGCCGGGGGCGGCCGTCCTCGCAACTCGTGCGGTCGCGGTCACAACCGCCGCGGCCGGCCGGCACGCCCCGTGCTCGGTCAGCGTTGTCGCTCCCTCCCAGCCGAACCGAGCCACTACAACGTGATCGGTTCCTTGATTCCTCTCCTTCCTCTATCCGAAAGGCGCGCGGGCGCTGGACCAACCAACCTGGGCCTCGGCCGGTTAGAGGCCCACGCACGCGCGTGGTCGCCTTCTCACCTGGCTGGGCCGCGCGGGCAACAAAGAGCCCGTCACAATTCCTGTGCCTGTTCTTCTGGCCACAGAGTTCAGACTTCAAAATCCCAAAAATTGTTCTGTATGATCATCTGCCACAGTGTCACCGGTATGGGTTCGGGCATGCATCATGCATGCAGGACAGGACTAGCATTTCTGCGAAATGAACAAAGCTCGTGCCCCCTCTTCAGAGTTCATCAGGCTTTGCGGTTGCAGTGGCAGATGCCTGAACCACCAAAAACACAGCGCCATGATGCTCTTAACCAGGACGCCAACCGAATAGGTTGGAACGATCAACGATGGTTGCCAGTGGGACACGGGCAGAGCAAGATGACAGCTTTCACGGGCAGAGCAAGATGACAGATTATTCCATTTTTACTCTTTCTTTACAAAGGCTACCTTCTACAACAATCGCACCATTGTGCGGTGGTTATTGGTTCCGACGGCACGATGGTCTAATCAACCACACCGCCTCCTCAGCTGTTTAACTGTTCCTTCTACGACAAAAAAAGAGACATAACATAGGCGTCCTCTGGATCTCTACAATACACGCCGAAATCATGCAAATCTAGTAGAGGAACTGTATCTCAAGTTTTGCTGTCAGCTGGGATCATCTAAATGCATCATGTTTTGATGTTTTCAGTCAATAATTCCATCGTCAGTAGCTGTTGCCAGTTTCTTGGCCCTGACAGTAGATGCCAGGGCAAACTAACATGCTCCCCACTTCTATATGCACCAAGCTTCCTCAATGAGAAGAAATGGTCAAGGGTTTGCTCACTTGTCCAGCTGTCTCCCTGTCACCATATAATCAGGTTACCATCAATCGTGATTCACACAAAACAAGTAACAGGGGCAATGGAAAGAGGAAATGCATATACTAATTATGATCACAATTACCTCTCCTGAACCATGATGTCCGAACAACTTGTCGGATGTGGCGTTCATGCTTCTGTAACAGTTCATCAACCTTGTGTGACTGGGACAACAAAGGGCCCGAGTATTCAACCTTCTCTTCCTGATCATGGTCGCCCTGGAGTTTCAAATGGCACATTAGTTACAACTTGTTATATGAAAATAGAACCAAGTATAAAGTTGATTGGCTCAACTCACCTTAAAGCTATTCTTTGATGACAGAGTACCCCCAAGATACATCGCATTTGAAAAGTTCTGAGAGTGGTAAGTGTCACAAGAATCGAATGATTCTGGACGCTCTAACTGTGACCACTTCTTCAGGACTGCACGCTTTGCTACATCATGAGGCTCCTGGTCTCGAACTTTGGAGTTGACGCGTGATATTGACACGGGTACATCTCTGCTAGGTAGCTCCCTCAGGCCAATGTTCTCTTTAGCTTGCGACTTACTGTCTTGATCGATCTCAGCCACAAATTGGCCTCTTGAACTAGATCTGGTCCGTGATCTAGTAAAAGAGCGATCCTCCTGTGGTCTTTTGGCCCATGCAAAGCCGCTAGATGAAGAAACACTCAATGGCCCAGAGAACGGGACTTCCTCTCGTGAGTCGTTCTTAAAATGCTGAGCCCTTTGTCTAACATGGACCACTGACACTTGTTGTAAGTCTGCAAACAGCCTATCATCACCATTCAGCTTCACGCGATCCTGTATTGTGCCATCCTTGGTTCCATTTACACTACTTTTCGACACCTAAAGAAAGAAAGAAACCCATCAGATTTGACGGACAATGTAACCATCAAATTAAATATTCAGACAGATTGGCCAGATCGATCTACTGATAACATTTGGCAATTGCACCCAGCCATAGAAAAAGAAAAAGACCTCTGTGTTATTTATTTGCTTCGGGACTGCACTAGGCTCTCTGGCTGCTCTGCTGAGCCTTGAGGACTTCTTGGATGCTTCTGTGCCATGCCCTCTGCTGGCCTTTCTCCTGAAAGAGAGGGAAATTAAGATTTTTGTTATTGACTATGGCAATGTTCCAATTAAAGGAAAGGATTTCTTTTATGTCCCATCAAGTTTCGTATTGATTACATCTCAATATTACGCTGGATTTTATACTCTATCAAAAAAACTCTCAATATGTTTCAGTACTTTCAGTGAGCAAAAGCTGATTTCTCAAATTGTGAAACAAATGTCCAGAAGCAATAGGTAATGAATGATCAAGGATTAAGGAAGCCCACCTGAGCGCATCTTCTCGTAATTTTGCATCCATCTCCTTGTTGGGTGTATACTTAGGCAAGCTTGACGGCTCGCATGCATAAGGTTTTGTCCTGAAAAACTGTAAAAATAACAGAATAAATCGCCCATTTTCATAAGTGATGTGGTTCTTATACTATTCTGTTTATGTATAGCAAAAGAAAAGGGCGGTAGAACAGAACTAGTGAATATCAACAAACCAACAACTTAAATTCCAAAGTCCAGATAGTTTTTTCAATGTGTTACCATTTATAAATAAGAACAAAGGATATTACATGCAGTCTTACCTCAGATGAAAGAGCACCGGATGCAGTACCACGCTTGTAGGGCTCCACTGACAGAAGAGTTTCTAATAAACTCAATGCATTTTCTGGCACCTCTTTGAAAGCATCTCGAAGGGTACTAGGATATGGCTGATGCGGTTTAAATATTGTTGCATGAGGCAACTTCGACTTCTTCCAATACTCATCAGCAGGGGAACCACATAGCTTAAAAATTTTGTGCAGTTGTTCAACCTGACAAAATGGAAGAGGTTCTATAAAGTGGGGGTTTTTTACAGTTAAGAGAAGAAAAATAGAAATGGGGGGGGGGGGGAATAAAACTTGTGTTTCCTAATGAATTAATATAGGAGAAAAATAGCTTTTTATGGAACCAGATCCCACAAAGTGATGAAGAATCTGGCAGATTAGCAGATGCAGGAAATGGACTCTGCTAATTAAAGCAATCAAATAGTTACCTCGGTTCTTCCCTGCAATATAGGTTTCCCACGGAACATCTCAGCAAATACACACCCAACACTCCACAAATCAACAGCTGCATCGTAGTGTGTTGAGCCAAGTAGCAGTTCAGGCGGTCGGTACCAAAGTGTAACAACACGGCTGGTCAGAGGATGGTTTTTGCTGGGATCGAAGTAATTAGCAAGACCAAAATCAGCAATCTTTAGAATCCCTTCGTTGTTCACGAGCAGATTTGCACCCTTGATATCACGATGGACTACACGGCGTGAATGACAATGCTCCAGCCCTGACAGTAACTGGTTCATGTAGCATTTAAGCTGCGGTAGCCAGTAGGGGACAGTCAGAGAAGAGGCCAACACAGTGTAATGTCAAAGTGGAACTAAAGGCAACAGTGTGCGCGAGAGTACCTGTGCTTCAGTGAATTTGATGTCCGGGGAGGAGCAAAGTCCAGCAAGATCGTGCTCCATGTATTCAAAAACAAGATAAAGGCTGCATGATAACCGAGATGTAATCAAGCCTTCCAGTTTCATGACATTTGGATGATCAAGCCTTCTTAAGATTTGTATCTCCCTTGCCATGAATCTAACACTCTCTGGCTCAAAATTGTCAAATCGCACCTTCTTCAGAGCAACAATCTTTCCTGACTCAAGGTCCCGTGCCCTGAATACACTGCTATACGTGCCTTGTCCAACCTACACACACAGTGCAATAAACAAAAGTGGTCAGGCATTTAGAAGGCACAGCAAAAACTGTATCTAAATAAAACTACGGTGCCAATGTGTACTGAGAAAAGAATGCATGTTCACAAATTGTTCAACACATAAGGCACATTACAAATCATCAGAATTCATGAGTGCATACAAGGGTACACTAGAAACTGAACCTGTCTTCCCCAATTTCATTGATTATCTCGCCATGAAAATGATCACATAGAGGAAATGGCATAAAGAGATCCAATTCCCTACCAGAAAATCATTTAAAAAATGGAGACAACTAAGCCATGTGGTGCCTTATAGAAGGACACGACAGATCACCCAAGTCACGACCCTTTTCACCCCTATATCCTCATAACATTTGCCGATTATACTATACTAGTAGTGTATTGTTCATGTCGTAATCCATCACCAACAAAGTACTGCTAACAGACGCATGATAAAGGACACCAGAAAGATACCAACCAGTTAGACCAAATTACTGTCCCAACAACTATCACCCTTCTAAAATTCCACATGCATGCAAAAAAAATCGCCATGGAAAATGACCCACGAGCCATTGAACTGAATCAGTGACCAAATCTCAACCGAAATGAAATCACACAGGAAACCTCAGCCGAAAGCTCCACAGTACCTTCTCCAGCTTCTCGAAGGAGTCGGCCTTGAGCGGGATCCACCCTTGGATGGCCTCCCCAGCGACCGCGCTGAGCCACGGCGGCCACCCGGCCGCCACCTGCTCCCCTTCCAGGCTCTTCCGCAGGCTCCGCAGCCGGAAGCTCCGCGACGCAGCCGGCACGGCGACGAGGGTCTTCCCCGGCTCCTCCGCCTCGTCCTTGAACTTCTCCGACCTCCTCGCCGCGGACGACGAGCTGCGCAGGGAAGACAAGGCCGCCGCGGGCACCGGCAACGGCACCGGAGCCGAGGACTCGTGGGCGCGCGGCTGGGTCCGCTCCCTGAGCACGCCGGACGAGTCGGCCGCCGGCGTCACCGAGACGACGTTCTTGGACGTGACGCAGCCCATCGCCGCGGCGCTCTACCACCAGCGACACCAGGAGCGACCAACCATACGCCGGGCTCGAGCACGGGGCACGGACCAAGACCAACGCGCGATCTTTAACAACCTGCTCTTCCTCCGTTCCCCGTCCCTGACGCTAGCATTGGTCTGCGAGCCGACGGCCACGCCACGAAGAATCAAGAGCTGGAAATTTGACCCCGTCGCCCGCCAACCACAGGCGTCACGGGTTGAACACGGCACAAGTCAAGAACGCGCCTGGAGGCCCGCCCGGGGATTGACCTGCTGGAAGACTAATAAATGATTCGACGACGACGCGACGCGAGTAAAGAGAGGGGTTGGCGAGACTTTTGTTGGACACCACCAGTGGCCGCCCGCCCCCGTCGACGGACCACGACGGCGACGGTTCCCCGTGATCGCGAGGTGCGGTCGGCCGGGCCGAGGCGGAGCACGCACGGAGCACCCGTTGCGGCGAGCGGAAAAAGGCACGGCCTTTTCCCCGCAACCGCAGCGCGACGCCGCGAGGGGACGGGGACGGGGACGGGGACAGAGAGATCACGAAGGCGCCAGAATCACCGGAGGCGAAGCCCGGAATGGGGGTGGCCGCAAGGAAACGGCGCAACAGCCGAGAACGGGCGAAACCGCCTTCCCCACCGCCGGAGCAGAAAAAGGAAGGCGCCAAACGCGGCCGGAGAAACGGCAGCAAGTTGGGTGAGCTGAGCTCGCCTGATCAGGGGAGGGAGAGGAGGGAAGTGTAGGGAAGGGAACTCCGTCCGGCACTGCGGGTTGGGTGTGGGGGAATCGGAGCGGGGGGCTTAAAAGGTCCACGGCGGGGGCGGGAGGAGTGATGAGATTTTCCGCGCACGCTTTTCTCTTTTGAGAGGGGTCGTCGTTGGCTCGTTGCTGGCTTTGAAGAGGGGGCCTCGTGCTCGGCAGCTCGGCAAGGCGCCGCGCCCCCTGTTGTTATTTGTAGCGAGATTAGCGGGGGGCGTAGGGCCCCGACCACGCCGGCCTTTTTATTTGATTTCGCGACACTTTCTTTTTTCAGGTCGGGCCCTGGGTTTTCCAGGTATTCGGGCGTGCCAGGCCAAATTCGTGTATCGCCGGCGGTGATGATCCCCCCGCGCCGTACGACGACGTGGTACTGCGCCGTCCGTACTACCGGTTCCCGGATGGCCATGCAGCCACCCACCCAGGTCGTTGAGCCGTTCCGCGTGAAGCTGCCACAATTTCAATCCACTGCCCAAACCGGCGCTGGGACGAACATTTTGAGCATGGAGAACGCCGTCGTGAGACGGACGGTGGCCCCCGATCCAAAAGGGAAGCGTGCGTGGGTGCCGGCTGCGGACCGAAGCCCTCTCTCCGGATCAGGGAGCCCTGACAGCGCGATCGGCCAGCTCACTTGTTTTCCTGATCGCTTTTGAGTATTTCTCCTCCCCTCGATGACGCTCTGGTTCGCCGGTCGGTCGAGTCGGTCCCCGCCGTTGCCTTTGGCCAGGTGATCCTCTTCCTCGTCCTGCTTTCTCCGCGGCAAGGCAACCAAAGTGGGTGCCGGCACCAGCAAGAGGGGCCAAAGTGCCTGCCCTCCTCTCGTCCTCGGCTCGGCCCGTGACGAGACGAGACCCCGAGCCTGAGCACCGCGTCGGTGTGAAGGGGACGAGACGAGTGGCCGCCGGACCGGTCCTTGCCCTGCTCTGCCGCCGCGCCGCGTGTAAACGGCGGCCAGCAAGTCAAACCATCCCGGCGCTTCCGCGACGCTGCCTGCCCTGCCCTGCCCTGCGCTGCACGCGCGGGCATGCTCTGTCCCCGTGCGCCTGCAGCTGGCAGGTGCCATCCATGCGACCGTGCTGTGCCCGTGCCTCGCGCTCGTCTCGGCGCCGCCGGTTTCTGCTCCATTTCTTTTGTTGCATCCGGAAATCGGGCACACGGCGACGGCGCCACGCGTAGTACCAGAAATTCCACTGTGGACTTGTGGAGGCACTGCGCACTGCTTTTGTCCCGGCCTAGTAGTGCGCGTGTGTTGTCTGTTGTGCTTGTGTCCAACCGAGCTGACCAACGCGGTCAACTTTTGGAAAAACTAGTGCAGGATTAACAGTTGTTTTAGACTACTGACACTGCATTATTTTTTTAGTGTGATGCATGGTACAAGTATTCAGTATTTAAAAAGTTGGTGGAAAGTTGATGGCAAGTTGACATATTCTGTGAGAGAGCACGGTTGTCAGTATTCTGCTGTTACTGTTTTTAATTAAAAGAATATTATTGCTGTGGATTGAGTGAACAAAACTGGCACGTGGTAGAGGGTCTGTTGAAGTTGTGATTTTTTTTTATATTTCATCCTCCAAATTTATGACGGAGGTCTAGAGTTGATCTAACAAACTTATAAAAAAAAGGTGGAGAGTTTTGCTTTCGCCTATATGTAGAGGAGAGGAGATGAGCTCTTATCTTCAAAATCAAAATCTGTCAAATAGAAGTTTATCGCTGTTGGGGCTCCTTTGTATTGTATATTAGTATGACATTCAAGCTGTTATTGTGCATTGCCGAATTCCCAACTGCCCCGTCCAAAATACTCCACCAGAAGGGAGTAAATTGGACATGACGTCTGGTTTGGAACTGTCCCACGGTCTTAATTTCCTTCTAAAATATGACATCTAAGCTATCTCCAGCTTGGTCAACACAAGATCTACTAGAAAACAAACAGATTTTGCCAGAAACTGCGACAACTAGCTATAGCGCCGTTTAATGGTGGTTAGGTTGGAAGCTACTACCTCACACCGTCAAAAGGCCACAAACCTAGTTGCTACTCTTATTCAAAGAAATACTAGATGTTAGAAGAGTCCAAGATAATCTAGCAGAAGACTCTTTTTCTGCGCAAACGTGCCAACCTGTTCCATTTACAAAATACTAAATGCAAAGCTGTTTGATTTACAAAATATCCTCACTTGATCCCTTAAAGGATTCTTTCTTATAAAATCATAATCATATTTTCAGACGTGTTTAGACATTAACCGTTTGATTTTTTTTATACGTTTAACCGTTTGATTGAAAGGTACCAAGTGTACTGCTGCTGCTGATGCTGCCCGGTAAAAAAAAAATGACCATTCAAGTTTGGTCTTCAAAGGACCACTACTTTTGGAAGTACTAGCAAAGTGCCCGTGTGTTGCTACGGGGTATAAAAAATTATATAAGGAACAACATAGAATATCGTAAAAGAAAATAATTCTATTATATAGTTTTTTGTTGTAAACAAAACAATGTGATTTAAACCCATGATGAATTTAAGATATTGTTTTTATATCCCCGAGCAAAACACAAGAGAATGGTGAATCTTTGTCGCTAGAGTGGCATCTATGTGCTTTTGGAGCAGTGCTCCCTGCAGCGAGAAAGGAAACTTATGTGAGGTGCATTATTTTTAAGTGGCACGTTAACATCAATTTCTACAGAAAGTACGGAGAACGACCTCAAATTTTTATCACAGAGGTGATTTAAGTGTCAGTGACATGTAGTGGAGAATATGTATACTACATGTATACTGCAAAGTAAGCGACTATAAGATAAAGTAATAATGCTGCAAAGTAAGCACATATTTGTAACATGTAAATATATAATTCAAAATTGCAGATTTATTATAAGAACAATTTATACCAAAACTTACTGGAGGCAGTTTATAGTTGTATTAAAAAATCCTACTGTCCTACAGAAACTACAGAGATAGCTATTGGATGGGAGTGCTTGAACATCTAAAGCACTTTGGTAGAAAAAACCAGAACAGGCGATAAAAGCAACTGGACTTGTTGGGTTTAGGCCAATGGCGCCTTTCGTTTGGGAGCACGTGACATAAATGCCTAAACCCTGCGAACACTAGTACACTTTGATTTTCGTTCAAGGGAATGTAGTACATGTCGGCCAAACAACACTGTTGGAGGTCCACTGAGAGCACCAGTAGCATCTAGCCCTCTCTCCAAGTCAAAAAATTAGATTCGTGCCGACTGCCGAATGCTTATTTGCATTTCTTTGAAAGCCAAATCTAGCTAGTGCCGGGGTCCAAATGACCAATCCGCTAGTGTGTAGCAGAGTACTCGTATACCAGTGGTGGTGGCTTTAGACCAGGATGGTGGGCGACGAGACGAGGAAGACGCAGCAGGAGGCAGCGACCGTGTCTTCTACGGGGGCTGGCTGACTCCGTGCACGCGCATCGGGGGACACTTGGACTCATCTCCACGCCACGAGCCAGGCGCCCACATGGACATGGAGACCGACACACTCTTTCGCTCTGTTCATACGGGTGTGTGAAACATTCGGCAGCGATTAAACGATGGGATTAGTGTATGTACTGCCAAGTGCCAAGACCAAAAGCTGTAGTGTGATCCGAGCTCCAGTGTTCATACCGCAGCTGCTTAGATCAGTGTTTAATTCCATCAGGCTCCGAGGTGTCTAGTAGGTACAGAATCTGGCACGGAATTACACGGTAATGCAGATCTGAGGACTGTACTGGAGTAGTACTCCAACAGGAGGGTCCCTGATTGGATGAGTCTCCTCGCTGCTCGCTTTGGGGCTTGTTTGGATTCAAGCCCCACGCGACCGAAATCGGATGGGCGTCTTCTTTGAGTCGTGCCTGCCTGCCAGGCCAGGGGTGTCTGGGCATCTGGCCGTAGCCGTAGCGTACCACGGACTGGGCGTGCGTGCATTGCCTCCAGCCCCATTGAAACATCTCATTGTTTCCTTCCTGATATGATCCAACAACCATGCCATTATCCAACAGCTAATGAGCTCGGACAGTGATGAGAGACCACTCGGCATCACAACCACAAACCCTGTTTCTTAGAGAACACTCGAACACGCACTAGTTCCATTCTTCTTCCAAAATCCGCCTATTAAACGACTCAATAATCTTAAAGAGATCCTGCTATTGGCAACGTAAAAAATAACATATAAATCCTCATTTGCTTCTGTGCACTGTATCAATTCTCTGGGCACTGTACCCATCTGATGCGGTAAGTGTCGCCTTCAAGATCTGCGTACGCGATTAATGTTCCTTGAAACTACCATGTGGACGTGGACGGGAGGTTGGTGTCGATGGGGTTGCCGGAGACTTTTGGGAGCCGGCAGGTTTGGGTGGAGTCAGGCTGGGGAGCAGGCGGAGCTTGGGCTGGGCCCCTGCGTGCTCGCCGTGCTGACTTCCACCTCGTCTCCTTCTCGTCCGATCCGGCGACTGCCCGGCACGAGCGCCACGGGCCGCCTGATTAAGGGTGTGTTTGGTTTACAAAAGATTCTCCGAAAAAACACTATTCATCTAATTTTTTTTTATTTATTTCATCCGTCTCACTCACAGAACACTATTTATCTCCAGTGTATTTTTTGTGAACAGTATATTTTCGAAGAATATTTTCTCAATCTAAACACACTCTAGAGTCGGCCGGCTCTTTTTGGTCCCTAGCAACTACTAGCATCCACCGTCAAATGCATGGGCTGGTTGGTCCACGCTGCCATTGTGTGACTGCACTTCGGTCATCGGTTAACAAAAGAGATCAGAGATGTGCCCACACCACAGTAGTCGAGTAGTGTATGGTCCAAATAGCTACAGGAATGGGAGCTGCGGAGTACTAGCAACACCCTACTGTCAACGAATCGACGATGATTGGGAACACGCCTCGGTGTTAGCAGCACCAACACTTCTCGAGGTTCATTGTTTGTCTGCCACTTCAGTGTCATCCACGCCACGCCCTACTCAATAGTGTCAGCTGAAAACGGCAAATGCGCAGATGATGCGTCGCGCACGAGCACGATCGGTATAGCTGCAGGGAAGGGATGACGAGGCCGGAGTTTGGCATCCTCGATCTCTTGCTCACCGCACTCATCGCTCATCATTGTTCAAGCAGTTGCAGCAACCTCACCACTCGCCTGGGCGGCCTCGCGCATGAGCCCAGCTAGCAACCGACGCAACCGTTTTCTGGTCAGATCTGAAGCTGCGCCGTACGTACGCTGACTGGTGAATCTTGATTTTCTTGCAAACCATTGTGATCGGATGTCTGATGATTTTTTTCCTGGATTGGATAGTTCGCCAACTTTCGTCAACTTTCCAGTCACATCTTCTCTCACAGACACGCTTACCAATGTATTATTCACACTTCCAACTTTCCCCAACTTCTCAAACTAAGACCGTAAGTGGACAAGGGCCTGGTATATCCCCGTATCATCGGGCTTCAGAATCTCACACGGTCTCTGAAAAGCTTGCTAGTACAGTAAAGCTGGAGTTCCTGTTGTGATGCAAGACGACAGCACGAGGCTCAGATGCAGTTGCAGTGCTTTCTGTTCATCCTGGGCACGGCGGCACGCACCACGCAGAGTTTCCCCCATCCCCGTCAGTTTCCATCGTTTTCGTTGTCCCATTCGTCCTCCGCATGCTTTCAGTTGTGTACCAAAATCGCGAGCGGCGAAGGGATCGGAGGAGGCAGACCGTAGACGGTGATGCAGAGGCTGGTCCATCCGAGGCAACAGCTCTGACATCATGGTAACCAGAAGTGGGCTTCTATACTATGCATGTAGTACGCATACTTGGCTTTGAAGGTCAGGCACACTCCTGGATCCCTTCGTCTTTCGCTGTGTACGAGGATATTGTGCTGGCAATGAGCAACCGTTTGGTTTCCAACAATTGCCAGAGTTTGGCGCCATGATTCGGAATATCAGATTGCCATGTGCCCTTCGATAAGATGAACCAACGATCTACTTAGGAGCACACGTTTAAAGCTAAGAGAAGCTATAGTACTATTTCTGATAGCCTGATACGATTATACATGGTCTGCAGGTGGCGTTTTCGCACTTCTGACATACAGTAGCAGTTTGTCCTTTATTTATCTGTTTGCAATATATTTCTAGAGATGTACAACTTGGTGATGCTTCCAATCTGTTCCTCCAATTTTTTAAAACCTGTAAAATTGGAATGCAGAGCTTTATGCTATGTAATAATACTTAAATGCAATAACTGTCAAAACTATATCCGTCTTAAATGCTGAAACACAATTCCTTACAAGTTCGAAGTCGATGCAAAAATTTCCAGTAGCATATGGGATGATCTTGCGCCCTGATACAACCTCTATGATTATTACACCGAAACTGTATATGTCAGCCTTAGTAGTGATTATGCCTTGGTATAGGTATTCTGGTGCCATATAACCACTGTATCGCAGCACAAGATTTTTGAGAATAGTTAGTAGAATAACGGTGAAAGAAAAACAATAAGTTGATTATAAAACAATGATTATCAAGGAATGTGCAATCAACTTACATTGTCCCTAGGCGATGTGTAGTGCAAGTTCGAGTCTTTTGATCATTAAAGAGCCTTGACAGACCAAAATCTGCAATTTTTGGTACCATATTGACATCAAGCAATATGTTTTCAGGTTTTAGGTCCAAGTGAACAATGGAACCATTAATTAGACATTCCTCATGAAGGTATTTTAGACCGCAGCAAATCCCTTTAATTATTTCATAGCGCTTTTCCCAATCAAGTCCACGAGATTCCTCTACATATGACAAGAAAATCATTTGGCAAATGTAATCAGAAACTATATTATTGCGGCACTATAAAATAGGGAAGTACACCAATTCGAGAAAAACACCCGAAACGCCTACTGATCGATACCACAATAAACCACAGAATGTCTGAAGATAGATACAATAATTTTTGGAGCTATGCTCACATAACCGAAACTGTGAAGTCTCAAAGGATGAAAGCAAAATTGGAAACAGTCCAAAAGGCCCCTGCTCGCCATCCCCACCCCCACAGGGCCATAACAGATATATACCATATGTATTCACTAGCCACATAATCAATCATTATCATTCCCAGGTGCTTGAAATGGAAACAGCACAGTAACTTATGCATCATAGTGCACATAAAACCACCACACTAATTGTCAGATGAAAATATAAGAGTTGGGTACCTTGTAAATGAGTAAGGTCCCTTTTTGAGTTGTCATACCTTTTATATGCCTATCAAGGCTTCCTTTAGGCATATATTCAAAGCAAAGCAACATTTGAGGAGTCTCTGCAAAAACATAATTCCCATTGTAGTCTATGTATGTCTTCCTTGTTTCATAGCAATAGCCTACAAATTGTACTATATTCTGGTGTCTGACTCTCATTAGATTGTCCACCTCATTTTTGAATTCTTCATCCTGAACTTCTGCCGTTGAGACGAGATTCTTCACAGCAATTATGGCACCATTTGGTAGTGTTCCCTGTTTAAAATATCTTATTAATATGTTGTGGGTTTGTTGATCAACTGATGTCTATTCTATTTATTTGAAAGAAACGCAAGAAACTTTTAAGCTGACCTTGTATACCACACCGAAACCACCTCTACCAAGTTTTCGTTTATCAGAGAAGTTGTCTGTGATATTCATCAAATACTCTAATCGAAAATCACATGGTTTTACACTCTGATCTTGAAATACAACCTCCAGGTTATCATGTCTGCTAGATTCACCCTCCATTTCAGGTGCTTTCTTGCGGCTGTGAAGAGGTTTAAGACAAACATGAGCTCATATGCGAAAATGAGAGAAAAGGTGACAAATAGGGAGGCTGTTGCTAGTTTTTTATCCTTTCACTTGTGCCAAAAGGAAAGACAAAATGGAAAAGGTGTAATTGCAGTGAACTGGCACAAGCTGACTATTTTCTAATCTCTATTTGTGAAAATAAAACATTAACTGGCCTATTATGAAACTTAATTTTGAAATGTTCCCTAAGCAAAAAAAAAAAACTTATCATGTTCTGCTCATTCTGTATCAGGATTGGAATAATCTTTAATTGTTGCACATGCTTTGTACTCAATGTTGCCTAAACAATACACAGAGAGTTAGAAAATAGTCAGCTTATGTTTAGACATTGTGAATACAAATAATGTTGCCCCACTAGAACTTCAATGTTTATAAGTTAATGAAACGTACTTCTCTGCTTCCTCTTTTTCAGTCTTTTTCTTCTCGAACTCAACTTGCCTGAGGTTCTCCGCGTGTGCTTTTCGAAAGTTTGTTACAAATGTTAAGAGGGTAGAGATCACTGAAAAAGAAAGGCACCCCAGGGTAAGGATGATGCATTAGTATAGACAATGCTTAAAAATGCAGGGGTCAGAAAATAATTTGTACCCTAAGTAAAACATGTGTATGTTCACATAAACTGATACACGTACCTTGTTCAAAGCAGCAACGAACAGGATCCTCACCGAAGTATTTAATCAGTGCATCAATCTTTTTACTCTGGAACCATATTGAAAATTCAGTCCACACGGAATGACGAAGAGCACATAGTTTATGTGCTGTTATGGACCAAGAAGGAGAGAGTAAAGCATACCACTTCAGAAAACAATGAAGATAACGACTGCACTTCAGCTCCAACACTGCCAGTGAATTCTTTCAGTTTCTACACGATGCAGATAATGCTAGTTTAGACCAATCTGAGGCACTCAGAAACTCATTTATTCTAGGCTTTAAGAGGAACACTATTAGAGTATGAATAGTCGTATATGTTTTGTACTCATGTTTCTTGTACACCCTATATGGGATGACTCCATCCCACAGAACTGGAACGGAACCATCACATCCTATATCGTCTCATAACCAAACACTATATGAATATATATGAAAGGTCACCCCCTCTAGGGTGTGGTGTTTTCTTATCTCTCTTATTGGTGTATCACGAGTCCGCCACCCCCCTGATTCATCTACCTCTCTGCTGCCCTAGTCACGGTGCACCCTGCACCTGCGACTACCACCCGGCACCGCCGTCCTCCTGGCCGCACCTTCCACCTCTACTCCCAGCGCCAATTTTCCTGGTGACACACGATACAACCCTACCCTCCACCTGCCCTTCTTTTTGATCGGATCTTCGCGATCGATCTCGTCCACCACCACACGTCGACTGAATCAACTCGGTCGTCGACCATCGGCGACTCTACCGGGCTACCGGCCATATCTTCGTCAATCCCTACGCGACAAGATGTTCCCATGACACTTGTCACTTGACATGAAGAACCGTAGTTACAACAAGTGGCCTTGTCTTCGTTCTACCGCGCCATGTGCGGCAAGTTCGACCTCTTGGCAACTCAGCCCTTGAACAACGCACCAATTCTGCCTAGGAGCAGGCAGATTGCTGCGTCCATAGCTGGCTTTTTGGGTCAGTCTAAGATCCGGTCCTCGACCTGGACCACATTGAGTCACTGACCAAACACTCCAGCAACTCTAGGTTGCCATCAAGAACTTGATCCATCTTTCTAGGCGAACAAGGTGCTGCATGTCCGCATGCTATCTTCCTGAGCTTCGACTTCCACTCGATGACTCAGGAAGACCTCTCCAATGATGAATACTACAGCCGGATGAAGAATATTGTTGCTGATGCTTTCCATGGCGTCGGCCATCGGTCCCAGAGTCCACCCTGGTGTTGAACCTGCTCTACAGCCTCAACAAGATCTACTCCAATATTGTGGACAATATCAGTGCCTCCTCCGAGATGTCCTTCGTCTCTACACATAACCATCTCGTTCTGAAGGAGTTGCGCTTGGCTAATGAGAACAAGATCTCGGCGTCCATTGCTCACACACGACAATGGGAACATGAGAACACCAGAGCTTGAGAACATGAGAGTGCCTCCGTGTCGTGTTGGGCGGCACGGATGGCCATCTATATATTGCAGCATCCTTGCACAGTCCACTTAGAGGGCATGTATCAAACAAAAAATGACAACATTCCGCAAAAGGCCTTTCAATTGTCCCATACCAGCTAAATTCCATATGAATGATTCCATAATATAAACTGAAATCAAGATTACTGTGTCCTGACCTCACGAAAAATTTCTGATACCGGACCATCCCTTTCTGAGGCCTCATACTCCATCTGAACCTTTTCCAGCCCTTTACTAACTGCATACATTTCCTCTGCCAACATCTTTACTTGTATCTGTAGAAATTAACCATTAGAAGAAAATTATATTTACAACACTTGTTACTGAACATTATATATTCTACACAATCAACAACATATCAAGAAGAAACCCTGACCATTGATGCAGCATCTAAACTAACAAGATCGACGTAGAAGTTTAGAAGCTGTGGAGACCTTGCAGCAAGTACCTGGTACCAAGAAATTGTAGTCAGAATAAGAGATCAATGTGAAAATAATTTCATTGATATTACAGTGTATTAGACCAGCGCTATAAAGTAGAGTTACCATCAAAGAGAGAAATAGTTAAATTGTAGGCTGAAAATAAGACAACTTTAAATAGCAAGCACGCCTATTAGACAATTAGCTTATTTTCTTTGGACAGACAACTGATTCAGTTTATTTAACCATGCACAACTAGACGAAAGCAATATCAATTGTCTCGAGAAACAAGATGGCTCATTGGAGGCTATGGTAAAAACCCATGGTTTCAAGTCAGACTGTATTAGTCTCCTAGCCAAAATTGTGCAGCTCCCAATGCTGTTTAACTATCGGATGAACTCATGAACTTAAATTGGTTTTGGTGTAGTGGAAATAATTTATCATTTTTGCATATCATAATAGTGAATAAGAGGTTCGCAGATTATTGCAGTTCCATTCCTAGTTCTAACACCAAATGTCACTACCTGTTTTGCAATTTATCAACCAGCAAGTGGCAACCATCTGGGTTTGTATCTATGCACTCCAATTAATAAGATCAATAAGATACATAGATGGACAAATGGGCCAGGTATGCTAGGCCGACCCTAGCCTGAGACCTTTAGTGCTCATGCCTGGCCCAGCTGGACCTCATCCACCACGTCAACCCGTCGTCAACCCCGCTGGACTCCGGTGGTGGCTCTGTTGCTTGGAATGTGTAAGCACCTCTACCTCTCGTCCTCTCTTTCCACGATCTCTGTTTGTCTCTCACCCAGTCTTTTCTCCATATCCCCGCACTTGTTGAGGTACCAGAGGGCCATATCCGTGCATCGTTAAGCAACTCTGGTGATCCGACTGCCAAGGTAAGATTAATCCTAACTCTAACCCTAACCTACCTTTGATTCTACTCTAGGTTCAATCAACCCTAAGCGTAGATTGGTGTCTTGTCTTGCAACCGTTGAGGAACCAATGCGCTGGTGCCTGGTGATGGTGAGTGACGACTGTGGTGAGATGGTTGAGGGTGCGAACGAAAATCTGTGTCTATGCGGGTTGGCCGGAGATTACGAGGAGGACCTGCACAATGCTTGCGAGGCCCTTTTCGGCCGCAACGTTGATGATCCCATCGACGCCGTCGATGAATGGTGGACAAACATACCAAAGATGCCACTCATATCAACCAATGAAAGTGGTGCGCTCGCTGGTAATGCTAGTCCTCTAGGAGATATGGAGGGAGAGAATTCTTTCCTGGATGCAGACGGGAGCAAATGATTTAGCGCAATCAGTTTTGGAAGAGTGACCCTTTGTAACACCATTGGTTGTTAAAATAAAAGCGTGTACCCTCTTTTTCTCTATCAATGAAATACAACAAATCGTGTCTTCTGCTCAAAAATAAAAGGCGTGTGGCCTATTAAAACCTATAACTGGTTGTCATTGGTTCCAATTATTTTACACATGGGCATGGGGTTGAAGTGATTTCTAAATCAATTTTATGTGTGGTCAATAATATATTTCTAATTATTAACTTTACATTGCAACGATTCATAATGAAGGGCAGGCTTAGTACAATTGGTTGAGCGCTTGCTCACCGAAGTACCAGGCTGTGGGTTCAAGCAGCCACCCCGTAGTTTACTATGGGGGTTAGGCTTGCCCGTATATTCCCTTCCCTTCCCTACGATCCCACTCGAGTGGAAGACTCTAGCACTAGGTCTGCCCTATTGCACCGGTTCATAATAACCATGCATGGTTCAATTCAATGGTCCAAAACTAATCGAAGTGATGGTTCAACCGGTTCTCAATGGTTGGATCAATAAACCATCAAAGCGACACTCTTGATTCAATGACCGGTCTAGTCCTAATAACTATGGCGAAAGGGCACTAACTAGTAAATAAATGTGAGAACTAAAACTTCTACATAAGGTGAATGGCATACCTTGCAAAGATAGTGCATTAGTGTCATCTTATTATTGGTTGCCCGGGTATCAGTAAGTTTTAGAAGACTGTCCAATCGGAAGCCAACCGCAGCACCTGTAAGCAAATATAAAGATGCGAAGGTGTTAATTAGTCTGAAAATATTAATTTTGCAACCATAAAAAATTGAGAATGTCTGGCTAGCAAGAATACAGCACTTAAAATTTTCAATGGAGAGTACAAAAGATATTCCATCTGAATATACTTTGTTTCCATGCTTGTTCAAACCGTAGGACACAAAGAAGGTGAACAAATTTGATTAAACATGCGTTGAAATGTTGTCCATAAATGGATTCAATGTAATTATAGACTATCTTTATAGTTCATGGTGTGAGCCTTTAAATCTACTCACCTTCATGATTAGTCACAGAAAGACAAAGATTCTAATTATTTTTTTATGATGACAAGATTATGGGTTAAAGCTAACTAAAACATTGTCCGGTGAAACAGTAACATGCTTTGTAAGACTTTGATAACCCCCTCGTGGAAAATGGACACTATGTCCTGGCTCTGTAATACGTGTAATACACCCATTATGTCATGATATTCTCAAAATAGTGCTCTGATCTTCAAGCCACAGAGCAGTCCTACTTGAGTTCCCCCGCATATTTCTCATATTCAGTGAAAGTAAATAAAGGACATGGCATTCTCAATTCAAGAGAAATCATTCTACTGTCTCCTAACCACACAACAGTCCTACTTGAGTTTGTCGCATGTTTCTAATGTTAAAAGTGAGTAAATAAATTTACTCTAGTGAGACGCATTGTAGCAAACGGACAAAAACAAAAAGAACTTTCACAAGGTAAGAAAGCTTTTCTCATTCACCATTAGAACCCTTGTTCCGATTCTAGGCTGCCCAAGTGATGCAGCATACTAATTTGGACGAAGAACTCCAAGGGGCTGGTAGGTAAGTATAGCACAAAATGTTGGAGGAACAACTTCAACGTGCTATAAGATAATGTCCTAAGGGCAGTCTAAACCTACAGACAACAATCCGAATCCACGGATAGCAAGAACTCAATCCAAAGCTCAAGAGCAAGATCTAATACAAGATCTAACATAGAGATAAGATCATCAACTTCTATTAATAAGGGTAGTGGGTACAATGTAATTTACAAAATTAGAGGTCATTTCCTCTATTTATAGATGTCAAGACTTTAGACAACTCAAATACAACTAATGTGACAACTACTAGTCTATTTTTTTGGACCAAAGGAAGAATTATATTAAGTCAAAGTTGAGTACATCATCATGTCACACACACAACACTCTCGAAAAAGACAAAAATACATTTAAGAACAATCAAGTATTGCTCTTGCCCTTCTTCTTCATTGTACTCACGCTTGATGTGGCTCGAAATCTCAATTCTAAACCTATGTAAAGATTCATATGGAAGGCCGCCCAGGCATACACCCAGCAAACAGGCTAAGAACAAGCGCCCAAAGAACAACGACCAACATTCCTGTAGGCTTAAACGAGCAAAATCTTCTTCTTCCTCTTTCTGCCACCGATGAAGAAGAGAGACTGATCCCAATCTACCGGACACAAGATTGATTAACATCAGCTTGAGTGGCAGAAATATTCTCACAAGCCTTTCATCGTGGTTGGATCTAACCACGACAAAACCGACAAGGGGCTCGAGAAAATTATTTCACAACAGTAGCATCATCCCTACCTCGATGCCGCTACACGGAAACCTAATGATGCCATAGTTGCCGCAATCACCTTCATCAGAGTCACCATGGAGAGACCAAATTGACCCTACCTTCTCGCCGTTGCCGGAAAGACGGAAGAGGAAACAAATCTCCAATACCATAATGTGCGGCATGGAGAAACCTAAACCCTAAAGAAAACTCAATCCACTAAAATTGGAGATGGATCCCCGCTCCCTCCGTCCTCCGACGAGATGCCGAAGGTGAGAAGGGAGGGGGCCAACTGGGAATTGGAAGTGGAGGGTCGCCACCGGCAACTAACGGAGCCACCCGTGTCACCCTTTGGGACGACTCAGGGGTGATCCGTTTTTTCTGGCGCCTAGAAGTTTCCTCAACTACTAGTCTATTAGATGAAAACTAATACAACTCATATTAACCCAAATATTGCTCGATGACAAATAGAAGACAACTCATAATATACTTCTAGCAATATAATGAAATATGTAATGACGTCACTATTCTAATATATTATGGTAACTTCATGAATCATGTATTAGAAATAAAATTTATATTGACTTCTTCTTAGTAGCAAGATCCAAGTTTCCTTGTACTAGGTTGTTCTTTCATGAGCAGTGTAGATGTTTCATGAATTATCCAAATGATGTCCCTCGTCACCGAGGGTTTGTTCATAACACTTAATACTGCCCATGAAACTGCAAGACAAACAAAATAAGCTAACTCTTTGTTACCTCTAGCTGTACCCTGATTCAACGTATTCCCAAGGAGAAGGATATTCTTCATTATTTCTTTCAGCATGAGCGAAGTTTGGATCTGATAACGTAAAATTCAAGTTTGGCCGTGTTTCGACGACAAAATTTTGCAAAAAGTACATTTGCCCTCTCTCACAGCATGCACCCCAATGCACTTTTTGCAAGGCCTTAATAGATGAAAGTCACAAAAATATGGAACTCAGTGTTATGAATTTTCAGCATACCTCATCGCATGAAGAATCGATGATATTCAAGCTTTTTCTAAGATCTGCAACTTGCGAGCCAAACTGAATCTTGAATTAGAACACTCGCAGTTTTGACTCCATTCGTGGAACTTTCATCAATTCTAAGAAGAACTGTACTAGGAGAACATTCCCTTGTAAACATATGTAACCATGTGGTCATATCCATATCTAATTGTTGCAACATTATGTATAGCACAGGACACATCAACTGCACCGTAATACAAGGAAATGCCCACCTGCAAGTCATGATTATAGAAAACATAAGTGTATAGTCTTTACTTGTTCACACTTCCCAAGGTTGTCCTTGTCTCCAGTGTAATTCTGACAAAAAAGAGATAAATATAATACTTTTTTTAGCAAAATGAGATCACCAAGTCACTAAAGCAGCATTGTAGTAATGCAGACCTTAAGAAGTTCCATTTCTTCTTTCGTAGGACAAAACTTGATGAGATTCTCAACTTGAACAACATCCAAGCTCGATTGAAATAGTGAAAGAGCCGTACTCTGGAGAAATCATCATGAGTACCGTGTCAGAAATTATAGAACAGCTAGATTCCAAATCTTTTGCGATGTCCGCAATCTTACCACCAAATCTGAAAGTTGCAGCTTCACTTTTGTTAGCATGATTTCTGCGTTGTTTGCCCTCCTCAACTCAATCTGTTCAGATGAAATGTCATAATAGAGGAGATACAAAGAAAGATTGTAAAACAATTGCATTCTTGAAACTTTGCACTATTATGTTTATTAGTATTACAAAATATAGGGTGGTTATCAGAAGTGGATTTGCCAAAGACTCTGTAAGAGATGTATAAGTGGTTAAGAAAATTGAAATTGAGATTTGCTACGGTACTCCGAAATGACTGTGGACCGTCCATGATTAGCATCTTGACTATACATTATCAGGATTCGGGAGTCATGAACCGTTGATGGTTGAATACAGTGTGATTTCAAGTGGGCTCCTTGGCCCCTGTTGATTCCTCAAAACACACACACACACGTAGGCAATCTGCAATTGGGTGAGCAGGATAATCAATCTGTATTTTTAAGGCAAGCAATTGATTTGTTTTTCAACAATTGGATCGTGCACCTGATCGTGGTCCGCTTTTTATGCATGATCCACCAGAGCAAGTTACCGGGAAAAGTCAAGATAACTGCCAGACATTTTTTCTTTTTTTTATTATTTTTAAAACTGATTAATTCCTTCCAACCTTAACGGCTCGGATTGATTTGAAGTCAGTACCGTAGCAAGGCCCATTGAAATTACGAGGGATCAATGTTAGCAGTTACTGCGTCTTCACTTTGCTATAGATCTAAATAATAATCAATCTGGAACAGTCAAATTCTAAAATTGTAGCAGGATATTTAGGGGAAAAGAATTGAATTTTGAGCTAGAAAACCACTCACATAAATATTTAAACAACAAAAGGTCACATGGGAAATAAAAATGCTTTTTATATTCTTCAAATATCCTTCCATGTGTTACCTCATTCACTGAATCACTGATACAGATTGAAAAGGTAACTAGCAAGTACTTACAAGGCGAACTTTTTCTGGTTTTGATCCAAGTGACTTTGTACGTTCAGACTTTCGAACTACTGCTGGAAACAGGCTTTCAAGTTTTGATATATCGAACTCTGAAACACTGCAAAAATAAGTTTGTATTATTAAGTATGTTAGAAAAACAAAATCAAAAGACCATCTGTGAAGCTGGTTGCACTAATTTGGTGCCAAAATCATATGATCTGGAGAACAAATCTAATTTCAAAACTTGGATTAAGCATGCAAACTACATCATTGAATATATCGTGCATGCAACAATAAGGTTAATCTAGATGGGAGGACTGAAAAAGACAAAGAACAAAAAAATACCTCTGCGAGTCATCATTGAGCTGTAATTGTTCCCACATACTGCCTTGAAGGGGCCTTGTCACTTTGATCCAATGCAGAGGCCTAAATGTCGACTTGCGTGAGTCACCAGCGCCATAAGCTGATCGCAGAGGGCGTGCAGCCCCACGTTCTCTGGCGAATGAAGGTTTACTTTCAGTTTCAGGTGCAGGAGGTGGTGGCAATGGGGGTGCTCCTCGGCCGGGGGGAGGAGGTGGCGGTGCTCCTCTGCCGGGGGGAGGTGTTGACGGTGGGGGTGCTCCTCGGCCAGGGGGAGGAGGTGGCGGTGGGGGTGCTCCTCTGCCGGGGGGAGGAGGTGGCGGTGGAGGTGCTCCTCGGCCAGGGGGAGGAGGTGGCGGTGGAGGTGCTCCTCGGCCAGGGGGAGGAGGTGGAGGCGGGGGCGCTCCTCGGCGAGGTATTGATCCGAATTTGTGTGCCTCTGAATCAACAGATGCAGCAACCACCTGTATGTCATGCACATCACTGTTCTCTTGGCCACCTGTGTGGTTTAATTTAGATTTTGCAACATCATGTTGGGCCTGCTGCAAACTTTCAGGCTTCTCAAAGCTTGAGGTAGGCGCACTTGGCCCTCTGTCATTCACACTAGCAGAATTCTGGGAGATAACAATCTTGACATCCTCATCAGTTTCATGCTTCGCTAGGCCGCTCCTTTCTTCAATTCCTACTGCACCATCCAATTCTGCAATGCCGTCTAATGATAATTTACCATCAACGGACTGAGTTTCTGGATCCCTTCTAACGTCATGCCGATCCTCCTCTGCAATGCCGTCACAGGAAGCAGTTCAATTTCAAGGAAAAACGCAGGAATAGGGAAAACTTCTTGTGTTCCAAACAGACCTTAAACCTCCATAAACACCAACAAATACGTAAAAGGAAACAAAGAAAGCGATTAGAGAAAAATGAGCTAAGGGATCAATTGGTAGTGCTCCGGCTTCTCTGTTCTCTCAAAATGTCTGGCTGTAAGACTTTTTTTTTGCTTCACCCTCTTTAATGGAAACCGTTTTGGGCTTCATGTCATCATGTGTGGTTTTAGCTGAAGTTGTTTTATTTTAGCCCATTTGGTAGGGCTTCACCAGGAGCCGTTGGAGAAGACTACCAAACGGTGAAACGGGCCTACTGAAAATGCCAGAATCCAATTCAAAATCCAACTACAATTCTACAACAAGCAGCTTATTGTCAACGATTCTGCTTCTGAATGCACCAAAATCCAGCTTGCTTAAATTAAACTACCCCCCAAAAAAAGCACTTCAGCAAGCCGGGAGCCCTTGACGCGGGAGCCTGAAATCCTATGCAGAATATGAAACATCCCCGCGAATCTCAAACCCACACGAACCAGCTCGATCGATCGGGAGGCGAGAGTTTGTACCGTAGACGTGCTCAGAGATCTCGAGCAGCCGATCCGGGGTCTTCATTTTCCCCTTCCGATCCTCCTCTACCTCTCCCCCCTCCTCCACCTCCGTTCCCGCTGCCTCTCCGGCGCCCGCCGAGCTTCTATGTCGCCTCTCTGTTGGCCACCGATCAGAGCGCAAAATTCATGAGTGTGGGACGCGCCCACTGCCGCCGCCGGCGGCCGGCGAGCTTCGGGGCGGCGGCGCCGGGATCTCACTCGGGAGTCGGGATCCGCGGTCCGCCTAGGGCTCCGCGCGCCGCAGCACGGGCGCGCCCGTAGCAGCAGCGCGAGACGCGGTGATGGAATGGCAGGCGGCGGAGATCGATCGAGGCACCGTGGCGTGTGGGGATTGGAGGCTTGGAGCGCCTCTTCCTCTACCCGTAGCTACGTTGACTTACCCTTGTGCATGCACATGCGCGTGCCCATGAAGCCTCATAGCACACCCGTGTAGCACGTGAGCGGGTCGGCTGCATGATAAGCTAGTAGTTGACTTCTGAATGCTAGTAGCGCAGTACTATAGCAGCCTACCTCTGTCCGTCCCCCCCCCCCCCCCCCCCCAAAAAAAAATAGCAGCCTAGTACCTCCGAAGAAAGACGACAGCACAAGTGTTGTGTTTGGTCGAGGGTGAAAGAAAATACTTTTTTTCCTGGGATGCGTGTTATGTGAGGTGTATGCAGCCATGCGAGGTGCCACACACATTGCCATGGTAGAGTTTCCAACCACTTCCTAGCCAGTTCCTCTCCTCTTGTCCTCTTCTTTTTTTTTAAAAAAAAACTACTTGAAAACAAATTGAAAACAAATGTAGGCACAAAACAGATGCAGTTCTGCTCCTGAATGCGCTAAAATCCAGTTCAGTTTTAGAATGTGCGTCACCTAAAGATTCCCCAAAAATACATTGTTCACAAAAAAACATTGTAGATGAATAGTGTTCTGTGAATGGGATGGATGAGATTAATATAGAAAAGTTGGATGAATAGTGTTTTTTTTGGAAACTTTCGAATCTAAACGCTCCCCAAAAAAACACTATAGCAAAGTTGAATACCCGGTCCCAAACCAGGGGGACGTCAGACGTGGGAGCCTGAAATCCTCTGCAGAATATGAAACACTCGCCAATCTCACACTCGAGCGAACTAACTAGCTCGAATGCTCGATCGATCGAGAGGCGAGAGTTTGTACCGTAGATGCGATCTGAGATCTCGAGCAGGCGATCCGGAGTCTTCTTGGCGAGGAACTTCCGGGACAGCGCCATTTCTCCCTCCCCCTCCTCTGCGCCGCGCCCGCTGCCTCTCCGGCTTCGGCCGAGCTGCTGTGTCGCCTCTGTTGGCCACCGATCGGCTCCGATCGGAGCACCAAATGCATGAGCGAGGGATGCGCCCGCCGCCGCCGGCGAGCTCCGGGGCGGCGGTGCCGGGGATATCGGATCCGGGGGCGCCCGAGCGGCAGCAGTAGCAGCAGCGACGCCCGTGGTGGTGGTATGGCAGGCGGCGGAGATCGATCGAGGCACCTCCCCGTGGACTGGAGCGCCTCTTTTTCTACTCGTTGCTACGTTAACTTACTCTAGTGAACATGGCAACATGGGTGCCCGTGAGCCATGAAGGCACTGGCGTAGCATGAGTCTGGTTTAGTGGTATGAATGCGCGGAATGCTCACCCAGCTAGCAGCTGAGCTCTATTTATTAATTCTATATTACATAAACTATTTATTTAGGTTTTTTCCTGTCAATTTGCATGGATATCAAAATAATTAGTGTTGCATGTCTTTAATGTTGAATTTGGCTTTTACAAATTATGTTTCACATGGTGTTTATTTAGTTATTTGTTCCTAATTCGATCACTATCTGTTAACTACTCCCTTCGTTTCAAGCTATGGGAAGCGTGTTCTGTGAGAGGGGTGTATAGTTGAATAGTGAAAAGTTGGAATGATAGTGTTTAGTTTGTAATCCGAACATGGCCTTAAAGTTATAAGTCATTCCAATTTTCTTCAAAAAGTCAAATCATCTCTTGACCAAATTCATATAACAAAATAATAACATCATGATACCAAATAAGTATGACTAGTATCTTGATTAAATATATTTTTATGTTATATACTTGGTGGCATAAACCTTGGAGACCCCCTATGATTTTGGGCAAACATAAAAATTATTTGACTCTCCTAGACAGTTGAAATGCCTTATAATTTGAAATGGATAGAATATATTTTTTTTGTTGTAACATATACTGTTAGATTATCATAAAATACAACAATGTATGTTATTTTATTTTCTTTGCAATTTGTATGCAGACCAAACTATTAACTTTGTAATGACTTTTTTTAATTTGACATTACTATTTGTTTTTTACATAAACTCTTTTTTTGGCATTTTGCATAGACTCTTTTATTTAGGTATTTTCCTCCTCAAATGATGGGGAAGACAAATTATTACTTTTTCATAGTTATGTATTCTGAATAATATTTAACAACCATCGTATTATACTCTTTTCTTTAACATAGAGCGTTAGATAATAAAATCCAATGGTATATATAAATTCGGAAAAACAAATTAATTATCTCAAGTATAGAAAAAGTTCGGATAATCCTCTTAAACTTTTTTTAGCTTAATTAACCACCTAAACTATATTATTTGGTTCATTTTATCACTAATGCAATTTGTCTTTTTATATCTTTATACATAAGTTGAATTTTAATTCAAAATTTTGCAGGAGGGTAGGGGAGATAATAATGCATGTCAAGGAAATATACTATGCCCTCGTAAATATAATTTTTGTATAATTTTGTATCCTAAGTGCTAATTTAATATTAAGTATCATATCCTATCAAAATAATGATAAACAATATGATGTACAGAAGATGCAGCCATGCAGGTGCCACACGCAATGCCATGGCAGAGTCCTCTCTCCTGTGGTCCTTTTTTTTTTAAAAAAAATCTTCTTGGAAACAAATTGTCTCGTCCGTTTCTTAAATCTTTTTGGAAACAAACGTAGTGCAGACAGCAGAAGCAGATGTTGTGGAAACTGGTCCGTAGACATGCATTCAGTTCTTACACGATGATTACGAAGAGAGCAATAGTGCAATACTGTGTTACATACTTGGCTTCCAAGATCAGGAAGAGCAAATGCT
Source organism: Digitaria exilis (assembly GCA_015342445.1). Lineage (NCBI taxonomy): Eukaryota > Viridiplantae > Streptophyta > Magnoliopsida > Poales > Poaceae > Digitaria > Digitaria exilis. Next base: position 39,120 of record JACEFO010002353.1, read on the forward strand.
CAAAAGAAAAAGATCAGGAAAAGCACAATGCTCTTCCTTACGTCTCTCACCCCTTTCCTTTTGGCACAAGGTCTGTACATGGGCATGGCCTATTTGGTCCCAACATTCATCGGAGCGTGGTCGACAAATCTGTTTATCTGAACTGATTTGCGTGCCTAGATTCAGATATTCAGAATTCAGATTCTGTATGACGATGCAGGAGCAGAACCCGTATGAGGGCATGTTGCTTCGCATTGCACGCGCTGTCATGTACGGCTCTAAAACGAGTTTGTACTAGAAGATAACAAAACAATCACTTGTCCGTTAACTTTGGTGAATGCAGCGGCTACTTTTGAAAGCTTTGGTACAACTTCCGGTTTTATGTGTGCTGCTACCATCAATACATTCTTTTCGTGCTTTTTAAATGGCATAATGATGTAGGGTTAGGAGCAATGATTGTAGCTAGTAGCATAATCATTTTATTAGTACTGATCAGCATCACAAACGAATGGCATCGTCACGCTACTGGATGCCCTGCTGATATAAAACAACACTTAGAAGAAAACAAGGCAGCTCAGTGTAAACAGCGCGATACCCTGCTTATTTCGAAACTTTTTGTTTCCTCAACAAAACACTCTCAGCTCCTGATAATCACCCATCAATCGAAACAAGTGACCAAGTGACAGTAACTTCCATCTTACAGGAGCCAACGTTCAGCAGACCAGAGCTTCTGCCAGCTTCTTTGGGTGTAAAAACCGATTCATCTTTCACGACGCCATTTCTAGCAACGCATCCGGAAGCCTCCTCCCATGCCCTGACACAAACTATCAGCTTTCCAGTAGTTTCGACAGTGACCACACGGTGTGAAAGCATGATCTCTCCGTCTTCACCAGCAACAGGCACTCCCCTACTTCCGGAATCAATCAAGAGAATCTTCTTGTGATCAACGCCGGCGACTCTCTTGCTGCGATCGACGAACCTCGGACGAATGCCGGGGGCGAAGGCGGCAAACTGGGCACGAGAACCATCTGGCCATGACCCTTCACTGACGCGTACGAATATCGTGGCCTCCACGGAGCGAAGGATATGACCAAGTGAAAGCCTCAGTGTGCTAAGCTTGCTAGTGTTGTAACGAAAAAAATGACGTGAATTGCTCGCATGAGCACATCTAAATGGCACAATTAGGAAGCTCAAGTCTTTATCCTCGGATTCGGTAGCACCCTTCACTGTCAGCTTAACCTCGAAGGTCAGTTGATCTTGCCACAGAACAGCACGGGTCGGACCTTCCAGTGCTAGATTTCGATCCTGCACGCAACACCATCAAAGAATAAACAAGAGGTAAACTGGAGTGAACAAATACTATAAGGCAGCACAACAGGAGACCCCAAAAAAAAACACAGTATGTAGACACTGGAAAGTAGACATTGCAGTGAACGAACCTCCTCGGTGAGGGTTTGGCAATTGTCCCTTGTGCGGCTGAAGATGATATTGCGATTGAAGTCGATGGAGTCACGCACTGCAACTATACCGAACACATCAATCGACCACTGTAAGCCCCTTCTTATCCCTTCAACCCTGACTGAATAAACCTGCAGAGTACCGATGGGCATGGCACCGTAGCGTGGTGCAGGCTTATCTGTAAATCGCATGGAACTAAGCTTCGCTGCACGCAAATAGAGAAGATTTCAAGTTAAGATCGTGTACAGCAGCAGCAACAGCAACAAGAACAACAACGCGATGGTCAATCGATGGAGAACAGCGAACTCACTGGTGTCTTCGAATGAACCGCACGTGGAGGACCACACAGATATCCAGTCATCGCGATACCTGCTAGCTATATAGGCTTCGTAGTCAGATTCCATCGTCTCGACATCCGCCTCCGTTTTTTCCATCGTCAGAATCAGATCGCACGAAGAGAGCAGGCGAGATTCCGATATACTCCGTATATATGTGTCTTCGCCTCGATCACAGAGTGAGGTTTGGCAACGGAGATCCAACAGAACAAGACCGCATCGCCAAAAATAGAATTGAATCAGAGGTGGGTAAAACAGTCCGTGATGCTGCGATAGTATGAGGAGCTAGGACGACGCCCTGCGCCGTGTCAATTTACGTGCACACGCAGGGCGTGGCTGCCCTGTTCTCTTCTGCTCCGACTCGGCACCCCTGTCGAGCAGCGCGAGGCAATCCAAAGAAGTCCTGCATGAAAGCTGGTTTGTGTTTGATGATTATTTTTAACAAAAAAATCAGAGATAATAAAATAATTATATATTATAATGTGAATTTAGCGATGGTTGAGCCTATGACACATGGGCCCCACTCTTCTATGTTTCTAAAAGGTCGCGGTGGAATTGAGCGTCTAAGTCTTGGGAGCATTTGATGCACCGGGATTTAAATTTATTTATCTCTTAAACATATGTACAAACTACAGCTTCAAGGCATTAGTGGTTCGAGTTTGATTGGACTCTAACTAATCATGTACGTTTACGCACATAGCACAACTTAATTCAGGTGGTTACTTCAGAAGCTGGTCCACCTGTCAGTGGTCCATGGAAAGTTCCCATGAGATATCTACGCTGATTAGTTTGGATTTGCATCAGCCCGGTGATTAGAGATAAGGCCACACGTGATTGCTGGAGATAAGCTCGATCGGTTTAAACAAACCCCTGCGTTGCTGGGCGAGAGGTTAGCTTGGTCACTGTTGCCTATATAAAGAACGTGAGATCCCAGACTTGAGGAGGCTGGCCGCATAGGATGGAGAGGCCACCAGCTCGCCCAAAGAAATACACGCAGCTCGCCGTCAGGAAGGCAGAAGCTCTATCCGCCGCCAGGCAACCACGCAAATACGCAGGCCAAGATGAAAAGCAACGCACGGTGAGATGTATACTAGCCAGCGGCTCTACTAGCTCCGATCTCAAGATGGCTACGATTCTAATCGAGGCCTAACAAGTTACTTGGCTGCGAGCAGTTTGTGATGCCAAACCGATGGCCGTATCTATGCCCCTGAGTGGGAAATTATACTCGACTTCATGAAAATATGCGACGCCGGTTAACAGGTAGTTCTGTTATATCCGTGCCGTGCCCCTTAGTGGGAAGGATGGACTACATGATAAAATTCGGGCTAAGCGATACCAGCTAATCGGTAGTGATATCTGTACCCCTTAGCGGGAAGGATAAACTATACGATAAAAATCTGTTTCCTCGTCAATGACGAGAGGTCACTAAAAGAAGCGTCTTACGGCGAGCAACGCCGAAAGGCTGTCAGATAATTCATCTTGCAGGCATAATCTAGCACCGCATTTGCGGTAAGATCACTATATCCCACGTCTAGTACCGACGAGGCTAGACTCAATTTTGGCCGAGTGCCGTCAAGGCAAAGTCACTACCTATCGACATGTCCTAAATAACGGGATCGGATACTATATTGCTGGGCACCGACGAGGCGAGGACAACTCATTTATGTCCGTACTTGATGAAGCTGGGCCATATGACTGGACACCGACAAGGCGAAAGTCACCCCTTCATCAATGCATTTCCTGTTTACTGCCGACATGGCGCTGGTGCTACGTGGCCGTGTCTTGACGATATAAAGTCACCCGCATCACATGTTTCCACCATTCCCATATATTGCATATGGACGATGACAAGATAAATTCGACATGACCATAAAAGCGCAGCTTAATCGGAGGTGTTCTATATGTAATCAACCGGTCGTGCCCAACAGGCTCCGGGAATCAGCGAACTACGCAATCTCTTCAAGTCAGACCTCTCCTTAAGTATTGACGCAGAAGACAAGTTGTCGCGAGTCATGTATTCATATATTTTGTAAAAGATCAAGATTAATGAAATCGCCAATGTGTGCGTGTGTCCCGTGTATAATCTTTATTTTTCTTATCTTCGCAATTATTTTTATCTTTTGTTTTCACAAACAGTTTGTAGGACTGCCCTCTTTCACGTAAAACGCTTCTGAGTGTCAAAAACTTTTCATCACTTTTGAGCAACTAAACAGGCTCTTGAGGACAAATTTTACCTGTTCATTCGTTCACGTGTTATCAGGCTTTAGAATCTCGTAGTCTCAAGTCCAAAGCGACAAAGCCTGCACTTGCATGCTTGGCAGTAGTAGTACTGTCCATGTCTATAGCAGCTAGTCCTAGTACCTCCGAAGCAAGACAACAGCACAAGGTACATGTTAAGATTAAATTTAATGGTGTGATCAATTAGTCATTAATCATAGATTAGTTAAGTGTATTAGGTAGTTAATCCCATCATTAGTGTTGTCTAATGAAGGGTTATTGTAGCACCCATTTGGAAGGGGCATGTTCCTCCTGAATGGACACCTGCTCACGAGCAGACACCTGTACAAACCGAACAGCCATGTCGGAGAGGTTGCGTCCCTTCCGAACAGGCATGAATCATACCCCTTCGTGGGGTATAAATATGTAATCCCATTCTTCAATCAATACATCAGAGTTCCATTCATCCAGTCCTACTTTCCATTTACATTTACTTCTAACACGTTATCAGCACTTTGCTCTAGAAGAGAAGACATCGCAAGGAATTGCCGGAATTAGAAGAACAGGGGGAGGCCGTCGGGCCTCCACCACCACTGACTGGTACACGATGTCGAGACTCTTACCTTTCAATTCCTTCTACGTCAATGAACTAGGTCGAGATTTTTGTGCCTCTGTTCTTCGGCGAGTTCATCGCTATGGCATCACTCGCCACCGTCGTGGCCCGTTCCTTGGCGTTCGACACCATAGACCTACTTGCCATGGCCGCCGCTTTTGCTACGCAGCCCAGACAAGACTGCGGCCTACCGCCCGACACCGATGCCCGCATGGGCCAAAATTCAGCCACAAGATCAAACCAGCCCATTGACCCATTGCAATTACTTATTTACTTGCAACTTTATTTGGTTATTTTCATTATGCTATATTATCAAGTATATGCTTAAAGTCACATAAATAACCAAATAAATCCTATAAAATCACATATAGTCTATATGAATAATGCAAAAATCAAGTGCTAACCTCACACATATGTAAATGTATATTTTTCAAAGGTCTACACCTTTTTAGGTGAGTACCTAATCCATTATTATTGTTGGCCATACACAAGGTAGAATTTTAGATATTTCTACTCGGGTCTACACTATGTTTTTACAAGTGACTACCCTCTACGTGCGTACCCAACAATTTAATTTGGATAAAACAAATATACATAACAATATTTATTCCATCCACATCGGCCATATACAAGGTAGTAACAACAATACTACTGTAAGATACACTCTTAGTGAGATAATCTTCAACGTACGTACCCGATATATTACATGGAATGTGATATGCGATCTACACTTCTTAAAGTGACTATCCGTACCACCAATTAATATTGTTTTTCCAAATTGAGGTCCACACTACTAGCAAGTGCACACTTGTTTTTCAAAATATTTTGCATTTCAATGCCATGATGATTTTTTATTTGCACTCCATGCAAATTAATCAAATCTATGGTTATAACACATGTGAGTGGAGTCTATGGCACCAATTGCTATGCCAAGCCATGCCTATAGCAACGAGTTTCTCGTCCACTGTTATGAAGTCTACGCTCTTTATGCGAGTACCTTTTCATGTGTTAATATAGAGTCTATATCTTAGTGGTGAATATCAGTCACTCTTGATAATAGCAGCGAATTTATTCGCCTATCCAATATGAGGGCCATTGAAGAGTGCATTTTTGAATGGCCCCCTCTCCGAGTTGGTGTATGTGGAACAACCACTGGGCTTTGAAGATCCCAAATTTCCCAACCATGTGTACAAGCTCAATAAGGCGCTCTATGGGCTTAAGCAAGCTCCTAGAGCATGGTATGAATGCCTTAAAGATTTTCTTCTCAAGAATGGCTTTGAAATAGGAAAAGCCGACTCTACTCTCTTCACAAGAAAAGTTGATAATGCTATATTCTTTTGTCAAATTTATGTTGATGACATTATCTTTGGCTCAACCGATAAGAAATTTTGTGATGGGTTTAATAGGATCATGACCAAGAGATTTGAGATGTCCATGATGGGTGAATTGAAGTTCTTCCTTGGATTTCAAATCAAACAATTGAAGGAAGGAACTTTTCTTAGTCAAATAAAGTACACAAGTGATATGCTCAAGAAGTTTGACATGGCTAATGCCAAGCCCATCAAGACTCCAATGGCATTGAATGGACATCTTGATCTTGATTCCAAAGGTAAATCCGTTGATCAAAAGGTATATCGCTCTATGATCGGTTCATTGATTTATCTTTGTGCATCTAGGCTTGATATTATGCTTAGTGTGTGCATGTGTGCTAGATTTCAAGCCAATCCTAAGGAGTGTCATTTGATGGCCGTTAAGAGAATTTTTAGATATTTAGTTCATACCCCTAACCTTGGCTATTCCGATTCCGATTATGCCGGTTGCAAAGTGGTAGGAAAAGTACGACGGAGACATGCCAATTCCTTGGGCGGTCCTTAGTGTCGTGGAGTTCCAAAAAACAAAATTCGGTTGCTTTATCCACCGCGGAAGCGGAATACGTGGCGGTGGGTGCTTGTTGTGCACAATTATTATGGATGAGGCAAACCTTGAGTGACTATGGATGTAACTTTACCAAAATTCCACTCCTATGTGACAATGAGAGCTTCATCAACCTAGCCAAGAACCCCATCAACCACTCAAGAACCAAACACATAGACATAAGACATCACTTCTTGAGACACCATGAACTTAGGGGAGATATCCACATGCGCCATGTGAGCACAAAGAGAAACCTAGCGGATATATTTACCAAGCCACTTGATGAGCGAAGGTTTTGTTATCTAAGGAATGAGTTAAATATATTGGATTCTCGTAACCTGGATTGATGTTTAGCACACACTCTTGATATGTTGCCTAGATAGGAATAAAATGTTTTATTTGTGTGAATTTTTCAAAATGTTGGATTTTGTGGTCGTTGGATCACATCTTGGCTCTCAAAGATCATAGCTATGTATTGTTGTTTGTCACTGATCTTTGTAAGTCAAGAATCTTACATGTCCATATCTTAGACCATCTTTCAATCCAAAATCAAATTCCTTGAAAAATCTTTTTGGGCTTTCCTCTGTGGAACCGGAAGTTCTGGTTTCCACACGGAAGTTCCGTCCATCGGAACTTCCGGCTCCCACCCGGAAGTTCCGTCCATCGGAACTTCCGGCTCCCACCCGGAAGTTTCGGTTTCGTCGGGCTGAGCATATAAATACTCAGTCCATCCTCCTCAAGAACCCTAACTCCACTCATTCTTCCTCCACCGCCGGCGCCCCCTCTCCCTCTCTCCCTCCGGCGGCGATTTTCAAGTTCCACCACCAAAAATCAAATCTAATCCGTGGATTTGGTGCTCCTCTCTTCGGATAATCCGAATCCATCCTCCGGTTCTTCAAAAACGCGCGGGAAATCCAACGGTAATTCATTCAAAATCTCCTGTCATCCCAAGTTTCATATATGCAAGTTTTGGATGGATTCTATGGAAGATATTAGGTCTATGACATCTCTAGAATCAATGCCTAGCCTTTGAATGGATTGGATATCACATATTTCATGGATTCAAACCTAGGGTTCATATTTAAAATCCATAGACTCAATCTCCCAACGTAGTGGATGCATGTTGATATACTCTTGGATTTAGGCTCCTGCTATGTCCTAGAACTCATATCTATGATCTCATAAACTTTGGTGGGCTGAAACTCGAGATTCAACAATTTTTGGTTTGAACCCGTGAAAACCGGAAGTTCCGGGTCCGACCCGGAAGATCCGACCCTCGGATCTTCTGGTTCCCGTCCGGAAGTTCTGGTTTGCGTCTATTCAAGCCTTTAAGTGTTGTTTCTTTTTGTAAGACCCTTTTTCTCTCTTTTTCTCAGATGGGTCGTACCAAGAGATTGGCTTCCAAGAAATCATTCCCACTTGCTCCACCCGACTCAAATGAAGAAGAAGAGGAAGTGGAGGAATCTTCTGAGGAAGAGTATGTGGACCCAGATCCTCAGAGCAAAGGGAAGGGGAAGCGGACCAAGGAGCAAGTTGCTCCTCCTCGGTCCAAGCCCACTGCGTCCACTGGTGCCAGAGGTGGTGGTCGTGGCAGTGGCAGTGGCAGGGGGAGTAGCAGTGGCAGAGGTGCAGGCAGAGGAACAAATGAGGATATTGATCTCAGCTATCTTGAGTCCACTGTGGCAAAGCTGACCTTACCACAGAGACAGTCCCGTGATCCTCGCTTGGTGGATTACAGGAAGGGCAGTACTGAGTTGGATATGTGCACAGTTTGATATGGTACTAATCTCAGCACAGTTGCCAGAGGTGTTCGGGGACATCCACGGTTCTGGCTTCCATTCCAGGCTGACTGGTATGAAAGCGTCATCATGAGCAAAGCCCATGCTACCACAGAGATGAAGTACATTGATTGGGCTTACTTGAGATCATTGGATCTACCTATCAAGGAAGTGGTAGATAATGTTTATTCAGCATGTCGAAGGAAGAAGATAGACAGACTCATGGCCTTTCGGTGTGACTGGAATGAGGAGATTGTGGCACAATTCTATGCCACTTTATATATTGATGATGAGGAGGCTGAGATGCATTTCACCATTGATGGGAAGAAGTTTGTGCTCAAGTATGAGCAGTTTGGTGAGCTACTTGGGTTGGACAGGTCTGACAGAGAGGACACCCTTCGTATACACACTGTTGGCGTCATAGAGAGCAGTCGCTTGGCTTTCATGTATGATGCAGCCTATGGCCCCAAGTGTGTGTACGGTTAGGTCAAGGGTCTCATACCATTCTACAAGCTTCTTAATCAGTTGTTCAGATTCACCTTGACACCTAGAGCTGGAGATGAAGACAATATCTCCAACTATGCTAGGAACCTCCTCTTTCAGATAGATCCTCACCGCCATGGCTTCTCAGTGACAGACTTTCTTTGGAATGAGATAGCCAACTGCTCTCATGACTCCAAGAGCGGCCGTCACTATGCACCCTACATATTCCATGTGATCAAGCATTTGACTGGCCTCAATATCATGGCTGACAAGACTCACTTGCCATACAAGCCACCAAAGGGCAAACTTGAACAGCTATTGAAGATTGGTTCTCTCAGGCTTAGGGAAACTCCTAGAGGTGATCCAGGTGCCTCGTCTTCTCAAGGACCATCTTCTCAGTTTACAGCTCCCTCCTCCACAGCCATGCCAAAGACAAAGAAGAGCACCCTTACCTTCATCGCTCATGGTCTTTTTGCATGTTTCAAAGTTGCTAAGCACAACTCCGATACTATGCATAGGCAGTAGCTACAGCTTGACCTGATTGAGCGGAGGCAACAGAAGCTTCTTGAGCGCTATGACATCCAGCGCACACCATCTCCTCCACCTGAAGAAAGGATTGCTCCTCCTCCTCCTCCTACATTTGAGAACCCATTGTGCTATGAGTGGACTCCTCCACAGGGATATCAGTTTGGTCCTGACACTCAGCGCTTCACTTTCCACTCCGGCGCTCAAGATGATGATGATGAAGATGAGATCGAGGAAGACTTGGGCGGCCGTGAGACGGGAGCTGGCACCAGCGGCGCACAAGATGACGAGGATGATGAAGCCACAGAGGACGACAGCGAGTAGCTCCCCTTTGTGGTGCTTGATGCCAAAGGGGGGGTGAATTTGGTGCTTGGAGACCCCCATCTATCTTTCCATCTTTTCATTTCCGTTCTATGTGTGAACATATAAGAACTTTGTGATGGTTTGTTATATGGTGTGTTACTTGAGACATTTGAACTATTTGGTTTGTAAAACTTTATTATGATCGTTTGTGAAACTTAATTTGTTAGACTTATTGGATGTGTGGTTTGATTATCATATTTATTGTTATGAGTGATGCTATGGATGGTGTAATGTTATTTCTCACTTTGTTGTGTGATTATATTGTCATATGCATCACGGATTTATATCTCACACTATGCACATGTATTTATGCTTCAAATTGATATGAGAAAGATCTCACAAAAATATGTGCAAAGGCATTTGAGGCTGTTTTATGGTGATGCACATATTTAAGGGGAGCTTTATCACATGAATTCCGGAAATGAAATGAAACTATTTATCTATTATCATTTACCCAAATTGTGTTGTCATCAATCATCAAAAAGGGGGAGATTGAAAGTGCATTTGGCCCCCTAGTGGTTTTGGTGGTGATAACAACCACAATTTGGAGGTCTCATACTTTTATAAAGATATGTGCAGGTGCTAAATGAAATAAGAAAAAGATTATATACAAAGGAGGTCCCCAATTCAAATTGTATGGTGTGAAGCTCATATGGAGGATTTAAATTGAATTTATTCTTTGAATTTGAGTATAGGAAACACCGTACTATCAAGGGGGACATGTCTGATGAATCAAGGTTGCTAAAGTGCTATATTGAGATGAAAACTAACCTTGAGAGAACAAAGCGGGAAAAACTCAGTTTTTCTGGGAAAACCAGAAGATCCGGTTCTGTTCCCGGAACTTCTGGTTCGGTTCTGCGTAAAATCGAAAGTTCCGGTTTTCTTCATCATAAGATCCGAAATGGTACTGAGTAGAAAATGGCAAAAGCGGAAGATCCAATTTTGTGAATCGGAAGATCCGAAAAGGTACTGAGTAGATTTTGGCAAAATAGGAAGTTCCGATTTTGTGAATTGGAAGTTCCGGTTTGGCAGTACACTTAGGATTTTTACAGCTAACCTAAGCCCATCCGGAAGATACGAGTAGTACTCGGAAGTTCCGGTTTGCCCGATTCAGAACATAACGGTTAGATTTTGGGGATGGGTATAAATACCCCCTCACTCACCCCTTCAACCCTAGCTCGCACAACTCAACAGAAAACACTCTTCTAGCTCTCCCTTGCTCTCTCCACTCCCCTCCAAACCTTGCCCTAGCCAAGATTCATTTGGGGATTGGTTGAGAGAAGAGATTTGAGGTTTGTGGGTTGACTTTGAGTGAGGAGAAGCATTTGTTCATCTCAAGAAGCACTTGAAGCATCCTTGGCTTTGTGATTCGTGTTTGTTACTCTTGGAGCTTGCTCCTAGATGGTTAGAGGTCACCAAGTGCAGCACCTAGCTTGTGGGAGCGCCTTGGAGGATTGTATCACCCATTCCTTGTGTGGAATCATCTAGTAAGTGACTCAATCTTGATCTTTATGGTCGATTGAGGGAGGAAACGAGTTGAAAGAGACTCTACCCTTTGTGGGTACCTCAACGGAGACGTAGCTCCCTCGGGAGTGAACTCCGGGAACAAATCTCGTGTCTCTTTGTGTTGCTTACTTTATTTTGTTCATATATTCTCATATTTGCTATATATTGCCCGATCTATCTCTATAAAGGTTTCCGCTGTATTAGATCATCATATATAGCTCTTAGAGTACCTCTGTGAACTTTCTATTCAAGTGGAATTGCGAATAACTTGTTAGATTTTGAATCTCGAGCAAAGGTTATTTTCACATCGGAACTTCCTAGTAACACTCGGAAGATTCGGTCATCGGATCTTCCTAGTGGTACTCGGAAGATCCGGTTTCACTGACAACTTGTGAAGAAAGAATTTTCAGGTTTTATTAGGTACGCCTATTCACCCCCCTTCTAGGCATCTACAAGATCCTCTCAGCCATACACCATATGTAGATTAACTTGTTAAATATAAGGGATTTTACGGATATTAGTTCAAGACACATCTTGAATTTACAAGGACAATTTTTAGGCATTTACTTTGCTTAAATGATAGTAGAAAATAGTGCAATAAATTTTGGTGATATACTATTCACACAAGAATAGAGTATATATATTGCAGCGACTTTGTCGCAAATCAACTATAAATGGTCCATTTATAATCAAGGTCACCTTGATTTAATGATTGCACACCATTTTTTTCAGACTAAATAATTTGCACCTATAGCAAATTCATTAAATACATGATCCACTCATGTAGGACATAGTCTAATGTTTCCTGGAATTTTAATTTCCTCCGAACTCCATTTGGATGGGATTAATTCTCAACTTTGACAATAGATATCGACAATATCATTTGGGAATCATGGCACCATGCCACGATATATATACCCTAACTAAAGTGTCAATACATTTTCCCAAACTGTGCCACACATGCACTTAGTGCATCTCCTCCGCTTAGATTTGTAAATATTGAGCATCCAAAGGAGAAGATCCATTCAATATTAGCACCTTTATATAAAGTTATCAACAAATAGGAAATTTCCAAACATATAAGGTTGTTCACTCAATCATTTATTCAGAGTTCATGTCTATGGAAATTTACAACATAATTGATCTTGTGACAAAAATACCATTCTACAAACATAATGACAAATTTTTACATTTGTCCAAAGTGTGGTTGTATTACTATACATATAAATGCCAAACTAAATCAAGTTTTTGGCAAAAATGATTTCTTCATTCATTGAAGGCAAGCGAGTTCAAGGGAATCAAGTTGAATCTCACTTCAATAAATGAGACTGCAATAGTCTTTGTATTATCCATGGAAAAACCGTTAGCGCAATTTGTACTATACCACATTTAGTACATCGTCCATCAATAATACCACACATGGTATTTCGGATTTATATAGATTAAAATTTATTTTGAATTTTATCATACTCTATATAAATAATTATATGGGATCTAACTAGATAGAAAAGGATTTTATTTATGGACAAAATTACCACTACCATAATATAGAGAGAATATACTCTACTTATGGGTATTAAATTATCAATCATGGATGCATTTATGTATCTAAATCCTACAAAATACCCAATATGCTTTATAATATCCATTTGCATGGTTTACAATTACACCAATCACCAATAGTAATGAATAAATATCAGTACTCAACTCGATACAATAGATATTAAAATAAACATGCACGAAAAATCCTTTTATATCATCTGGGATGTATTACATACATTGATCTCAATATATCACATGTTGGGTATAAAATAATTTTTCAATATTGATCATATCAAGACTAGGCATGATAGCCTTAGTTGAACTTACAAGTGATCAGAAAAATTATTACCATTTTTATTTTGCATAACCTATATTCCCAAAATCCTTAGATTTTATGCGCACCACATGGGCCTATGGGAATTGATTTTACAGGTCCTCTTACCTTGAAATCTCTAAAAAAAAATAATGAGCCACAACATCAGTTCTTGAACACATTCAAGAAACATGGCCTTATTTTTAACCATTATTTGAAATACAAGTACTATATAATGCTCATTGTAGCATCCATAAAACACCCTTACTGATCATAAGGTATCACATAAGTTTATCAAGTTTTCGCTCAAAATTTTTTAGAGCAAAATATCCTAGACGCAGGATCAAAACCATTTATATGGAATTACTTGATTTGGGAACTAAGTACGTACTTCCATACAAATAATGGTTTAATTACATATCTTATCAAAATTAATCATGCATGACCAACAAAATAGAATTGCATGTACCAATATTTACTTGGTACCATGCGGACTTACACACCGCATTATTATTTTAAATTCATCTAACTGCAATCATACGGCTCCTCCATTGCAGTGAGTACATGGAATTTGGTCTTAGCCAATATTTCCCATCTGCGTTCGGATATGATATACATATACCGATATCACCACCTCAACATACATCCATGGCCATAGAGGATCTATATATACAAAATATTTATCCGTCATTCTTAAAATATCTTAGATCACTCATGAAAGGGATTCGTTCGCATGCCTGTATGCTTGACAACACTATGAGGAATAATTCTAGACATTAGGGGGACATATTAATACCAGAAATCACAAAAGAATGCTATACGCACTTGTATCCTCATATCCACGTACGCACAAAGAATATCTTGACTGACAATCAGAACATCTTACATTTGCAATACATTATCAAATAACCTGCCAAATGCATTTACTCATCTAAAGTGTCGTCAAATATAAGTGTGCCAGAAAGAGTGAAAATCCTAGCAATTTCACTCAACTCCCAAGTCAAAATAAGAGGGGGATAAGTATGGCCACAAGCTAGGACTACAACTTATTTCAAGCATCCGCGGAATAGGGGGAGACATCGATCCTCCAAGATAGTAAATGCTAATCAACATCATGCATGTTGTTAGACACTTTATGGATATATAAATCCGAAGCCTATGAATCATTAGAATTCAAAAGCCCAGTATATGTGCACATAAATTCAGGCACTGGGTCAATGGAACACCCTATTCTATGATCGTGGGAAATGACATAGAATTAAAAAGGGTAAATTTTTCACCAGCTACAATTGGTTGTGATCAATCAATTAAAGACTACAAATATGTCGACATACACTCCTATTCAAAATTGTTATATACCTTCAACTGGATCCAGACCAAAAGTCCATGGCAGAGTGTAGAAACACTCAAATCGGTCAAATCAAAGGTAACAATTAAAGAGATCTGCTCTCGTCCGAAAATGAGAAGTGTCTAACTACATCTCATAATTCTTTATTAAAAGAAATAAGGTGGTGAGACAGCGAGAGCTTGTAGCACATGGTTTCACGCAGAGACCGAGCAACATACCCGCATGGTATGTGTGAAAATATTGTTCTCATATTTAATTATTGGCAGATAAATTGAATTTGATAGTTTGGATTTATAAGTCTATAATGGACTTTGTATGCAAAATCTAAACGAAAAATTGCAACATATATTGTGTAAAAGTCACTTCATGACTTAGAATAGTCAAGTTGATTGTGGTACCAACTGATTATATGAGTATCTTCCATAAAAGGATTACTCTAACAACTACGATTGCATATGTGTGTTAACAAATAATCTCCAAATTAGATTGTTATATCATCTCAACACACAAACAAGCAAGCAATCATTTTATGACGGAATTTGAGATGATTTTTTGGGTAAAACCAAACTAAGCTTAAGTCTTCAACTTAAGTATATACATCAGTTTATATAAATATACAATTGATATTGTACACTAGTGTTCTATCATTCCCTAAAAACAAAAATGGATCAGTATCCATTTAGACCGTGGGATGACAAACTTAGTGCTAACAAAGCGTTTATGTATTATACAAATTGCAACAGACCTAATACTGCATTTGTAGATACTTTGGTAGCTCAAATTAGCGCAACTCCAACAATACCTTATTGGTGGGAGTCCAATTGGATCTCCATAAATATCTAAATGGCACAAAGACTTGACTTATTATTATAATATTAGAACACAACCAAAGTGGGATATCACGATACTGGCTAACTAATCCCTATGCCAGAACATAAACTGATATCAACATAATAATGTTCTCATATGAATCATCAAAGTATATTCTAATGAAAAACTTTAACTTATCATTCTGAAGCATCACATGAGTATATAAGACTTCAATGAATGATTAACTATGACTGAATCATTAAACATTATCTATATATGATAGTGTGGCTTGTATTGCTTAGATGAAATCAGATTATATATGAGCAATATCACTAGCATATTGCCTAATTTATTCTCATATATTACAACTAAAATGAGAATATAAATATCTTGCAAGCATTTTTACAAAAGTTCTTACCTACTATGTTAGTATGTGACAACTCAAATTTTGCAAGGTCAGGGGGAGACCCTTTCTCTGAATTGTGAACCTATCCTATCATCATATTGTACTCTTTTTCCATAATGAGTTTTTCCTCACAAGGTTTCTCATAAAAGGTTTTAATGAGGCAATATAAATATAAGAATATATGCCATATCTCTAATTTTCCCCATCGGGGTTTTTGAAGAGGTAATCGAGACATATCATATGTCATATCTTCTGTTTTCCTCACAGGGGTTTTTAAGGAGGTATCCAAGACATTATATCTCCTCATATTTTTCCCATTGGGTTTTTGGGGAGATTATTCAAATATGATCCACAAATCATACAATTGATCTCCAAACTTGTTTATGAGCTTTCCTTTCAAGGTTTTTCTCATAAGTTTGCGATAAGACAATAACACATATGCTACGTTTTCTCCTCATATTTTTCCCACTGGGTTTTCAAGGAGCTTTAATAGCATATGACTATACAATGTTGTTTTCTCCTCAAATTTTTCCCACAGGGTTTTTGGAGGAGTTTTTCACAACATTCTACACGATGGTTTCTCCTCAATTTTTCCTACAAGGTTTTCGAGGAGTTTTTCCCATATTTCTTGGATGAATATCAAGAGGACATTAAATGATTACATGAAAAATACACTACTAATTGCTCAAGGGGGAGTGTTAAGATTACATTTAATGGTGTGATCAATTAGTCATTAATCATAGATTAGTTAAGTGTATTAGGTAGTTAATCCCATCATTAGTGTTGTCTAACGAAAGGTTATTGTAGCACCCATTCGGAAGGGGCATGTCTCTCCCGAATGAACATAAGCACACACCTGTACAAACCGAACAGCCATGTCGAAGGGGTTACGTCCCTTCCGAACAGGCATAAATCATACCCCTACGTGTGGTATAAATATGTAATCCCATTCTTCAATCAATACATCAGAGAATTATTCATCCAATCCAACTTTCCATTTACTTCTAACAGTACAGACAGACACATCGGCCAGGCCAGAGTCAGTCACTCTCGTCCTTCTGATGTTGTGGAAGCCCGGTCCATGGCTGTATTCAAATTCAGGAAAAATTACTTCTCCAACAAGTTTTTTTCTATTCATCACACTCACAGAACACGCTTCCCAGTGCACTATTTATCTAGAAAAAGTATTTTTTAATCTAATCCGAACACAGCCCATATTCAGCACTGACGGGCTCACCAGAATCTGCGCTCACCACACTGCGCTATCCAATATCCATTAGCCCTGCTACCGAGCAGAAGTCACCTGAATCCTTTCTGCAGTGACGACTCCGAGAAACGAGCCGGCTTCGATGTCCGGGAAGAAACATCTATGCACTGCATCTCCAGAGAAAATAAGAACGAATTGTTGGAAGCAGGACGTGCTCAGTCGACAGGGTAAAAACATAACTTAGAAATATGTCGGAACGATTTTCAAAACCAACCAAAGCTTCAAAAGAAACACTGAATAGGTACCAGAAATTAAGAGACCACGTTTCCTCGACGCAATTCAACCGTTCCAAACCAATTTATTGATACTAAGCAGGGGCATAATAAAACCATAGAAAATACAGGGTCCAAAATGTAACCACAGATAATGATAGTCATACGATGACACACCCAGCAATCACTGCACTTCGTTTACTACAGCAAAAGCCAGCTCAAGCTAGGGCGAGATGTCTCAGTACCAATCCTTCCTCCGATGTCTTTTTCGGTTTTAAGTTTTGAGATACAGTTGGTCCCTCACTGGTCTTCTCAAGATAATTTACTTAGGCGCAATGTCCTTCAGGGCACAGATCTGCTCCTCCCCCATAGCTGACTGGACAGTCACCACAAGGTCCTTGCCCTCGTCAAATCCATCCTTGATCTGAATAACCATCACTGGATTAGTAAGCATTTCTGTACACTCGAATCACAGTAAGCATTAATAGATAGACACTAATATTTTTTTTGTTACTTAACAAGACTGGAGTGTGGAACCTTCAGCAAGAGACTAACATCACACAGTTAGACATAGAGTGAGGAAAAGCTAATTTGGTGACGTTAATTATACTTTGTGGTTTCCTAGCAATCAAGTAGGATGCCTAACAAGAAAATATACAGACGCACAAAAACAGCCCATCCACTAGTTCTTTTAAGGTCTTACTACCAGACTTTATTCCATGCAAAATCTGTAAAGTAGAATAGATAACTGAAGACGAACTAGATAGTTGAAAAGGAGAGACTACACAGGTAACTGAAATGTCCAAGATGACTGCAGAAACGATTTACTATTTTCCAGAAAACGATGTGATAATATATAACTAAAATGGTGCGGTTCCCAAACAGACCTGCTTCAGGAGCTGCTCATCAGTTGGGAGTTTAAGATCATCCTTGGTGTTGCCATCAGAAGTAAGAAGGCTCACCTGAAACAAATTGAAATACATAATGAATAAGGATTCTAACAATTACTTAAAAAGGGAGATATTTTGGCTCATTTTAAGAACATACAAATCCATCCTCAGATATGTCAATCAGCTGGTACTCAGTGCGGTTCACGTGTGGGACCTGAAAGGAGTTCAAAAAGTGAGTAATAAATTACAAGTGAATCATTGAAAGATCATAGTTAAATAGGCAGATTTTTTTTTACTCACATCACAATTGTGGGAGGATGGGACAATATCTTCAAGCTTTTTCCCATTGAAAATGTCTATGGCAACGAAGTGGCACTTAGCGTGACCATGCTTACCAGTCTTAGAGGTAGAAACCTCCACCACCTGCAGCATAAGTTGGATAATGAATCACATTCATTCAACAATGAAACAAAATTCTCAACAAAATTGAAATGTCACATTTAGAGCAGGGAAATGCCAGATAGTTTCTGACAACCTCATGATTGCACTGCTGATATGATGCAAAACAATCAGAAACAAAATAATATACACCAGGAAAAAAATAAGAGAACATAAAAGGGACTGGGTGTTAAAACCTAATGAGATGCAGTGACCCCTAAAATAGTGCAACACAAACTAACTAGACCAGGAAAGATTTATCATGATTAGGCTTAAGGCACAATGGGGCAGCTCTACCTGGAGCCTATTTGGTCATTCCAAGATGTCTATTATTTATAACTACCCAAATAAAATTTCTTTTGCTTAGAATTGGAAACAAACATCTCATTCCTATTCAGATATTCATTGTGGATACATAAAAAAATGCAATGTTATACATCCAATGTGGGATAAAATCCAGAGTCCAATCTGATATTAACATACATGTGAATTTGTTCGTTCCAAACAAACTTTCAAAGCAAATGAAATGAACCCCTTAAAAACCATCAGTCAAGAGTCAGCAAAATCAAGTCTAAGATGCCCAAATTGACTACCAAATCGTTCAACATGTTCCCATAGTTTTTTAGCAAATGTCCTTTCTCCCGCCTGGTCTTATTAAAGACCAACAAAATTATCTGCCTAAACAGTCACTTGTGAAGATCCCAACTTCACTTGCATCACGTCACTCGTAAACCATGATTACCACCATCCTTACAAGCAATCGATAATTATCAGATATCTAACATCCTAATCCACAGATTCCATCCCCAGAAATTGGGTCAACCCATAGATAACAGTAACAGCATGTTATCCCCATCAAGACATCATATGGTATTGCGGGACGCAACTAATCACCAGGTTAGCGGCACAACCACGCGCATCTAAACCATAATCAAAAGACTACAGTCGGAACCCAGATCGAAGCGCATATATAGTTACGGCTAGACCCAACTCTAAATCAACAGTTTAGCCACACAACCACGCACATCTAGACCACAATCGCGTGACTAGTGTCGAACGCAGATCGAAGCGCGTATATACCTTGCAGGGGCGGCCCTTGATGACGATGAAACCGTTCTTGCGGATGGCACCAGCCTGCTGCGGGTAGGTCTTTGACGCCCCAGCGTCGGCCTTCGACTCGAAGTGGTGCTCCTCAGAGTCCGACATGGCGACCCCTGCAAAATCCCAAACCACGGACAACAGATCCGAAATTAGCTTCGATCCGCCCAGAGATCTCAGCGAACAAAACAAACCGCAACTCAAGAACACGAGCTGCTAAATTCGGAAGCAAATCCGAGACGCGGCGGGTCCAATTCTTACCTGGTTTGGATGGATCACGAGGAGGCGGCGGAGCGGGGGAGAGACGGGGAGGCGCAGATGATAAGCGATAAGCTCGTGTCGAATCCTAGGGTTTGGGGGAATTTATACTGCTAACAGCAGATGCACCCACCGCTTCCACCCGGGAGGAGGCGGTTTGTCTCCCTGTTAGTGGGCCTCCAAGAAAATGGGCCCGCGTGTCGGCGAAGCAATTCTAGGTGCAGAGTTGAGTGCATCTGGACCGTCGGCTTCGCCGGGGGATGGGGACACGTGTACGGCTGCGAGAGGTAGGGCATCTCCTCGCGTTTTATTCACGCCATGGACGGCCGAAAGCATCTTTCTTCCTCCTTTCCCTCACCTTCTTTTTTCTTTGCTTTTCTTTCCTTTTCAGCGCCTCTATTGCTGATCACTGATCAGAGATAAGAAAACAAGTCAAGCTCCAATTTCGATCAGAATTTTTTTTTGGCGAAGGATTCGCCTTTGAGGCCTTATAAACGGCACTGTTCTAGCGTTTGGTTTGCACGTGACTGGAACCCATCGTGTCTGTTAGCTGGGAATCAATATATCTGGCGTTCGAATTGACGTGTAACAAACATACCGGAAAGATGGCTAGTTGTAGTTCGCGGCGGCGGGGGGGGGGGGGGGGGGCGTTGCGTGTAATCTTTTGATAATTCGATCATGTTGTGTTAGTGATATTGTAGTTTTTGCTCGAGCACTTGCTCATTGCCGCATCCCGCATCCTCGTTCATATATGTTGACCTAATAAGCATTGTTTTGATCTGAGATATCATTGAGGAGAAGAGGATGAAAAAAAACTATTTTTTTACTTCAACCTCACTTTATTTATTCATGAAACATAGGTTTTGTTTGGTTCCTTTAGACTATGAGCCAATTTTGTGTATTGTAGTAAATAAATAGTAACCAGGGCTATGATGGGGCTAAAGTTTAGCCCCAATTAAATCCTCTAAGGTGACTACAAGTTTGAGGGGGGCTAAATGAATTTAGCCCATTTTTTGCCCCATGTGTTGGTTCACTTGGGCTAATTTAGGGGCTAAATAGGAGTACTAAAATTTAGCCCACCCTATCCAAACACGCCCATAGAATCGACCCGGTCGCGATCCGCCAAGTTAGTTACAAAAGTAGGCGCTAGGCAGGGGATCAATCTCATTTGTCGGTGTAGCCTATTCATCTTTTTATTCTTGTTTCCTAACCTAGCTTTGGTCGATTATTGTCGCCACTTGACATCTTTTGCAGGTTTGTATTTGCTCTATTCTTATCCATTTTCATATTGTTACCGAATAGTTTTCATTGGGTTCTTCTTTTTCGCAAGTGAAGGCGAACAAGTTGGATACACAAAATATTTGATAAATTAACTTGCGAAGAAGAAGAACCTAATGGAAACTATTCGGGAACTAGGCCTACAATTAAAAAGGCTACTAGCCGAAAATACAAGCAGCTAAAACAAGACGATCAGGTTCAACCCTATATATTTAGCATCTCAGTAGAAAACCACTCCTAACAACCCCAACACTCTGCACGCTTGACATATGAAAATGGACAAGAATAGAGCAGGTACAAACCTGCAAAAGGTGTCAAGTGGCGACAATAATCGGACCAAGGCTGGGTTAGGAAGCGAGAATAAAAAGATGAATAAGCTAAATCATAGTATCATACTGGCTTATATCATTTGTGCAATTGGACATCAGAAAGTATCACACTGGTGAATACAACGATACATATTTTTTCTAACACAGCTATGGTCTACTTTCATTTCTATATATTAATAGAGACTAAGAAACTGAAAAGGCAATTAGAACACCACAAAAACCAACATGACGAAAACGACTATGCCAAGATAGTTGGAATGATCTACAAGTTAAAACGGAGAGACTCACTTCCCGAAAAAAACCTACGGCCAATTATATATAAAAATATATTAAAATTTATGTATAATATGAATGCTATTAGATAAATACTTAAATCTAGTTTTTTATAAATATTATTCGGAGACTTAAATGTTACACATATTTTCTACAAATCGACTTGAACTTGTGGCACAACCACCAACGGCGACACTCTTCTAGGGACGGAGGGAGTACATGATAACCACCACCACAGAAACACCTTGACCTACTTCAGGACTAACCACTGAGGGGGGCTACTCTAGCAACGCCTGCAAGGATGATACAACGTCCTTGGATGTGCTAACATTGAGTCGTTGATCAAGATACACAACATAAATAAGATGTGACACATGCTCGACGAAGGAGCTTGATTCTAAATAGTGCCAACAATATACTGAAAGCAAACAATGGTACAGAAAAAAAACAAGCCTATTGATTTCGCTTTGTAGAGGATAAAACTAACATGGCCTTAGCTTGTACATGATATATTACGATTTTACATTTTTGCCATGGGTGATTTCTCTTCCCCGTTGCTTGATTTAAGTCCATAATATTGGCATGCCTTTTATCACCAACGAAAATTAAAGATTTTAACAACCACCATCCTTCTAACCATATCGTACTAGCACCAACAGCCAATCTGATTATAACACTGAACAAGGACACATGTAAACGGAGACATACCCTACGTAAATACCATTCTCCAAACTCTCCCGTGCTTAGAGCATCTTCAAAAATGCCTAAAAAACAAACTCCTGAAAAATGATTTTAGGACTTTGTATTCATTTTTGGGAGGAAAAAAAATACTCCTCCATCCAACAGTTCCCAAAGGGATGGGAAGATGAGAGACTGTGGGTAAATTTGGCTCAAGATGGAGTTATTATTGGAATGTTGGAAAACTAGAAACCAGTTTAGACAGGCTCCGTTTTTTTTATATTTACTTCAAAAACTAACTATTGTGATGTTTTATTAGGCACTGTTGTTGGAGGAGATGCTCTTACCACTATTATCTCAAAACACCGCAAACGCTTCACACACCAACAAACATAGGTTGAACTGGCGAGCATCTCTTCCTACGAAAGCTGGCCAATTCCGCGGCCAGGGAAGCAGGCCACGTCGGCTGCTTTTCCTGGCCGTCGGATCGGCCGGCCGGCCGGCCAATATCGTGCTAATCTTTGGCATTTTATAGAAAAACCCTCAGATTTTACCGAAATAGAACCCGCCGTCCATTCCCCTCTCTCAGAGCTTTTTGCGAATAAGCCCTCGAATTTTCCCGGACTCAACCCGCGGTTCACCCTAACCGGCCATGTAATATTTTCAAACAAACCCCTGCTTTCTCAAAATCAACCCACCGTCCCCATCCCTCTCTTAGAAACTTTCTTGAAAACGCCCTCAAAGTTTACATAAATTAGGTAACAAACCGCTCTATTATTTACTTCCATATAAACAACACTATACGTACAATTCGACCACCAAAACGCGATCGAACAAAAACATAGCCAACGTAAAATTTGGTTACAGTTTAAAAACCTATAATTTTATTATAGAGTATATTTTTAAACCCAAAACACTTTCACAATTATTCCCACGGCTATTTATCTACGCCCCGTCGCAGAAAGAAAATTTGATACAAAGAAACTTTTAAATTCAAAATGTTTCCATAATCCGTTCTCAAAACATATCTACATAAAAAATAAACATAAAAACGGCTCAAAATCTAAACATAAAAACATATTGTAGAGAAAACAAAAAAAAATCAAACTCTCTTTTCTATTCCCTCATTATAGCTAACATTGCAAAATTAAATTCAATGGTTTACATAATTTGTTCTCACCTTTGATCCAGACACCCAAAACATCTCCAAATTGAAAATTCAAATATATTGTGCATCAAACTTTTAAAAAATAGAACTCACTTCTCCAATTTTCTCATTATAACTAACATTTGAACATCAAAATATTTTTAAGTTGACATCTAAATGCTTTTAAATAGTCAATTACTCAACATAAAATTGCTCTAAATACCAAAATCTAAAAAAAATACATAATAGCAAATATAATTCAATGCTCCTTTGCAATTCTCTTGCATAAATTTTCATATTTCAATAGACTTCAAATAAAATATACCCAACGTTCCTATCTACAATGTTTCCATAGAGCGCCTTTACGGGTTCAATGCACTATAACATTTATTTCTAAAATAAAAATTGTAATACCAACTGAAAAAACACGGGACATCCACTTGCCATCCGCGACCAAGCCGCGGCCCTTTTCTAGTCCCATCGGTACGTGCGGAGGTCAAACCGTGGTCAAACCGTCAAAGGACACGATCGAAAAAGCACACTGAAAACTCCGTGCTAGTGGTGTCGGATCCAACGTGCACGGCCCATCCATGTTGACGACCTACTCGTGAAATCAAGCGGCAATTTACTCGTCGCATGGATCATATGCATGCCACAAACATAGCAAACGCCGCCCAGTTGATGCTATTTAGCGAGTCCACATGGCCGCCGCTCGGCTCCAACTCGAAGCAACCCGTACGAGTACGACTCGTCGACCCGCACCAGGTTCCCGAACCACTCCGTTGGTAGCCGAGCGGCCCCACCGCTCAGCGACCGATCCCAAACCCCCGCCGCGCGCCGACCGCCCGCCATGGCGCCGCCGGAGCCGGAGGTGTTCGACGTCGTCATCTTCGGGGCGTCGGGCTTCACGGGCAAGTACGTCATCCGGGAGGCGCTCAAGTTCCTCTCCGCCCCCTCCTCCCCGCTCCGCTCCCTCGCGGTCGCCGGCCGCAGCCGCGACCGCGTGGACGCCGCGCTCCGCTGGGCGGCGGCGCCGGCCCCGCCGCCCGAGGGCGTGGCCGTACTCGTCGCGGACGCCTCCGACCCGGCCTCGCTCGCGGCGCTCGCGTCCCGCGCCCGGGTCGTGCTCTCCTGCGCGGGGCCCTTCCGCCTCCACGGCCACGCAGTCGCGGCCGCCTGCGCTGCCGCGGGCGCCGACTGCCTCGACATATCCGGGGAGCCCGAGTTCATGGAGCGCGTCGAGGCCGAGCTCCACGAGCCCGCCGCCAGGAACGGGTCCCTCATCGTCTCCGCCTGCGGCTTCGACTCCATCCCCGCGGAGCTTGGGTTCCTCTTCCACTCCAGGCAGTGGGACCCGCCTTCCGCGCCGGCGACCGTCGAGGCGTACGTCAGCCTGCAGTCCACCA
Source organism: Digitaria exilis (assembly GCA_015342445.1). Classification (NCBI taxonomy): domain Eukaryota; kingdom Viridiplantae; phylum Streptophyta; class Magnoliopsida; order Poales; family Poaceae; genus Digitaria; species Digitaria exilis. The sequence goes on from JACEFO010002353.1 coordinate 63,984, forward strand.
AGAGGATCGTCGGGAACATCGGCACCTACGAGTCAGCCGTGCTCGGGGTGGCCAACGCCGGCCAGCTGCAGGCGCTGCGCCGGTCCAGGCCCAGGCGATCGAGGCCCAACGTGAGTTTGCTATTCACTTAGTGATTCTTCTGAATTTTTGAAGGGGTTGATCAAGCGACTGTTCGATTTCAACACAAAGATTAAACATAGTACGAATTAGAATGTTTGCATCATGCTAGAACCTAGATGGACGGTTTATCTGCACTTAGATCATACTGGAAAGTTTCACTACTATAGTTGCTGGGTCAGATCCCAAAAGATCATTTATGTGCACTGTTTTGCACATTAGACTATTAGAGACTTTGCTTTATTTACTCTTGTTTCCCTGAAGAGCATGCCAGATCAGTAGTTAGGGGAAGCCGCTTATACTTCCTAAAATTAAAATTATCTTACCTTCAATATATTTATGCCCAAATCTCGTGCTGTGCCGTGTTTTACTGAATATTGATGCAATTGGTCGGTGAAAGTTCTTCGTTTCTTCTAAATTCTAATAGTAAAATTGTAGTTCTTATGACCAGACAATTAGCTCTCAGATTCCCTGCATTTCGTGTTCAATGTGAATTCTACACTGAAAACAAAGATGTATGTGTGCTGGACTGCTGGTTTGATGAACTAATACTTTATGGAGAGCCTACTACTTATTGACCAACTCACAGTTCTGTTTTCTTTCTGTATTTTCTGCAATTTTATTTTAAGAATTCCCTTCTCCTAATTATCATCTTCATGCTGGAATGCATTTTTGGTACAGTCACTATTTAATAAGCATTCTCTTCGCGTGTGCCAACTGCCAACCACTAGTTATTCCTTCTGCACCTTCAGAAGCTTATGGTCACATGTAAATGATGGTTGTCATGTCTCTTGCCTGTGCAAAATGGATCGCGGTAGTCCTACTCCACAAGGAATGGGTTATCTTTTTTTCCTGAAGTCCATCTAGTTAGTTTATAACTTCTTTTTTGGGTAAATGAAAACTTCATAGCTTACATGTGATGTCCTTAAATCAAAGCGGATGTGTGCTTTCAACCTTTCATCTCCAAGTATATATTGGCTGTGCCCTTGTGGCCTATTAGTTTTTTAAAAAGAATTTTTTCTTGAATCTTGAATGAAAATATACATATTTGTGGAATTTTGCATTAACATGCAGTTTCCTTCTTTTGATATATGTGATTAAGACTCTTATCAGAAGCACATCATTTGATTAATTTGTTTGTACAGAGCATAATAGAATATCAGTTGAAGTTTAGGATGCTACTTGGTTTCAAATGTAGTCTTTTGCATTGTAACATGTTATGCATATGCGGAAGGCTAGTTTTTCCTTATAAAATTCGAAAAGAACTATAGGAGCAGAGAAGGGACCCTATCTTGGCTGCAGAATAATCTGTCATCAATATCGGATGTGTCAGGACAATGAACTTGGCCTTTTACCTCGTGACCCAATTTGCTGGCCTCCATGTTATGACAATGCTTTATGATCAGTAGCCACCACACACATATATTGCAAAACACAAGAGGGAATGTTCCAGTTTGCACATGTTCTGCATTTTGTTGTATTATTATAGCTATTAACTTCAGATATAAGAGAAGGAAGAGAGAGAGGAGCTGAAGCAAATTAGATGAATTTGTCAATGCAATGATTTAATTTCTGAACAATATGCCAATTGATATTTAAAGAGTTTTTCTAACAAGTAACAACACAATGCAGGTGTTTAGATTTTAGGTGTTGTGGTTGTAGATCAGAGATGATTGTTACATTCCAAACTTCTTTATTCAAAATGAATTTTGTGGTATGTGCTACCTTTACTGTTTTATTTTAGTTTCATATTTTTGCAGTTTAACTATCCACACACATTGGAAATTGTAGTGCCTATTTTCATTTCAGGAAACAGTATAGTTGTGAGACAATGAAAGATCAAATAATGTTTTCTGGATGAATTCTTATTAATCCTAGGTTTCTTCTTTATGCAGATTCCAGGCCCTCCACCTCCCAAAGGGTCACTGATAGAGGGTCACAATCCTCTGGGGCTGTGGGCTATGAAGTTGCCTTCCGCTGACACAGTGGTCGTGAAGAGAACTCTATCAACCATCACTGAGCATCCTGAGGGCCTTCCTGGGGCAGAAGAAACCCCAGAGTACGCCGAGCACAGGAAGAACTTCTGGTCCTCTGTTAAACCTGCCCATTTCGGCGTGAAGATCGCCTCCAGATCCCTGATGATCCTCGTGCGCTTTCTGATCACCGGACTGTTCATCGGCCTGCTCGCCCACTTCTCCTTCGGCAGGTCTCTCCTGCTGAAGTACCCCGAGTTCTTCTCCGCCGGGCTGTTCAGGAGGGCTGGCCCAACAGAGGAAGAGGTGAAGAGCGCCTCATTCAAGATGTGGTTCATTGGGCACGGCTACAGCGACGCGGCTCAGGCGTCAGAGCGTGGAAGCAAGCCAGACAAGGAGGTTATCACCAAGGTTTCAGGGCCTGAGGTCGGGTACATCACGACTCCGATCGTGCTGGTGCAGTGCGCCCTCGTCTTGCTGAGCCAGCGCGGCAACCTGCCAAAGGGAGGGGTGTACACGCCGGGCACTGTCTTCGGCCCTACCGACCTCCAGCAGCGCCTCCAAGAGAACGGTCTGTCCTTCGATCTTCACATGACAAGGGCCATGCGCTGAGGCGGTCCGGGCTCTATCCGGTGGAGATTGTCGGCGAAGGATGCAACCTGGGGAATAAGAAGCGATCAGTGGCTGGCGACTCAATTGTGTGTGTCTGAGTGTGAAGTCCAACGAAGTTTTACAGCTATCTCTTCTGAAGTACCTAGTTTGGGTGCTGTGTTTTATGTGAGGCGACAGTAGGGATCATAGACGGGTTGTGTTGCGGTGAGTGTAATGCCAGACTTGGTGCTATGTGCTGTCTGTGTTACACCCAACTGTAATGAATAGGCACGTTCTCGTTGCGAAAGACACATTCAGATGGTTAAAAGAAGAAAAAAACTTCTTATCAGGTTCTACTTGACCACTTGAAAACCTGAGCTATTCATTTCTAGTAGAACAAAATCTTAACTTTCTAGCATTCTGGTAGGAACAGCCGTGTCCGAGGAGCAGAGTTGCACGATGGTGGTTGATGTGTATATACACCCGGAATGCATCATTTTTACATGGCCTAATGTTGGGCCGGCAGAGGGGGTTTGGCGACGTTGTTTTCGGGCTTATACCCATCTGCAGCATCATGGCCTATGCATGAACACAAGACCCTTTCGGCGACATACAAAAGAAAAGACCAAGGTTCATAACTTGTCCAGCTAGCTGGAGCAGCAGACCAAAGCTTGCTAGTCATCGATCATCTCATCTTCCCCAACTGAAACCGAAACCGAAGTTCAGTGTTCTCAAAGGCAAGCTTAACATATTTATTTTTCATGCCTGCAATTTGGATATTCTACATAAATGAAATGCGCATCATCAACAAAAAATAAATAGAAGTATATCGGTGCGTATATGTGAGCGACTGGTTATGTACTCTGTGATTCGAAAAAAAAGCCAAGGTGCATCATCTCATCATGATCGGTGATCCTCCTTACTCGTCCTAACTCCACCACGAACCGCAGTAGTGCCCATCGTCGCCGGCGGTAAAATGGCCGGAGGCCCGGAGGCAGCCATGGAGCAATGACGCGGCCATGGTCTGTCAGTTTCAGTTGCCTCCACCCACAGACGGACAGGCACAGGAGAAACAGTGTGCGCCACGGCACTGGAGTACCGTCCGAGCGCACACGGAGCCTGCCCCGGACACCGGCCACCGTATCCGCATCTGCTGCAGGCCCGCAGGTTTGTTGGGTTGGTTCTCCCTCCCCAAATCACAAATCAGCTGGCGCCTTGATGGTGTCTGTCTTTTCCGGCGCCGTGGACCGGCGCACCACTACTACCCTTTGCGGCCGCTTTCGTGGACCGGGGAAAACGACCGGTGCGCAATTTGGGTGGTTCGCGCGCGCGGCGTACCCGACGCGACGGCGACGCCTTCGGGCTCGTGGGTTTGGCCGGCGCGCGCGCCCCATGTTCTGGATGGAAAACGGCCGGCACGACGGGCATCCGGTGGAGCCATGAACCTGCGGTAAAAAGGTGCTTACTCCTACTCCAGTATTACTACCCAGTTTACCGCCATGGGTCGAAAGCGACGTGAAAGCACTGAAAGGGAAGGAACCAGACAAAGCAAAGCAAAGCGTCTGGTTCACCGTGCACGCACGCGTTCTCCGCCGGTGGGAGTGGAGGCGGGTGCTTTTGCAGCGGCGGATCGTCGCGATGACGACCACTCGTCGTCGCCGGCGAGGCGATCATGATTCATCGACGCTTTTTTTTTTTTGTCTTTGCCCATCATCTTCGTTCGTTTCCCATGCCCATGGAGCTTACCATGCTTGCTTTACGCCTTTACCAACGGATTAAGCCGCTGCTTTGTGAAAGAGTGAAGACCAAAGACTTCGTAGGATATTTGTGATGTATCATATTGTTTTCGAGCACGTCACGTGCGTGACAAAAAATTAGTTGACCACTCAAGGATGTCAAATCTTTGACCCGTATCGCTTCGGCGGCACGGCATGACATTGATGGGCATGCGTGCGTGATGAGGTAGTCCAGGTACATGTTCAGGTTGAAAACCTTCGTGTTCGAGCAAGCCAAGGTTATTTTCAGATTCTAAAAGTATTTTTTACTTTCTATTCATCCCCTCACAAAGTACGTATTCCTAAAAATTTTTTTTTTACCTTTTTTATTCATCTCCCTCACTATCCTAGAAAAATAAATAGTTTTCTCCCACTTCATCTGAACACAGAGTGAGAGCACGGATCGAGGCGCATGCTAATGCTCCCGTCCCGAGATACAGATACGAGGAAAGGGAGAGGGGCATCGCCAATTGCCGCCGCTACACGCCCTTGATACTAGGTGTAAGAATAACACAACATCAGAACTTCAGAAGATGACGCTTTGCATTGCAGTGAGAATCAACAATTCAACATGTTCTTTGTTGGATGACGATAATGTACAGTAGCCGTGTCATCTTTTCCTAAACAACCAAAATTTGGCACTCGTGTCCTACCTCTGTTATTCACATATGAATCAATGGGGGAAAAAAAAACTACCTAACAACAACAAAAATCTAGGTCGGAAAGAAGAATGATCAAAGCTGTCAGGTGAACTCGAGTCCCACGCCGCCGGTCTCGGCAACCTCCACTAGCGCGGCGAGCACGTCCGGCATGTCCGGCCGCTCGTGCGGCGCGTCGGCCGTGCACCGCATGCCGAGCTTCAGGAGCTCCCACGACACGGCGCCGGGCACCGCCGCCGCCGTCGTCTCCCTCGACACCCACCCTTCCTTGGCCATCCGCCGTGCCCACTCGACAAGGCACTCCTCCTCGCCTCCATCCACGGCGCGGCGCCCGGTGGCGAGCTCCATCAGCAGCACGCCATAGCTGTACACGTCGCCCTTCGTCGTGGCACGCCACGTCTGCCCGTACTCGGGCGCCACGTACCCGACGGTCCCTGCCACCACCGTGCTGACGTGCGTGTCCCCGGGCCGGACCACACGTGCCAGCCCGAAGTCCGTCACCTTGGCACGCCCGTCCTTCCCGTCGAGGAGCACGTTGCTGGCCTTCACGTCGCGGTGCACCACGGCGGGCCGGCACTCGTGGTGCAGGAACACGAGCGCCCTCGCCACGCCGATCGCCGCGTCTAGACGCCGGGCCCACCCGAACGCCTCCACATCGCCGATCAGGGACTCGAGGTTGCCGCCGTCGAGGTACTCGTACACGAGGATCTTGGCCGAGCCGGAGAGGCACCACCCGTAGAGCGTGACGAGGTTCGGGTGCGGCCACGTGGAGCCCATACGGTCGGCGAGCACCTCCATCTCGGCGCGGAACTCGCGCTCGCAGTCGCCGCCGTCGCGTGGCCTCGCGAGCTTCTTCACCGCCACGGCGCGCCCGTCGGGGAGCTCGCCGCGGTACACCACGCCGTAGCCGCCGCGGCCGATCACCAGGTCGTCGGAGAAGTCCCTCGTGGCCGCCACGATGTCGCGGTAGGTGAAGGCCGTCTTGCTGACGCAGAGCTGGAACACCTTCACCCCGTCCGTGGAGGAGGAACACCCGGTTGCTGAAGACGACGAGCCGGACGGTGGCGATGAGGATGTTGTCGATGACTGCTGCAGAGAGCACTTGCCGGAGCACTTGGGGTTCTCACACGAGAATGATGACTCGGGGTCAGGGTCTTGGTCCACGGGGAACCGTGCACGAAGGTTTGCCATGAAGAACACCAGGGCGCCGGCGACGAAGGCGACGAGGAGTGAGAACATGAACCACACGGCGATGGTTCGTGGCGACATGATGCCGCGTGCTCGAACGGCCGGAACACCCGTAGCCTCTGGTGGTGGTTGCTTGCCGCCGGACGCGGCTCCTCCCTGTAGTGAAATTAATGGGTCGCCGAGGAAGGACTGCTCGTCGAAGGTGCCGAACTGGCCGGCGACCGGGACGTCACCGGAAAGAAGCGGGTTGTAGGAGACGTTGAACCTGTTGAGCTCCGTGAGCTGGCTCAGGCTCCCCGGCAGCTCGCCGGAGAAGTTGTTGTATGACAGGTCCAACATCTCGAGGCAACGAATGCGGCCGATCTCCGACGGGATGGCGCCTGAGATGTTGTTCCTCGAGACGTTCAGCACGACGAGCGGGAGCCGGGCGATCTCCGGCGGCAGTTGCCCGGTGAGCCGGTTGCCGTCGATGTGGAGCAGGCTGAGGTTCTGCATCGCCCCGATCTCCGGCGGTATCTCCCCAGACAGCCGGTTACTGGACAGCTGCACGTATCCGGAGATGGTGTTGGACCTCACCGGCGACGAGGAATTGGTGCAGATGGGGACGATGCCGTAGCCCTTGAGGATCCTGTCCCAAATGCTCCGGCAATTCTCCCGCGTCATGATCGAGTAGACGAAGCTGAACGGGGGATAGCTCGCTGGGATCCAGCGCTTCATGGCCTGGCACTCGCCGGAGCCGGCGAGCACGGTGGTATCTCTCCTGTTCCTGGCGAACGTAGGGCCCGGGTTGCTCCCTACGGCTGCCATCTCCGCCGGGATCTTCCCGGTCAGCTCGTTGTCGGCAAGGTTCAGCCAGAGCAAGCTGGTGCATTTGCCGATTTCTCGCGGAATCTCTCCTGACAGCTGGTTCCCCGCGAGCATCAGCCACAGAAGTGACGTGAGGTTCCCAATGGTCGCCGGTATCTCGCCGGAGAGCATGTTATGAGACAGGTCCAGCGCCTGGAGTTGAGTAAGACGGCCGTACTCCGGCGGTATGCTGCCGGAGAATTGGTTGTAGGCAAGCATCAGGTACTTGAGACTCTTCATGTTGGCCAACTCTGGAGGGAGCTCGCCGGAGAACTCGTTGAAGCTGAGATCGAGCCTTGCCAGCAGCGGTAGCCGGAGCACGCCGGAGCTGACGATGCCGCCGGTGTAGTTGTTGTGGTGGAGCACAAGGTACCTCAAGCTCGCAAACTTGCCAAATGTGTCCTGCACGTCCCCACCAAAACTGTTGCTGCTGATGTCCAAGAACTGAAGCTTCGTGCAATTGGTCAGCTCCGGCGGTATCCGACGGTCGAAGCTGTTCTTCCCGAGAACCATCGTCTCGATCACGGCGAGATTCCCTAGTCCGGCCGGAATGACACCGTTGAAGCCATTTCCCCACAGCGACAAGTACTTCAAGTTCACACACTTGGCTATGGAGTCCGGGAAGCTTCCAGTCAGGTTATTCGCTGACAGGTCCAAAGATTCGAGCTTGCAGCCGTCCGGGAACGTGGTCGGCGGAACGCTCCCGGTGAGATTATTCTCCGCGGCGCTGAACTGCCTGAACCTCGCGACGCCCGGCCACAGCTCGCCGGTGAATTTGTTGGAGTTGAGGTCGACGTACTCAAGCCTTGCGCAACCATCAAACATGCCGGTGATGTCGCCGGCGAGCCCATTGGTGGACACGTTGAAGACGGCGAGGTCGGCGCAGATCGCCGTGAAGTTGGCCGCGACGCCGCCGCCGACGAGCCGGTTCCACGAGACGTCGAGCGTGCGCAGCGCGGTTAGGGCGGACAGGTCCAGCGAGCCGTCGATGAGGTTGTGGGAGAGGTTGAGGTGGACGAGGCCGCGGCATTGGCCGATGTCGCCGGCGCCGGTGATGGTGTTGTCGGAGAGGTCGAGGGAGGCGAGCGCGGAAAGCCGCGAGAAGTTGCCGAACGCCGGGCCGGAGATGCTCGCGTGGGACAGGTCCAGCGACGTGACCCGGCTGGCGCCGTCGCACTGTACCCCGTGCCACCCGCACGGCGAGGCATCGGTTTCTTGCCACTCGTCATAGGCCCCCCGGTTCACCTTGTTGTTCTCCTGCAGGAACCGCTTGAGCTCCACGAGCACCTCCTTGTCATCGCCCTGCGCGACGGCTATCACCACCACCTCACCTTCAAGTTCAAGACGACGCACGATCGCCACCGTTACTCTCGCAATTCAATTCGATCCCGCGGCAAGGGCAGGGGAGGAGCAAGAAACGAAACAGAGCAAGAAGAGGGGAGGCAGCGGCGGAGTCCTAACCTGCGATGAAGAGTAGGCCGAGGAATCCGAGGAGGATGGGAGACATGGCCTTGCTTGCCGAATCATGGAAGAAACTCCGGCGAACTTGAAGCACCGGCGACGGGGACGACGGGCCGAGCGGCGAGCGGCCTCCGCATGCGCCCGCTTGCTGCTGCTGCGAGTCTCTTCTTCCTCTACTCCTTGCCCCAGGCAGCTAGCTTTGCTTTGCGCTTCTCTTTCCCTTTCACTCGTTCGCAGGCAGGTGAAGTAAGCAGAGAATACGAGACAAAATCTTTGACGCTAATCGCAAGCTATCTAATGGCTCGAGGTTCGCATGTGGGCGACGACGGGCACGCCTCGCCAGCTACTTGGCCCTTGGATGTCGCTGTTGCTCCCGGCCCTGGCCTTTGAATCCCAGCGTTTACTTGGAATCACATCACATATCCCATGCCCGTCAGAGATGGAACAGTTACTTGTGCTAGGATTTTCAACGTTTTTTAATTGCTAATGCTGACTGTCCGGGGTGCAGAGTTGATAGAGCTTTGTTGTGGCTTTGCTCGAGATGTTGTGGTCTTTGAATTTTCCACCTTGCCTTTTTCCTAATAAGGCCTGGACTTGTCGCCATAGCGTGTGGTTTGTCACACACGCCTTGTTTAATCCCAGGTTGGAGTATTCAACTGCAACCAAGGAAAAAAGAACAGTGGGTTTTTAACTTTTTATCTTTGCGGTCGCAAACAGTCAAACACACACATCGACAGTGACGCTAGCTGAGGAGGAAGAGAAGTGCTAGTGTTACAAGTCGGCTGAAAAGCAAGAAAGCAGAACTACTGGGAGACTGTCTGTAATTTGGGCATTCAGAGTGAAATTTGACCATCTTTCTTTCTTACTCCATCCATCCGTTTGTGGATGTAATTCTAGTGTTGTTTGAACTTTAACTACATTTATATAAAACAAAAATCGATAATATGATATAAGTATCATTAGATCAGTTATGCAATATATTTTGATAATTAAATTATTTAGAACATATGTGTTAATACTAAAGTATGATTTTCACAATTGAATTTGTGGATGGAGAGTGTATTAAAGTACCTTTGTAAAATATAATAAATTTGAGAAAATTCCCTACTCTTTCCGTCCCAAAATATTTGTCTTTCTCACTTCCCCGAGAAACCACTTCGGCCAATTATATATAAAAAATATTAAAACTTATGAGCAATATAGATATCATTTGGTAGATATTTAGATCTATTTTTTTATAAAAAAATATTTAAATATTTTAATGTTGCATGTATTTTCTATAAATCTAATCAAACTCGTTGGACAGACACCCAAAACGACAATTATTTTGAGACAGAGTGAGTATGTGCCATCAGAAAATTAAACTCATCTTCTATGTACCCCAATGACATTGAAAGGATAACAATTAATATAGAATCCAAGCGATGAAAGAATAGCATTGAAGGGATGAAAATATAGAGTCCAATGGCATTCACTGAAGGGATTATATATTTTTAATTATACATAAGGGATATGTATAATTTTTTGATGGCACGTAGAGAATTTGCTCAATAAATTTTATGCAAACTTAGAGAAGCCTATATTTTGTGGAGCCCCTGCGATATTTTGTGAGTTGAGACACAATGCTCAGAAATTCCTACATTTGCCTGCTTCCTGAGGGAGTCATGGACGTCCATGTCCATATCCGAGTCTTCATGTTTCAAAAACAAAACGAAACCTGAGTCTTCGAAATTACACGTGTGGTGGGAACTGGGAAGGATTTCCGTTGCTCGCCAGGGAAGTGAAGGCAGCAGCCGCCCATGTTGACGACGCCGTACTCTAAGGTAGTGTTTGGTTGATTGGATGAGGGTGGATGGGATAGACCATCCTGGATGGATAGAGGAGGGATGGGCAAATTCTGGATGATATGGTACATCTTCTCTGTTTGGTTAGCTGTATGGGATCATACATGGTGTTTCTTTGGTTCCTTGGATGAGATGGGATGAACTGGTACATGTATCATGTTTGGTTGGGCGTCCAATCCATCCAAAAAATTATATCCGTAAAAGATTACTTTGGCAAACAAGAAGTAACAAGTGACCAAAGAGAATCAAATAAAGCATAACAAGTCACCATTGATTTATATTATATTACAATAAAAGGGTAGAGTCACACATATTTTGTCCATCAATAGTGACATAAGACTACACCTGACATAAGAGTGGCATACATATCACTACCATATTTATAACATACAATAAAAGAGTAGAGATTTGTCCATACAGCCAAAGTGTGGCATACTGCGCCACCACCAAAATAACCTTATATCCTAGTACCACTTGATCAAACTACCTACACCAGCTCAGACATATGATTCTTGATGTACCTAGCCACCTATATTATTTTGCTAGAAAGGTCAGGCAATGCATAAAACGCTCTTGCAAGTGAGGGATTATCGCACAGATAAGCATAGTAGTGATCAAGATGTGCATCATGAAATCCTGGGATGCTCTTCAACTCTTCATACAGTCCTCTCGGAACAGCAAGGTCAGGTTCAGCTAGTTTTTTAATAGAAGCAGACAACTCTCCAAGGCTCTGACCAATCATCACAAGCAAGTCGTCATCAGTAGCTATCCTATGCTTCTTAGCCTGTGGTGGTTTAGTACCTGAGGACTCTGCACCATTGTTGCCTGAGTGTGCACCATTGTTGCCTGAGTGTGTTCCATGCTCAGCATCAACATTTTCACTTGGCTCAGCAGATATGCCTTTTGGTGCATTGTTTGTTTCAGTCACTTCAGTAGCAAGTGGGTCATTTGATCCTTTAGCATATGCACCCGTTGCTAAACTGTTGCCGAATATAGTAGCCATCTCATGGTAGTGCTCAATTGGAACATTCAAGTAGTTGGCATCTTCACGGTGGGCCTGCAAGTCAAAAGACATGAAAGGTAGGACCAAAATTTCTTTTAAAAAGAGAAGGACTAATGTATGCAGCACGATATTGCAATAAAAATGAGTACTTGCCTGAATGTGATTTTTGTAATGATCTGCATCAAGACTAATTATGCAATTCTGCTCATCCCAATTAGCTCCACTCAAATTCTTTAGCTTCTCAATCTTTCCATAAATCCTTCTCCACTTCCTGAGATGATTAGACACTTGTGCGCCGGTTCGCTGGACACCAAATTTCTCATACAAAGCTTTAGCACAGCTGTTAAGGTGAACTTGCTTGAAGCCTGTGGAGGTTTTAGTGCCACTAGCCACTAGATCAGCCAAGAATTTGAGCACGAATGTAGACATTGCATTGGACCAATGGACTTGTCCACCACCACCAATATCGCCTGCCATGTTCATGTTGTCGCCATGTTGCTCAAGATCCATCTGTTAAATAAACTAGTAAAAAATATAAAAAAGATCACCAAGATGAATTATCACAACACTAGGTATTAAAAAAAAGAAACAGCAAAAGAATATGCAAGGCTGTAATAAATAGGAGAAAAGTGCAATAATTAATAAACAGCCCAACGATACAACAGATTTGTTCATTACAACTACTAGTACATTAGTACGATACAATACCCATTCTCTAGTACGGAGTACTTCACTATTACAGGTAAGTAGTACATATTAGTTGCCATGGTAGTTTTGACGATCTGCCCACATTCTCTCAGCAATTAATTGTCGCTTTTCTACCATTAACCTATGGTCATTTGCTTGTTCTCGTACTGTCCTCCGTGGGTTTGGTGTCCAATTATTCTCCGGTACAATGAAACGAACCCAGTTGTGAAGAATGCAACAAGCTAGCACAATATCAACTTGAGTTGGAAAAGGGAAGAACGGGATTGCATCATCAAGAATTTTGAACCTCCTCTTCAATGATGCAAAAGCACGCTCAACTGTAACACGTAGGGAAGAATGTCTAAGATTGAATAATTCCCTCTCATTTTGCACAGGATTGCTGCCCCACTCATTTAGGTGGTACCGAACACCACGAAACGGAGGCATGAACCCAGGCTTCGCTCCATATCCGGCATCAACTAGGTAGAATTTTCCTAAGATAATATGAGGTTGTGATTAAATTGTTTTCAATATAATCTTGGGGGGTAATAACAACTAAAATTTACCTTCCGGTACTCGTAGACCATTGACTCTCTCTAATGCATCAGATAATACCACAACATCATGTGCTGTCCCTTCCCACCCGGCTAGAACATAAGTGAATTTCAGATCAAAATCTACGGCTGCCATAACATTTTGTGTTGCAAATGACTTTCTACCACGAAAGGCTGCCTCCATAGACTTAGTAACGAATGCTCTTATATGTGTCCCATCGATAGCTCCAATACAATCCTATATGTCCATTATATAAATATTAGTAAACCTAAAAATCTATCCACATATGTCTAAACAATAATTTGGATTGTCATACCTTAAAGTATGGATCCCATCTTGGGTTGCCTGCAATTTTGGAAGGGGTATCCAAAGAAGGTGGCCGAATAAGCTCATTTCTTAGCTCCCCTATGGCATGTAGGACTAGGTTGAAATATCTGCTAACAGTTTCACCTGACCTAATGAAATTGGTCCCAACTAGCTTATTTCTTAGGTTGTGTCCTACTGTATTCAAGAACATGGCAACTTGTTCCTCGATGCAGACATGTATAGTGTCTTGGAGCAAAGACTGTTCTCTTAAAACTTGACACAACCGAAAAAGAAGTCTCTTTTAAGCCTTATCATTTTGGCGCAGGTTGTATCATCTTTATAAATTCTTGTGTTCAGATAGTCAATTCTTTTCTTATCCCTTTCCTCCATTGGAGCATATGTAATACGCTGCCGTTTTTTTGTCAGTCTAGACCAGATAAACAGAACCACCATTGAAGCAGCTAGATATATAGCAGCGCTGACCAGTACAAATTTTTTCCGTCTAAACTCCCTGTCTTCCATCTACATTACCCAGGGGAATAAATATTAAATGAGATTTGCTTTAAAAAATCATAGTATAATTCCATGACGTAGCACACAAGCCATCACGTGAATCTATCCCAAGACAGAGTGTCAGGTTGGAATAAAAAAACACAAAGACCAAATCTCGTCTCTACTAATAATAAAAAATCAAGGATAAGAAGATACAGAAGCCGCACAATGCAACGAATCAACGTATGCCTTCAAGCAACAACAACCAGAGCTTCTGTGGCCTTCGATTGAACCCAGTCAAGCACCACACCACAACCCTAGCAACCAGATCGAGGGGTGAGAAAAGTTCGTACCTGCGGGCAGCTGGGAAAGAACAAGCAGGCGCTTGCAGCGGCAGCTCGTGGGGCTCCGGCGTCGATCCTGCTGGAGGGCGTCGATCCTACTGGAGGGATGGTGAAATCGCCGAGGAAGGGTATAGGGCAGGGGACGAGTCAGACCGTGAGCGGAGACGGAGATCGTTCTGGACGGCGTCGTTCGACTTTTTTTTTTCTGCACGGGATGGTTCGGGATCTCGATGGAATATTCGTTGCCTCTGGATGCTTCCGTCCTGGACGGATTTGTTAGTCATGCCAACCAAACGAATGGATGGGTGGGTCTCACGTGGCCATTCAGGATGGATCGGTTCAGCTACGAGCTCGTTCATGAAACCAAACGCTGCCCAAGGCGACTGACTGCTCCTCTCGCGTCCAGACACACTCCGCGGGGCGGAGGCGGATGGGCAGGCCAGGCGCGCACGCCGCCGCGGCACGCGCGTGGTGGGCGCGCGCCCTCCCGCACTCGATTGGAGAGGGCGCACCCACCCAACCCGACCCCCGTGAAGTTTCTAGACACGATGATGGCGACGGCAAGAGCCCCGGCAGGATAGAAAAAGGCAAAATGCTAGTGGTGGACTGGTGGTGGTCTGGTGTGGTGGACGGCGGTGGCGAGTTGCTGTGTAGGCGTGCACGACGACAGAGCGTGGTGGCGTCAGTCAGGCACGGAATGTTCCCGTCCGCGCGCCGCGCCCGGTCGGAGACCTCCGTCGACGGCCGTGGAGCGAAAAGGTGGAGGATGGTTGGATTGGATGGATGCATCCGTGATTCCGTGTGGAAGAGCGCGTGTTCTTGATAGACAAGACAAGCATGATCGCTCGTTTTCATGTGGACTTGTGGTCTGCTCCGTGCATTTGGATTTTGACCATGGCAGGTGGAGGGGCAGGCAAGCAATTGAGTCTGTGTTTAGATGGAAAAATACTTTTATTTTTTATTTATTCTCTCACACAGCATGTTTTCTAGAAAAAATTACTTTTCCTCCACTTTTGCTGAACACAGCCTTGGCTCGTAGCCAGACGTATTCTGGCAATTGGCTCGTTTTTTTTCTAGTTGTCAACTATTTGTTGGTAATGTAATAATGAACGACTACATACATTAGTCGATGCAGAAACTATTAAATATATTTCTGTTTTGTTAAAAAAATAATGAGCCATGCCGCCGTGCCCATGAAAAAGAAGCTCCGAGTTTTCGAGTTTCTAGATAGTCCTTGGGAGAAGCCACCACTATTTTCAGTTCTCAACCTTAGTCTATTTTAGAGAATTACTTTACGAAGTTGGGCTTCAATAACTTAGCAAAAAAAAACCCTGTTTGGCAGAGTTTTTTTTTCTGGATTTAGCCAAGAAACTACGAGCTTTGCCAAATGGCTCCTTAGATGCCAAATGGGTAATCTTATTTTAGTTTATTACTTAAAAGATAGATAATACTAGTATTTGTAGAAATTCATATTTTTACAAATATAAATAGTGATGCTCAGTCATATGTGTTATGCCCATCAAAAGTAAAGAGTTCGTGACAGTTTGGTCAATTTTACCATCGTACACAAATATATGGTGTACTCGTGCGCTCGTTGCGGTGAGGCTCATGCATATACGGTAATGTTTTGTGTTTGAAACTAGATTTTGGATAGATAAAGCTAAAGTGTTCTTCCGTCCATTTCACGACGATTCTACACGAAAGTGACGGGGGAAAGGAGGATAAGACAAGAGAATATTTACACTTAATCGAGCTCGGAGATGCACGAGAAGTGAAATCTTTTTTGACATGCATCATGCAAGATATGATGACAGTATGGATGGGGAACACGGTCCACCTTGAAGATGCCCTATGCCGGAATCACGAGTGCGTGTGCGCGCACCCTTTCTGGTGGGCTCTGCTTGTACACGCACCGTGCGTTCTCGCATTCTGCGAGTCCTGACCAGCCGCCATGGAGGTCCGATTCGAGGGTCAAAGCTTCGCACACGACCGAGGACAGGACCCTGGCTCCTTTAGCTTTTGTCTTTTGGAGAGTTGACGACTGGGACTGTGATTCTTCTCACAGCTCATGATTCCAAAGTGCTGTATGTTCTGTCTGAATTCTTAAGGGTGCGTTTAGATTGAGGAAAGATTCCTCGAAAATACACTGTTCACAAAAAACCACTGTAGATGAATAGTGTTCTGTGAGTAGAAGGGATGATATGAATAGTGAAAAGTTAGATGAATAGTGTATTTTTGTGGAACTGGCCGCAAAGTGAATTCCATTCACTGTGCACAATTGCACAAAAGGTAGCTCGGTATATCATGCTAGGCAGCTTTATTGCCGATGGCTCTAACCCTCTCTTATTTGTGTGAGTACTGAGTAGTGATTCGCTACGGCCAAATCTTGACCTAACTAAGCTAACTCATAATGTCTCCGTGCCTTTTAATTTTATTAGCAGCGGTATAAAAAATTTATCTCATCAGACGTGCGATTAGCAAGGAAATTTTGTTTTTTAGCAGTTGAGTAGTAGAACAGGAGTGTGCTGGTGATAAGAAATCAAAGATCTTACTCGGGAAAAAAAAAAGAAACCAAAGATCTTTTTCTCAACTTACGTGACGTGAGACGAGCATAGCTGACTCAATGTCGCGCGCCGCTCCATTCAACGACTTTTTCTTTTTTGAGCCGCGTCAGACGACCGATAGCCATGGGCCGGACAGACTCAGAGCTTCAGATCTTTTCCGAGATGCTACCTCGAAGTGGTAAAAAGTACTTTTTTCTTTTTTTAAATACGTGTTATGTGAGGGGATGAATAGAAAAGATAAAAAAGAAATTTTTAAAGAATGCGTGTTCTGTGAGAAAGATAAATAGGAAGTAAAAAGTACTTGTACGACCTAAACACGCCCGCAATCAACTGACTTCTAACGTTTCGTTCGCAAGAAATCGGGACAGCGCGCGTCACGTCCCTCCTGGCGCCCCCGTTGATCCTTTCGCCGACATGGCACTGACGCCTGCTAAACAAAAACATATTTTTTATCGCCCGGGATTTAAAAAATTCGAGACAATTCTCTTTCGCAACAACGTTTTTTTTTTGGCACGATCGCTGCTCGAACGCCGTCGTGTGACTCGTGTCCAAGTTCAAGAACACGGGTTCCACGGGCTCGGCTCTCTCATACATTTGACTATCAGTTGTTGGGGATTGAAGTCGCTGCTACTCCGTAGAGGCGTAGAGTACCCCCTTTTTTTTCTCCCCTTCGAGAGTTATCACGCACGCACGCACGGCGGACCCGCGCGTCGCTCTCGTCAGTGCCCATCAGCCCGCGAAACTCGTTTTTGAAAAATTCAGTCCGTTCGGAGGAAACGCCAGTCATTCGAACCCAAGCAGCTGATACTTTGAGAAGTTTGATTTGTTACTCGTTGGGATTGATTATCCACTGATCCCAGGTTCGATAGATTTTCACGGAGGCACGTGCGGCGTGTCGAAGCACCCATCTTCTCGTCTCTGAGACGAGCTAAGAAAGAAAAATCGCCAGGAAAATGCCAGGCGAATCTGTTGTCTTGTGCGCCGCCTGCGCACCAGCACCTGGACGCCTCCGTAGGTGCGCTTCTGCTGATCGGAACCGGACAGCGGACGGAGTTCGATCGGGAGATTCGCCGCGCCGGACAGCTCGGAGCTCGGCCTACGGGTGAGCATATCAGCACGTGCAATCTCCCCTTCTCCTTTGGTGTTTGTGTCTGTCCAGACTCGAGAGGGTACTCGGTGTCTCGGATCACGCACCGTATCTGGGCTCGGTATAATCATCAGGCACAGCCAGCGGTGGCTCGGTCGCATGGCTGTGTTTAGATTAAAAAAAAATACTTCTTCAACTAGTTTTTTCTATTCATTCCACCTACAGAACACGCTTTCCAATGTACTATTCATATAGTAAAAGTACTTTTCACTCCCAATCTGAACGCAGGATTGGTGTGTTGATGCTTGTGTTGTTCAGATCCGGGGAAATCGAGGCGGAATGATTGCTGGATCGTATCGACCGGCCGGACGCCGGCGGGGTGGTTGGCCGGCCGCGAGCAAAGGCGTCGTGTGTGCGCCACATGCGTGCGTGTGTGACTGACTGACTGTGTCTGACAGACGGGCTACTTGGCTAGCAGTTATTGGTCGCGATCGGTGTCGCCACGGCCCTGGTCTTCCTGCTCCATCCGCCCCGCCGTCGTCGCGATCAGCGGCACATGCGCCCTGGCTGGCATTGGCGTCGCCGCCGCCATCGGGGATGGGATGGGGGAGCTCGTGTGGCGTGGCCGTGGAAGGCGCTGCGGTGGCATGGCCGGGTGGCAGCCGTGGCATTGCGCGATCGGCGGCGGAGTGGGATGCACATGAAAACGATCGACGGAAACCGTGTTGGTCGGGGATGAGATTTTTCTATATTTATGAAACTAATAGAAATAAAAATGGTAAAATACGGCTATAAAGTTATTTAAAAATAACAACTTTTATATTTTTCTAAAAACAGGAACGGTCAGAAAACGGTGTCATAATACGAAAACGGTGTCGGCCGGACGGGATTTTCCCATTCCACTTTCATCCATAGAAGGCGCAGTATGTAGCGAAGAGCCGAAGACAAATAAATTGTTTTTTTTAATCACACAAAGAAATTGCTGGTGCCAATGTGAGACAGACACGGGTTTGCGAGGCCGTGGAAAGTGGAAAGGAAACTGACCCCGGTTGGTTTGAGCGGGACGTGGGCCTGGCGCCAAACAAGGGCCTGGCTGGACTCGCGCACCAATTCACAAGCCCACCGAAACCCCAAAGCCCCAGCCCAAACCCTGCAAACGAGAGCAGCAAGGCAGCAATGGCGACCAGGACGCTATCCGTCTCCTCGCTCGCGTCCACCGCCTTCGCCTCCTTCCCGCACCCCCGCAGGTCGCCACCGGCTCCTCCCCTCCTCCGCCTCCTCGGCCCCCGCCCCCGCGCCCTCGCCCGCGCCTCCGCTCTCTCCAGCACATCCTCCTCCGCCGCCGCAGCCGCCGATGACGAGGACGGCGTCGACACCGTCGAGCAGCTCCTCCACCCGCGCCCGCCGTCCGTATCCTCCCCTGGCGCCACGCGGGGCCGGATCGACCGCCTCATGAAGCTGCAGCGCCGCGCCGACGGGGACGCCGTGCCCGGGCCGGCGGGGCCCGGGGGCCATAGGCGGTGGTTCCCGTACCTGGACGGGTTCCGGCCAGCGGCGGGGGGCGCGGAGGTGTCCATCCGGGAGGTGGTCGAGGTGCTGGAGCCGTACATCCTCGAGGCGCGGCGGGAGCGGATCCGGCGCGCCGTCGATAACCGGAGCTACGCCGTGTGCCTCGTGGTGGAAGGGCTTTCCGACTTCGGCAACGTCTCGGCTGCGTTCCGCTCTGCCGACGCGCTCGGCGTGCAGTCCGTGCACGTCATCTCCTGCGATAGCAGCAAAAGGTGCAGAGGTGAAACCAAAATGCTACAAATCACTTTGCTAACAGTGTCGCTCGTGACGGGGAGGCTCGAGGATTACTCGTGTATACATTTATCGCTTACCATTAGCTATTCTATTAGAGCTAGCAGATCAAAGTGAAACGAATTACCTGGGAGGATCAATGCATCTTTACTCTTTAGAAAATAGTTTGATCGGGATGAGTTTGGTGCAATGGGCAATCCGATGGAATGATTTTAATATGCTGATTTATGGAGTGGCATAACAACACATTTTCCACATAGAGTTTGCACCTATCCTATTGCCAACTAACTTTTTTCTTCCCTCCAAATGAATAGTTTGCATAATACAGCAATACTTGATGCTGTTTGCCTACTCTATATTTTGTGGTGCTAGATGAGGTAGTTGATAGGTAGTGTTTGGGCTTGTGCATTCTGTGCACTTAAATGACCTTGGACTACATCATTGCAACCTGGAAGTGTGAAAAGAGTCCCAACATAAATGGAATGATCTGCAAGCTTAAGTTGCTAGACTGGCTATTGTATTGGCACTTCCAATAATTAGTCTCGACTTGCATGAGTCATAAATGTGAAAAAATGTGCATGATAAGGATGTTTTGCAGATTATTACATTAGTGTTTTCATGTGGATTTCTTTTGTGTTGCTTATTGTTTTTAGTATATATATGTCAAGAGGACGTTAAATTTAGACATCAGTTATACATGTGAAAATTCCATAAGTTTCACAGCACATCCTATGAATGTGGTAGTTGTCACTTGAAAAAATTGTTGTTCACCTGTTCCTCATCCAAATCAAACGCATTTTTACCTTTGCAGGTATAGAGACAACAGGCACGTGAGCATGGGTGCTGAAAAATGGCTGGACATTGAGATATGGAACTCACCTTCAGAATGTTTCAGTGCATTAAAAAAGCGTGGTTATCGCATTGCAACCACTTGTTTGGGAACTGATTCGGTATTTCTTTTCACTTTTCTACTTCTTGATGATTTTTCGTTTTTTTTTACCATTCCACATCTTACTATTGATTCCCTTGCAAGACGACTAATGTCGCAGTTAGGACATGTGTGATCCACAAATCTACATGAATCTGACACCCTGCATATCATTCAATGCATAATCATCTGTTGCTTTCGGTGAAAAGATGCAGTTATTTTGAACAAACAGGGGAAATAAATGTACAGTGATTTACAGAGACAGCATGCATTTATTAAGAAAAAACAAACGGTTTCTGTGGAACTCCGAATTGTTGCTATATTTTAATTTGATCATTTATGGTCTGTTTGAGGATACTGATAATATAAATCTATGTGCATCAGAATTGATTTTGAAGTGAAATTGATTATATATGTCAAGTGTCCGCTCTTCATCAGGATTTAATTTTTTTCTCACTGATAGATGAATTTTCATTCATTGATATTAGCAACATTGTTTAAGGAATAATTATGTTCAGAATTTTTCTTAGGTTTGCGTGTATGACATGGATTGGTCTCAACCGACGGCTATTGTTGTGGGCAATGAGCTAAGGTAAGGTTTTTCCTGCTATCCAGATATGTATCTTTTGTTGAAGGGACACTACATCTAGAAATACTTGATTGAGTACTCGGTTATTAGGTTGCGCTTTCTGTTGTATTTTCTATCCCTATAATTCTCAAATAATTTGTTCTTATAAAAAAGGCTCTTAGATCTGTTTACTAGCTTGCGTTGTGGTATTTGAGCTTCTTTTCTTGGTGAATAGACCAGCTTGTACATGTTCTGTATTATGACATTGAAGTTTTCAGGCCAGACAGAAACCAGGAATTGTATATTTAATAGCATTATCAAGTGTTAGTGAAGAGAAGTATGATGCTTTCTGCCTCGAAGAACTTAGCATTTCTTTTCTATCATGATATTTATGAATCAGCTGATACGTTTATACTTCACCATACAATTATGATTGGGTATTAACTAGGTTTTTGGTGGCAGGGGTATAAGCGATGATGCTCTAGAGTTGTCAGACTTGCACTGCAGTGTTCCTATGAAAGGCATGGTGGATTCGTTTAATGTCTCTGTTGCAGCTGGAATCCTCATGCATCATGCTGTTTGTGATAGAGTTTCCCGCCTTGTAAGTGCACTTTCTTTGTTCTAGATGTCATCATATGTTATAGAAGATATGATGTCCCAACCTCATATATTAAAATTCCATCTTTCATCATATGGTGGCTACTGCTACCTCTAGCTTTCAACCAAGAAAAAACAGCTGTTTTTGTTGGTTTCTCTTTGGACTCTGGAAATCACAATTTACAAAGATTTTGCTCATAGTGCTATTACAAAGGGTCCTAGGGGCTCTTTTACCTTTTCCTAAATTTATGCCCAACAGTTGCTTACCTTTCAGAAATAACTCTAAGCCTGATTAGGTTGTTTAAGATGAGTTGAATCTTGTAGAGAGTAACCTCAAGAGTTTGCTGGAGCCACATATGCATTGTGATTCTTATCTCATAAACTATACTATACTATGCTTGTAGTTTTAAAATACTAAGATCAATAATCTGTAAATTGAGGTATCATACTGGAATCACTAACACTGTAACAGTTTCGCAAACATGAAATTTGGTGTGGCAATGAGGCACCTCTGGATTATGATTTGTCTGTAAGCTAACTGTGAATTCTCAGTATCATCTTTTCGAAAAACTGCCAGCATCTTATGTTTGGTGTTTTTTTCAGGGTCATCATGGTGATCTGTTACCAGAAGAAAATAGAATATTGCTTGCTGAATTCTATCTGCGACATAGGGAAAGCACATCTACCATAGTTCATGAATATGCCAAAAGGAAGGCAGGAAATTTTATGGCCAGACTTTGAGAACATCCTGAATTCCTGATGCTGACTTATGCATAGCGCAAGTGATCAAGCTGAGTGATTTGTTTGGCAGTTAGATGTTGGCTTATCTGGTGCATTTTTCTAACAAACCAGCTGGTGAGTTTTTTTAACCATTTAAGGCAGCTTGGTCTATTTAATCGGTTTTTTTATATGTTCACTGTTTACTCCTCGGACTTTTTTTTATATGATAATCTTTGAAAATGTTTGCACACAGTAATTTAAACTACAAATTTCTGAACTTTGTTGAAGGCTATTTTCCTGGAGAATACAGTTGTGCTATTGCGTTGCCACCAAAAGATTCAAGATGACTCCCACAGGACTACTGCAAGAATTATGATCCAAACCCAACCACTGTGCAGAGCAGTTAACAGTTATGCATACGGTTTTCAGTGACGTTGATCTTTGCTCCCAAAATAGACGTTACCTATGTTGTATGCTATTGTTAGGATTAAACTTAATACCTTTCCACCCGGAATCTTTCAGAAACGTGTGGAATCTTTCAGAAACGTTTGGGAAAGCACCGTCTTCAACTGACGGTTAGGACTAGTTGCTGGTATAGCTTCGTATTAAAGAGTTGAATGGTACCCAACGAAGGTGCTGCGTAAAAGAGCTTCACTTTGTTTACGCGATGATGGTCCATTCGTAACGCAACCAGTGCAACTTGTGAGTACGACCTGTTCTTTGCTGCGTTTACGATTGTCACATCTGCAACTGGTTACGGTGGAATGCGTCTTTACTTTCGCCACCCAACTCTGCAGGAAAGTGATCGATGAGGGCCCTTGGGGTTGGGGGTCGAGAGCAAATTGGCAAGCTGACGGCTCAAGTGGTCAAGTGGGCTGTACTGTATTGTTCGCTTGCCTGACTGGCAGGTGGTGATCGCAGCAGTCGAGCAAGTGAGCAACTTGCCCAGTTGCCGCCTGTGGGCACGCCAGGAAATTTGGGTGCAGGTCGTACGTGGTAATAATTACTGAAAGACGCTGTTCCATGGTGTTTTTATCCAAACACGACCAGTTGCAAATCGAACGGCTTATATCAGATTTGGAAAATTGCGGACCGGGTGTGGATTGAAACTAAGAAAAAAAAAACTTGCGCCGACGATGTGGATTCAGAGCTCTACAAGACATTTGCCACCGTTATTAGGGAATACAATGTGATCATCTAAAGCAATAAAACATTGTTCATCTAGTATAGTAGTATGCGTAAACAGGAAGTTCAAGGTCAAGAAATCCATCCATCCCTCACTCCATGCGTAAAGGACAAATCTTTTTTTCCTCCTATTAGTTATTTGTGAGGATGCTACTCTACACGTTCCTAGTGTCCTTAACGCAACCCAAAAATATCCCACTGACCTGCGGTTCACGCTCGCGCCGTACGATCCCACCGTCCAACCCGATCAACCAAATCATAATTAACGGCTAATATAAAACGCCGGAAAACCCCGCGCCTCATGCCGTATCCCGAGGCGGCTCCACCTGGAGTTATTCGCGGCCACGCGCGGTTCCCCTTTTTTGACGCCTCAGTTTTTTAACCCGAGCTCCCGGAAATGCCCCTGCCGGCCGCGTCCCGCCGGTGTCGGCCTCGTCGCACCAAGTCGGACGCCCACTGGCGCAGGGGCAGTATTGGAACTCCGCACCACGCCCGGTCGCCTCCGCCCGTCCAGTCCCCGCGTCGCGCCTCCGCCAGCTGGACCTGCCCCGTCACGGCCCCGGGTGGATGGTCGGTTCTACCGCTCTTCCCCCCCGCGCGGCGCACGCACCCCATTTGGTGGCGCTATCTGGTGCGGCTCGATCCGACCCGACGATTCCGATCCCCTCCCTCCCTACCTTCCCATCGATCCCGACCCGTCTCGGCCTCGCTCGCCCCTCCACGCCGGCGACCGGAGAAGGTTCCCGCGGACGACGGCGACGGCGACCCCTTCCCCACGCTCCGGCCGCGGCCAGTCTCGTGTGGCGTCGTGTCAGGTAACGCTCGGCTTGGCTCGCCGTCGCTCTGTGCCTTCCGCGGAAATGGATGCGCTGCGCGAGGCCATTGCTGCCCGCGTGCCTCTCGCCGTGCGCTCGCGCGGCCGAGAACCCCGTCTCGTACTACGGCGGAACGGAGAATGCCGAGACGAGAGGAGCTCGGCCTTGGGTAGCGGTCTTCCCGTGGCGCTCGCGAAGAGGCGCTACCGGGGTACAGCTCGGTCGAGGAGCTCCGATCCAGGCGTGGCTCGAGAAGCCCGCTCGTGCAGCGAACGAGCGCATGCCCCGCCCACCTGCTCAGCCACTGATTGAGCGTGGTTGTTTGGTGTCCTCGGCTATTAGCTGCGGTCTGGCCTCTAGGTTTCTTATGCGACATTACATTGGGTTTTCCGCATGGAGTGTTTTCGTTTTTGGGATAAGAAGTAGGAAACATTTGGTTCTGTTACCATGGGGTAATTTTGTCACCTTTACTACTTGAGTGTCGTTTTCTGAGATTTCTGAGCAGAAACAGCAAACTAATTTGTGGTCCGGTTATAGTTGGTAATTACCGGAGGCCTGCCAATTAGAAATATAAAAACTATTCAGCTTTGAACTTTAGTTGATTTCTTTATAGCTGTAGTGATCGATTGGTATACACGGAACTAAGACACTTCTGTAAAACAGGATTGAAGGAGGTATGAGAACGTGCTCATTGTTGTTCGCGTGATTTGATTTCTGGAAATGGTGTTGGTGGTAAAACAGCACCGCTGCACACACTCAGCAAGCTGCGTCTGCATCAAGGGCCACCTCAGTGAGGATGCTCTCTTCCTCGTCTTCCGCCACATGAATTGGAACCCAAGGCTGATAGCTATCCTCTCATGCGTCTGCAAGTGGTTTGATGAAGTTGCCAAGCAGGTGCTGTGGAAGGAGTTCTGTCATGCAAGGGCACCGAAGATGATGCTGGACTTGCATTCAGGTGGCAGCCACATTGTTGACGGGAACTGGAAAGCGCTTGGGAAGCTGCTTATCTATTGCAATGGCTGCACCAAAGGGGGGCTCTTTAACAACATCCATGTCCCGGGCCATTTTGTGTTCAGGACGCGCTTTTCGAGGACTGCAGGCAAGAGTTTCCTGCCTCTGCCATGTAAGTCGGACGTCTTGTACGTGTCAGATCCATGCGAGCATCTTGATCAGGGTGAAGAAGGCGACTTGGGTTTCTTTCGAGGCATCTTCAAGTCATTTGCCACTTCAAGGGTCAAGAAGATGTTGATTGAGAAGCGGGCTAGGTTCCATCCAAGAGAGTTGTGCCCTTATTGTAAGGCCAAGCTATGGAACATGTTCCAGGAGAATATGATCCCGAGGAGTGCTTCCGCTAGGTTGGGTGCTTATGATGATTCTGTGGAGTATTTTGTATGCCTGAATGGACATGTTATTGGAATTAGTACCCTGCTACCACTCTCAGATTCAGAGGAGGCAGCAGATGAGTAATGATCAAGAACTTGAATCAGGTGATCATATACCATCCCCTCCCTTTGCTTTGTCTGTTTGACTTGAAATTATTGGGCAATATAATCTATAGAGTTCAATTTTCTGTTGATTATTTATGAAGAAAATGTAGGTTTCTTTATGATGTTTGTTAACCTGTATACACTGAAACATAGGTAGGCATTTTCCATGGCAGATTACTTCCTCAATCTTTCTTTTTGTAACATCAGTAAACTGCCAATCTTTCTTTTTCTAAACATCGCTAATAAAATTATTCTCATGTGTTTGCATGCTTGTTTTAAAGTGATATCAGAAATTCGGAATGGTTAACTTTGGGAATCTCAAACCTCAAACGCTGACCCTGTCTGTGTCTGTTGTACTTTTGTTTGGCCCTAGCTTGAGTTTTATACTACTTTGATGTTTCTATGGTCAACCAAGTCGCCATAGCTATAATCATATCTTTGTCAGAAATGCAGCTCAGGGGTTTTGAGAAGCTAAGAGTGCTTGTGAACATCTAACAAAAGAACAACCATGCCGATTTTCACTTCTGGTACTTGAGGATTAGAAGAATAACAATGTATTGATAATGATCACCACACGAGAAACATTCATTAAATTAGATTTAGAGCCTTTGATTGTTTTCAGAACAGTCGTGTTGTCCAGGCAGTTTTTCCTGTTGTTTTATTTGATAAAAAATATAAGTGCGCCTTGCTATTTGTGATTTGCTAGTTTGTGTTGCTTTATTACTTAGGACCATAACAACATCTGCCAACAAGTGTGCCCCACGACGGCTGATAAAAGATTTTGGTAAAAGTGAAATAACATATGGTCTGATCTGTTTTTGGTTGACAGATCTGCAAGATTGAAGCCCGGGACTGGTGAACGCGGTATGGTAAAATCTTGGTCGTGGCTAGCAGACAGCTGTATAGCTTTGGTCTAGTAAACTGCAGCGCACAAGAATCTGTGTTTAGCTTGCATGGGACTGCTGCGGTGTTCTTCCAGGGGCCTTTGCATCAGAAGGGAAAAAAGAAGAGCTGTTTTACATTGTCTCTCCTTTTATTTATTGATACGTCGTTAGTCATTGCTTGTTATTGTAACTGTAGTCAAGACACAGAACACTATCCTTGCCTTTTCTCGACATGTTCACATCATGTGTAGTGAGGTGTTTGGTTTAGCGAGACTTGTGATGTGAAATTGTGCTCATTATATTCATGTGTTGTTATCCTTACTGTGTTTTTATGTAGCTGACTTCAAATGTTTTCGACACTGGACTGTTTTTGCTGTGCTTGGTGTTCATAAACTTGTTGTGACCTTCTGTGATGTCGTCAGATACTCAGATTAATGTCAGGATGACATCCTTTCATCCGCAGCTTCAGAAACGCGTGAATGGCGTCACGATGACATCTTTTGACCCATTGTGCGTAGTTACATAATGGGCTCAGCCCAAGAATAACATATTTGCGAAATGGGCCTGGCCCAACATATGTCGCTTCTCTCTCCAGTCGCCTCCCTCCTTCCACTCCCGCGCCCTCTTCCTCCCAACCGGCCGGCCTTCCGCTCCTCATTTCCCGATCGACTCGCAATCCCCCACAACCCTAGTGTAGCGGTTGGGCGTAGCCCATGGTGATCACGGAGGAGCAGCGGCGGCGCGCCGAGGCCAACCGCCTCGCGGCCCTTGAGAAGCGCAAGCGCTTAGCGGAAGCCGCGGCGGCGGCCGCCACCGCCTCCACCTCCTACAACACCACCTTCCCCGCCTCCGGCACGCCCACATTCCCCACCGACGACACCGCCGCCGAGTGGAGACTCGCCAAGTGCCCAAGAATCGCCCCCCCCGCGCCCCAGTCTCGGTTTGTGTCACTGCCCCCGCGTCCTTCTCCACCGCCGCCGCCGCAGACTCCGCCTCAGCCGCCGGTGGGGTTCAAGGTGGTTCTTGAGGTGTGCAGCCCGGACGAGTTCTTGGTGGCGGTGGGACCGGCGGAAGGCAAGGCCTACCCTGGGGAGGCCAACTGCCTCGGCGCCGTCCAGGACTGCCTCGCTGCGGCTTCGGTACGGTTCGCATCGGTTCTTGCCTGTCATAGGCACAAGCGTCTCTTCCTGGTCTCTGCTTCCATCTGGATGTACAGTTGATGAGCTACTACCGAAATTCAGTGTTTTCTTGGATAGCATTATGCATTTGTTTGCGATTTTTTTTATTATTTCCGTCTTACTTTGGTTTTTTTGCTTTAATCTGGTAATCCGGAAATTCGTTGTGTTCTTGGATACCATCATGTACCTTTTCATTTTGAGATTCTGGCGATCTCCGTGTTTCTGGGCACCAGTTTGCACTTTACCGAATGCATGGATTCATGCGAGAGTTTCTTGATAAATTCCTGTTATTTTATTCCATGTATTGGAAAAGAAAAGTGGTGGAAAAGCTATGAAATCTATACCAGTGAGCATCCCCCCACCCCACCCCCGGGATTCAATAACGTCTGATGTTCAGAGCTTCAGATACTATCATGTCTATCTCTCTTTTCACGAATGTTAGGGCTTTTTGTTTATAACTGGAACTGATTCCCTTTAATGTTGGCACTGTTAGGTTGTACAATACTCTGCAACACAGTCGCAAAGTCAAAGTTGTCATCTTCGTCCTGTATTTAAGCTTGTGGACTATGATGTGGTGTCGAAAAGCCTGAAGAAATTGCCTGGAGCTGTTGTGGAAGAAATACCTCCTAACACAATGAAAATTATTCAGGATATCCCTATGTTGCCTGGCCAAAAATGGGCTTCTGATAAAGAAGTAGACGAGCTTCTCAAGAAGCTGCCACAACAAGTAAAAGATTCTCTTTTACCCTTCCAACTTGAAGGTGTGCGATTTGGGCTCCGAAGACGTGGGCGCTGCCTAATCGCAGATGAGATGGGGCTTGGCAAGACTCTTCAGGTGAGCATATGGTATCAGTGCTTGCATACTGCAATTCTTCCTTTTCTCTGTATGAGTACTTGGGGCCAGATATACTCGTGTGTATGCAGAGCATTCTTGTTTTTCACAGGCAACAAAATGTTACTGTCTGGCAAGTTAGTATGGAACACACATATAAAAAGTTATCAGAACTGCTAACTGAACAACATTAATTATTTTGTCTTGAATATTAAGACTCACTTTTAAAATTACGAATAAATATGTCAATATTAATAAGCTTGTCAATTTGCTTATGGTGAGCGAGGGAGGGCTGGAGTACATTCTCATGCATTTTAATGCAGGCAATTGCAATAGCATGCTGCTTCAAGGACAAGGGCTCTATATTAATAGTGTGTCCAGCCGTATTGCGTTATACTTGGGCGGAGGAATTAGAGCGCTGGGATCCTTCATTTATGCCAAAAGATATTCATCTTGGTATGGAACATATTTGCTTTCGTTTATGTGAAAATTGGTATTTATCGCATTTGTTTACAAATTCTACAAATTTATTTAGTCCTCATGATTGTGAAGTACCAATCTTGTCTGATTACACATTCTGTATTGTAATGCTCTAGTTTCTTCACTTGCTTACGACTCAAGCTGAACTAAGGAGCGTATGCTTTTTGTTGCATTTTTTGTTTTAAAATTTATTAGCACGTACATTGTCATTTATTAAAGCCTGGAATCCTGCAATATACGTATATACCATATCAAATCTTACCTTTTGTATTCATCATGTAAAAGAAACGCTGAAATTTATATTTCAGCAGTTGCTTGAAATGTTATGCCCCTGTGAAGCAACAAGATGAACCTAATCAGATGTCTGATACGCAGTGGCAGCTTCACCTACCTATATCAATTTTTATTTTTTTTTGCTTCAGTTTGTCATGTTCTTTGGATTTACTGGAACTTAAGGATAAGCTAGCATTTGCACATATTTTAGTGACTTTAGCTAGTTCTGAACATGATCTCACTGATTGAAGAAACACCACAGTAATATATATACCTTCTTGATCGAAAGATATGATATTGAAATGTAAGTTAAGCTAATTCCTAACATTGCTCATCTGTTCAAATCTAGGATGATTTGGTTCTTTAAATACAAATTACATGTGCTTGTTATACAGATAATATTTCAAATATCAGATGTGTACATGTTGTACTTCAGCCATGGATTGTGCTAGTGTTGGTGATTGATAAAGACCATGGTTTTAGAAAATATGACTAATATCTTTTCACTTGTGATTGGCCCTCTAGTTCTGAATATATTCTTTTAACCTTTACTTCCAGTTCTGTAATATATCTAATTTTGAATAGAGGAATCACAAACTCAATCACACCCCTTGGGTCCCCATTGTGCACCTTTCATTAGGCTAAATCCAATTGGGCCTAAGCAATCTCAATTTGACCAAGAGGACTGATAACTCCCACCTCCAATTTAAACCATCATATTGGATCTGAAGGATGGGTTGTGCATATGCTCACCAAAATATTTTTTTATTCTCTTTTGTATAAGGACCGCATTTTTGGGTGCTTAAATTATATCTGTTGTTATTTTTTATTTTCAGTATTTGGTCGTCAAGACAGTCTCGAACATCTAAGTGCTACTCCAGGGGCAGTGATTATTTCATACCAAATGCTAAGCCGCCTTAGGGAAAGTATGGCAAGTAGAACATGGGCACTGATGATAGTTGATGAATCACACAATATACGCTGCACAAAGAAGAAAGAAGAAAAATCTGAGGTATTGATATTATCATGAACTCATGTTTCAGTACAAGCATACAACTATGGGATGCCCCAGTCTATGCGTGAGATTTAGTTATTTGTTATTTAACACATTCTATCATTATTTCTATCTGAGATCATAACTTTACATTCCTTATAGAAAAATGGGCTTCAGGGTGATTTAGTGAATTTCCATTTTCTTCTTCATTCAACTTAACTCAACTCTCCACATGCCTATGTGCTTCTATCAAAAAGGAACTTACTACATCTGATTCATTTAGCTTTTCATATTATTAGTCTGATATATGAACATTCCACTCCCTTGTACTGACTTGCTTGTCTCGTGATAGACACAAGCTGTGCTGCATCTAGCTTCAAAAATCGAGCGCATTGTACTGCTCTCAGGGACACCATCTCTGTCAAGGTTGTAAAGATATCCACCAAACTCCTCTCAGAGTTCCTTGTGCTATTGACATTATAATTTTATACTTCAACCAGGATACATGAAAATAGAGAACACTTGATGATTTTAACATTTCAGCAACTGCTAAAATAATCTTGATGCTTTTTTTGGTCACATCCTTGTGAATAATGTCAATTGCACTGATTGTTGTGAGCAGAAACCTTGTGGACATACATGTGGATATGGCATGATTTCACATTGATCTTGTCTAATGCATTACATGTCGAGCGCATGCACTGGTTATGTTATGGAATGACTATATCTTCACCTTGCCATGTCAAAGCTTATTGCCTCTGACTGTGTTTTGCATGCTGAGGATGATGTGAAGTCTTCAAGTCATTTCCCTGCTCTGTAGCATCTTTTATCTCAATCGAAGCATTCAGTTATGATTTATGGTAGAATTAGATCCAGAAAATCTGTTAACACCATTTCACGATATCTTGCTGTACCTGAATATATTTTTAAAACTGTCAGTTGTGACTTAATAATCATTTTCTCCTAGGTGATAATAGACCTTTTGATATCTACCACCAGATACATATGTTATGGTAAGTAAAAGTTCATGGCATCTTACTGCATTGGTCATAAGAGTCTCTTTCCATTTTATTTTGCAATATTGTTGTTGATCCCCCTACGTCAATACTTTCAGGCCCCATATTCTTGGCCGTAATAAATTTGATTATGCAAAGAAATATTGCTCACTTCACGTTGCCCGAAGTTATCAAGGAAAATCTTTTATGGTATGCAATTTAGTTTGCCAAGGCACTTTTACTACTTCTATTTCATTTGTTATGGCTTCTCTGCACTGAAGAGTTGTTTGCTACACCGGGTAATATATTTCTGCATGTAAAAATTAAATATAGCAAATCATGAAATGATGCATGAAAAAAAAAACAGATGGAGGCTTTGCTAATGAATTAAAAATTGTGGGGGTTCAGAACACAGAAGCCCAATAGAGCTAGTGTTAGAGATTATATGCTACGAAAGAGAATGCTAACTTACCGAAGATTCTCGCGGCGTAACGGTTAGAATCTTGGAACTCTGGGGCCTGGGTTCGAATCTTGGTACCAACTTCTCTAAGACAATCAGAGGGACATCTCTGCATGTGGTTGAGGGTTTTTTTTAATGCCAACTTTATAACTAGTATCTTTATGGAAATATTTGTGATGTCATTTAAGTCTGTAATTTGATTTGTATGCAGGACTATTCTAAGGGTACGCGGTTGACAGAGTTAAATGTTTTGCTCAGTCAAACAGTCATGGTTTGTTCTTACTCTTTTAGCTTCTTAAGCTTGAATGCACAGCTTACTCTGATCAGTGAATTCATTACTGTTGTTCCATTGTGTCAGTTTTATCCATACCGTTTGTTGCTATATTATGTTAACTCATAGATTTATACATATAACTGTTTTATGATACCAACCCCATGGATTTCTTTTAGGAGCAAATGCCTTCTATGCCATCAGAAACTATACTTATCCCTTCATGCCATTGGAAAAAATATATGTTCACTTGTATGCCACATTGGATTTTAGGTCCCTTAAATGCCATGACCACTACCGTTACTTACACCTTAGATTGCTGTTTAAGTAGTTGTAGAAATGACAAGTTTACCCCTGTAAATGGGGATGGAGTAAATTTTTGGACACTTTTCTTCTCTGCCATTGCATTCAAGGATGCTTTATTATATCTGTCACTACCCTCAAGGAGTATCGGCATGCTAGGTCTCCTCAGGCCATCAGTTGCCTCGATACCGCCTGCCCCCCTGGAACTTAGAGATGTGGCTTGGGGCAGGCAGGCAAATTGAGGCTGAAGATAGGTGCGTGGGCACGACTTTGGAGACAGCTCAGAGGATGGAGGAGTGGGCGTGGCTTGGGTTGTTCGACGGAGCGAGTGGGCACAGCCTAGGAGTATTAAATGGAGCATGAGCGAGCAGGCGTAGCCTGATAAGTCTGCTGGAAGGGTGGACGTGGCCACAGCAACAGGCCATGAGGCAGGCACATCAGGTAGGCTAGTTGATTGATTTGTGGATTTGTTGAGAAGGAAAGGTTACGTGTGAATGGGGATTGAATGAACCAGCGATAGCAATGGGAGTAAAATGGGCAATACACAAAAACCTGACAACATCTAGAGGTGCAACAAGGGAAATTTTAAGACAAATATAATGTTAGTGGCATGTAAAACATCCAAAATTAAAATTAATTGTAGAGAAGGGAACTTGTATTTTTTGACGGCGTGGAAAGGATAAGTTTGAATGGAATAGAAGAAATTTGCTCTTCTTTGAGCTTCCAGTTGCACAGATTTCTTGAATGTAATTCTTTAATTGATTATTTACGAGTGTACCCTCTGCATTGAGATTTTTATGGGTTCAAACTTCAAAGGCAATTGAAGAGAAGTATATACTGTTTGGTAAATATTCTGACAAGCATATAGACTGTTGTTGGATTGTTGTCACAAGCCATGCAACCACATGATATTTTGTGTTGAGATTTGATTATTTATTGACATAAGCTCCCCTAACTGCTAACGGCTTTACTGCTTCAATGTTGTAGATTAGACGATTGAAAGAGCACTTGTTGAATGAACTGCCCCCCAAACGGCGACAGATTATTAGGTTGAAGCTAAAGGCACCAGATGTCAGAACAGCCACGTCTTCATCCATCAAAGAGACGAACTCTATCAGTTGTAATGGAACTCTTGCAATTGACTTACCCAGCAAAAGCAACGATCAAAGAAAATTCAATGAGAATGAAAGTACAAAAGATGAAGGTGACTTCATGGGGCTAAGTACTAACAGGATTTTTCAGCACACATTTCAATACCTCGATCATTATAATATGATTGCCTAGTAATGTTGTGTCTTCAGCATTCACAACTAGTGATTGTTCTGGTAGCTCTGCATAAATCAAGTTATATTTATTTTTGTGGTCAGATGATGGTTGCAAGAAATCACCAAGACATCTAAGCCCACAAGAGATTGGTATTGCAAAATTATCCGGGTTTAGCGAATGGTTCTCAAATCATTTCATCATGAATGGATTGGGTGCTAACCACAACCTGGATCCCCAGTCTAGTTGCCAGAAAACAATAATATTTGCGCATCATTTAAAGGTTCTAGATGGAATACAGGTAAGTTGTTTCATGTTTTTTCACACTGTCATCATGGTGTTACGAGATTTATCCTCGCTTAAGGATATATTTTGATTCTCAATATATGAATGCTATCTGATCCCTTTCATATAATAGATTATATCATTATGAACTGTGAACAATGTTTATATCAATATTGTTATGATCTTTTCATAGTGTATCAGTTTCAGTACTTCTCTACAATTGAGAATCATTGTACTTATGCTTACATACTATTCAGATAAAAAAAAAAGATCATATTGAACACTATTATTGAGTTTCAGGACTACCAGGAATCCTAGATGTGGCAAATTTATAGTTTAGACTGTTTTTAAATAGGTGTTTGTCTCTGAGAGTGGGATCAAATTTGTTCGCATTGATGGAAGCACACTTCAAACGGAAAGGAAAGAAGCTGTTGATTCTTTCCGTTTGGATCCAGAGGTTCCCCCTCCCCTTCACATATATAATTGCTCCCAATTGTGTTTAATGTTTATCCATTATTATTGACTTGTTTTCTTTTCAAAATAGGTGAAGGTTGCAATAATTGGAATTACTGCTGGTGGTGTTGGCTTAGACTTCTCATCTGCTCAGAATGTTGTTTTCGTGGAGCTCCCAAAATCAGCTTCAGAATTACTTCAGGTCCTTAGCCTTTTTCTTCCAACCTTTGCTGTTGCAATTTTCTTTTTGACCGTTACGGAATGTGGCCAAAGAGAAGTGAGATTGAAATGTCAACCTGGCCATGATTTTTAACATTTGCAAATATGTGGAATTAAGATTGCTGAGCAGATGTTTCACTCTGCTGTTATTAGGCTGAGGATAGAGCTCATAGGCGTGGCCAAACAAATGCGGTCAACATATATATATTCTGTGGAAAGGTTAGTTATTTTGTTTTCCTTTGCTATTTATCATGTTACTTGTCATTGTTATAGTGAAAAGAATAGTGCTGTTCTTGCAGAACACATCGGATGAATCACACTGGCTCCAATTAAATCAGAGTCTGTTCCGGGTCTCATCTTTGATGAATGGGAAGAAAGATGCTATAAGAGAAATCGAGGTAGGTTAAATCTGAAGTAGTTATGAATTTTATAATTTCTGACATGGCCGTTATACTCTTGTTTTGGGAGATTGGGAGGGGTTATTGTGAGCATGTAGTCTGTTGCTGGTGTTTTTAGTTAATCTGGCATATGTAGCAGGCGACAATCAGTACCTTTTAAAAAAATTGATAGAATACACTAATTGGAATATGGCTGCAGCTGCTACTGCTTATTATTATCATTAGGGGTTGGGGGAGGTACATCTGGTTACCCTTGGTCGGATGACATTGCAATAATTAAGTCTAGATGCCAGTGCACTTCTATGAAGGTTTAGAACTTGTGAGGAAAGTTTGATGTCCTGCTTGATATTCCTTTTCTAGCTGACTGGCTATATAGATCACTGTTCATAACAGCTGTTTGAGAGGGGATCTTTACCAGGATCGGAAGATTGAATCAGTCATCCTCTTTTATTTAGTATATGTTCTTTCTTTGGAAGGTTGATCAAGTGTGCCATCTTGAGGAAATCAGGAACACTGAGGAGAAAATGCAATCCAAACTTCATCCTTTGGAGAATCACAATGCAGGTAAAAATGCATGATCTAAAAAAAGAATGGACTGAGAAATAGCTCAGCCCCATGCCAGTAATTATTTTATTTCCTAAAATAAATGCTTCGTTGTTTGAGATTCATACAAACTTGACCCATGGACCAAAATACCTTTCAGAAAGTGATGACATGTCTATGGAATGTTTTCCTGGCATTGAAGATTTGGATTTTGACTCAGATTTCACTATTAGGACGATTCCTCTTGAATTTGAGGTAAAAAGGAGACACTCAATTCATCATTTAAGAATTGCTTACTACTTGCTGCTTATTATCTCTGATGATTGACAAATGATTTGCATGTGCTTGTTTCCCTATTAGGATGAAATCCCTGGCACATCCTTGAAAATTAATCCAACTCCGAGAGTAGCTGGAGATAGATCTTGCATTGATGTTTCTCTTTCGCCAGCTGCAGCCTTTTGCACTGCAATATCAAGTTGTAAATCAATGAAGGTAATGAACTTTCTTTGCGTTTCTTTTTAATTATATGGCATTTATATAGCGATTTAAATCACATAAAAAATGGCAGGCTCGTAGGAGGCTTTCTGGAAATTCTGGTACCCTAAGTCAGACTGCATCTATTCAAGTGGAGTCTCTACGTTTTGAGGTTAAATCACTTTATGACCTACTGATTTATGTGCTGTAACTTGTGCGATGCATCATCATTAGTGTCTTTTGACTGCATATGTTGATAGGATATTCTCATCCAGCTGGTTGGGGTAGTGCAGATCTGAACTGGCACTTATTTGGTTTCAGCTAACCAACCCCAACTTGCTTGGGACTAAAAGGATCTGTAGTTGTTGTACTTGGGGGGAAAACACTGTTCGAGATAAAGGCTATTTAAGGGGGAAGTGGATGGACAATCCCTCTATTTGCTGGTGTTAACTCAACCATGCATGTGTCATGTCATGGAAACTTGGACATGTAGGGGCTGTTTGGTCTACGGCCAAAGCCTGCCACCGCCACAGCTATTTCGCCACACTTTGTGGCAGACGAAACGAGCGCCACACTCGCCACAGAATCTTCAACACAAAAAGTGTGGCAACCTCTCCTTTTTGACGCCAACCAAGCGACAGCCATTTCCCTGTGGCAGCCACAACTGTGGTGTGGCAAATGGACGCCGAGAACCAAACAGCCCCGTAGAAGCCCAATGAGCCAAAATCTCAGTGGTTTAGACCGAGAAGGGTGGCTTTTGACATTTCTTGATAGTTAGAGGGTGTAAAGCATGCTGTTTCATAGTTGGGGGGATGAGATCTAGACCAAGGAAGAGTTGAGGGGAGTAAATTGGCAGTTCCTTCCGTAAATTCCTCTGAAGTGTCATCATCTTTTGCAGGTTAGCCGGCACACAGGCCGAATCCACTTGTACAGTTGTGTTCCAGGACATGATTCAAGACCCAAACCACTTCTTGAAAATTTTCTGCCAGAAGAATTGAATTCACCTTCATGTTCTTCCAGTGATGTTAAAGCAAGGACTCTGCTCTTGAAAAAGATTCCTGCCTTTTGCAATGTGTTCAAGGCATTCATCAAAGAGTGGTTGGCACTAAGACCAATTGACAAGAGTAGACTGCTTGGAAAGCCACTACAACTTCCCTTGAGCCTTGAGTTGTGTTTTCTGAAAGACAGCATCAACCATAGCACTGAAGTATGCACCTTTTTTCTTCTTTTGATTCTTTACTTTACAGTATCAAATATCAATCCAGCTTTGCTAATGAACACAATATATTCAAATGAAGCGATGTTTCTTTTTTTTTTTCTAAAGATATTCAACATATCTGTATGATGTATATGTTGCGCAATGACACAAGTCTATGTGGATATACTCAAGAACATTACAATATTCTGGAAAAAAAAACATCTCATTACTATCGACAATCTGCTTTCTTCTGGCAGTCAAAATTAGTACTGTCTTTTGGATGCAACAACCATCTAGCAATTATATA
Source organism: Digitaria exilis (assembly GCA_015342445.1). Taxonomy (NCBI): domain Eukaryota; kingdom Viridiplantae; phylum Streptophyta; class Magnoliopsida; order Poales; family Poaceae; genus Digitaria; species Digitaria exilis. The sequence continues at coordinate 101,386 of JACEFO010002353.1, forward strand.
TTTTAGGGAGGAATGCTATTACTGGCAAAGGCTATGTTGAAGATTCAGAATATGTCAGTTGATGGTCTTATTAGGTACTTTATTAAATTAAAGATTCAGACAGCACTTTTGGTGTAAAACAAGATTCGTATGGGCAGAATTTTGATAGCATTTACAGTTGGTCAGGCCACAATCTGCATTTAGTGCTGTTTAGGTACAGCCTAACTTTCACATTCTAGTAGAGTTTTACCTTTTTACCTTGAAAATATTAGTTTTTGTGGACTGTTAGTGGTAATCCTGATGCATGTGTATAAGTTAGTGGTCAATAACCAGCTGTGTAGGCAACGGCTGTGCGTGTGTGTAGGAGCTCAGTGCATGGCAGCATGCAAGAGCATGTCTATAGGATCTGCGCGGCCTGATCGTGGACGTGGGATGGCACGTTCATGCCGCGCATATTGTTGCAATTACAATGGAAAACGCTGCCAGTTTAGCAGCACCAAAATACTGAGTATTCATTGTCTCTTGTGTTCGTGAGTTCGTGAGTGTGCCTGTGTGATCACCGGCGACGGAGGAGCGCCGGGATTTACAACATGGACACACTGAAAGTTCATCGTTTCAACAGTAAGAAACACACAAAGTCATTGTTCTGAAAACATATCTACTTGTACCTATACTAGGAGCAGCACCCCCATGCACATCACCTTATAATCCCCTACCGTGTACCTGTTTTTAGGGCCCTGCATGAAATACACAAGTACTTATTTGGTGTTCCTCAGCTTGACGAATATCTCTCTTTCTCCTGTTCTGCTCTGATTTCTTAGGGATTACTTAAAGGGGGGAGTAAGAGGCGTGCCACACCACTGAACGATGTCAGTAATCCTTTGCCCGAAAATGCTGAATGGAGACAGGTGGTGTTGTGTAATGGCACCACTAAAGAGAGACAGTACACTCAAGGCTGGACTATTGATGATGAACCTCTCTGCAAACTTTGTCAAGGACTCTGCAAGTGAACTCCTTAACTTGTCTCCTTATGAAAATCACATTTTTATTATTATAAACAAAACATATTTGCTCATCATAATTTTGTTTAACTTGGATTCAGTGGAAAGCTTGCAAAATCACCGGAATATTTTGAAGATCTATTCTGTGGTCTAGCTTGTTTCCAGGAATACAGGTTAAGAACCAGTGGCAGAGCCCTGCGGCAGGTGAGTCTTCTTGATTATCCACATTTGTGAACAAAATCTGAAGGTGCCATTGAATTGCCAGGGCTAATGTTCCGTTATACTTGTTAAATAATCTGTAGGCACTGTTTCAAATAGAGCGTGGTAAGTGCTCCCAGTGCACGCTTGATTGTAGCAAGCTCGTCAGACACATTAAGCCCTTGTCCATGGAAAAGCGAGAAGAATACATCCGAAAGGCTGCTCCAAACATTGCGAATAGAAAGAACCTGTAAGTGCTGCACATTGATATCGTGCTTCGACTATGTTCCATGAGGCTAGCTGTGTACAATGGCTCGAATGCACCAAATATTATCAGATATGGATAATTGTCTCTGTTTCAATACACAGGCTAAATAAGCTTGTCCGCGAGCCAATTGATGGAAATGCTTGGCATGCAGATCACATAATACCTGTTTATAAAGGAGGAGGTACAGTACATGTGCACAATTTTTTGTGCAATTGACTCCTGAACAGCATGATAATTTTCTGATTTTATCAGGGGAATGCAATCTTGAGAACATGAGAACACTCTGCGTGGCTTGTCATTATGTGGTCACCCGAGCTCAGCACAAGGAACTAAAGGAAATAAGAAAGAAGGCTAAAGAGCACCTGAAGAACGCCTTGAATCAACAAAAGGATAAAGTTAGTAGCCTATCTGGATTTCAATAATCTTTAAACCTTTTCTGCAAATAGAAAGGAGTGCCCATGAGCAACTTCTCTTAAAAGTGAAACAGCAATGTTAAAATAAATCATTATCATCTATTGATTCACCCATGTGTTTGTATTTCTCCTACATTAGCTTCTGCAATCGCCATCATTCCATTTCCTATTATAGCATGACGCAGAAGTATAACCTTTTGTAGATAACACTTTTAATGCCCAGAGTAGCTCAATTAGGAAAATTGTTTACTAGTTCAGAAACGAAAATGCTGTTTCGTTGATACTCAAATGCTGACAGGATTGCTTATCTTTGTTTATTTTCCTTTTTCACTGTAGGCAAGTGAGGCGACAGAAGAAATAGATGTCAGCTCTTTGCTGGTTACCGTACCTGGCAGTTCCTACTCCATAGGACATGAGGTCACTGCCGATGCTAACGAAATGGTTGCAGAATAGGGCGTTTAGTCTTTGTCATGTTACTAAAGTCATCTTCAAAAAAAGGATGCAGGTCTGTTTACGTACTGCTTCCCTTTTTTGTGAATATATTTTGACACGTGTTGTACTTTTGTACGTATTTCACTGGACTGCAACCTGTTGCCATCTTCAGTGATAGCTTTGATGCCAAGTGAAGAATATTGCTGATTGAGCAGTTTCAATAGGGGAGGGTTATGCCTTTACTTTTCTTGTTTTTCCCGTGTTCCATCTGACTTCAGATGCTGGTATAAGTAAAAGTGGAACCAGTTAAGCTGTTACGTCGGTTTCTTTCTTATGTGTAAGTTAGTCACCATGACCCCCAAACTAGAGAATAGATATTCTCGAAAGTTAAGAAAGATGTGATTTTTTTAAAATAATACAAAGATGTCATTTGACAGGTAAATTATGTGTAGTTCCTTTCTTCCATATGGAATCAGATTTTTCTGATCGCTTTTCTTTCAGTACATAACAGTGCATCTCTCCATACATAGCTAACGGCTATTTTATCTTTAGACTGCGTGATTTAATCTAAATAACAGGTTGGGTAACCTTTTAAAACCTTATACAATCAGATCTCAGCTCAACGTCAATTTGTCAAATATTTTGAGACTTTGGGTTGGGCCTCGGCAGAGCTGCCTGGCACAGGCAGCGCTCCCAGGCGTCTGATTTTGGGCGCCTGGGGCTGAGCCGGCTGGCCGGCAAGCTGCCTGCAAGGTCTCCATCCAAACAAAAATCGCAAAATTATAGGCCGTGTTTAGTTCCCAAAAATACTTTTTACTTCCTATTCATCCCCTCACAGAACACGCATTTCCAAAAATTCTCTTTTCCCTTTTCCTATTCATCCCCCTCCCATAACACGCATCCCAGAAAAAAAAAGTATTTTTTCCAACCTCAACTAAACACGCCCATAAACTCCTGGCAGACAACAATTTGTCTGCCAGGTCTCCAAACAGGCCTGCCAGTAGCTTTTGCGCCATCGGTCAGGTCAGAGCCGAATTCATGTCTCACTGCAGAACTCTTGGCCTTTGTCCAAAAAGCTGGTGTCGGACTCAGACTTCAGATATCCCCCCAAAAAAAAAATATGCTTCAGAGGCGCATCATCAACGCACCTTCCTCTACCAAACTACCAGTTGAATCTGATGCCTCTTGAAACACCCTTCCCAAAATCCCAACTGGCCGTCCAGTTTTGCTGTTTGACCGTATTGGGATGTCACATTGTGAGTTCCCATTTCCCAGTATTCGTACACTAGAAATGGAAATATGGAATATGGACAAATCAATCCTGATGTTTTACAGGACTTGAGCAAAGAACGAAGCATATCCATGCTTATTTCCTGCTGAGCAGCACTTTGGTTATGATCGCAACCGTCACAAACAGGATGAAAATACGGCAAACAACTCAGAATAAATGGAAGGCCGCAACGCCTGCATTAACTCATTAGATTTTTTTCCCGACAATCCAAAAAAAATAAGGAAATTGGTTTAGGCATTCAAACCAAGGTTAGACAAACCTTGCCCCACGTAATGCTGTTATGGTCCCGTTTGGAACTGCTTCTAGAGCAGCTTCAGAAAACCCTCGCACACAATCCCTCGCATTTCCTTAAGAACAATATTGATTTAATATGCGCGTTTTCTTTTTCGTGTACCAATGAATCTACAAGCTCGAAATCCTTTACCTTTGTTCAGAGAAGCATGAAATTTGAACAGCTAAATAACAAAATGCATGTGCATTTACATCAATGGCAAACGCAAAGAATTATCTACAACGGTTGGTCAATTGCACACTCAAATGTACATGCTATTTCACAATCTAACCTCCTACCCTCTGTCTCCATCCGAAGCTTCATCAGGATGCCACTCTATTAGCGCTTGGTTCTGCAACTTCTCATCAATGTGGTTGGAATCGGGAGATCTGGCACCCGATGGTCCTTCAATTGAGCAATTTGACAACTCTATCAACATTCCACAGAACCCGCAAGAGCAAGACTTGCAAACTGTACCCAGGTTCACTGAGTTAAACCTCTACAGTGAATACACATGTGGTGCTTATCAGTGCCATGATGAAATGACAAGTTTCAAGTTGGGAGAATACTGTAAAGAGTACTCATCTCGGATGTCAAGTATCAAAATTCACCTACATGCACATACCTCTAAAGCATCTTTCAATTTCTTAATCTCCATAGCTTGTTTGCGAGCTAGTTCATGTGATTCCTGCAATCGCCTCAGTGCCCCACTCAATTTTGTCTTCTCTTTGGAGACCTGTTTTGAACATCATGAACAGAACAGAAGTGCAAGGGAAAGCAGGCAAATAAGTCATTAATATACCATGATCATAACAACATGTCTATTTTATTACTACATTTCAAAATTTAAATTTGAGATAATAGGTAAAAATTAGTAACATCAGCAACTATATTTTCAGATGCAACTACAGTGTGGAAATTTTCTATATCATTACCTGGGTCTCCAGCTCCTGAATATGTTGAATAGCTGCCTGCTCAATGCAAGATCGACGCTTGTATTCTTCCTCAAGCATGCCAGTTATCTGATATCTTAGTTCAGCCATTTCTTGAGTGAGATCTTCTGCATCCTCTTTCGCCTTTAGCTTTTGTTCTCGAATCTCTTCCTAACAAAAAAAAAAAAAAGTTAGTTTACACAAGAAAAAAGGAAAGCTGTATTCCAGAATGAACCAGAAAAATAGATTGTTAAACAATGTATGCAAGTTTGAATGTAATTTATTATTGGAACACATATGTGAACAAGGGTGGCACTTGCCAAAATTAAGAGCTTATACCAAAGTACACGCAGTAAACAACCTATTACCTTGAGCTGCTCAATGACAAGTTCAGATTCTTCATTTTGTCTTGCCATCCTTTCAAGAATTACATTATGACTTTTATAACTCTTCATGACCACCGTTCTCCAACGCTTGGTCAAACTGCTCCCCAGATGTAGAAGGGGATCGTTTGGGAGCTTTTACAGGCAACTCTTTCAAGTCTTTATTCTCTAGTACAAGTTGCTCGATAGTTTTTTGTGCCTGGTGCAGCTGGAGCTCACGTTCTCCCAATAGTTTGTCTGTTTGAGCTTTGTGCTCAGCGGCGTGTTGGACAAAGTTCTCAGCATCAAATAGCTTCTGCTCAAGATTAGTTAAGTCAAGTTTCAGGCTCTCGATTTCACATTGCGAATCTAAAACTGTACTTTCAAGCTTCTCTATCTGTAAGGATGCCTTTTGCAACTCCTCTTCTTTACATCTAACTTCTTCCATCAGAAGCCAGCACTGAGAATCAGATCGCATCAGCTCATTGTCCATAACTCTTACTCTTTCTGGGAACTTTTCAAGTTCAGTCAGCTTCAGTTCAAGGCTGTGAATATGCTCTCCCATGATGTTTGCTTCAACATTCCTTATATTTAACTGGTCCTGCAAATAGTCTGCATTTCCATTTTGCAGTAAGCAAAGACTAACCAAGTGCCAGGCCACTGAGAGAGAAAAAATTACTAGCTCATACCAATTTCCTGATAGCAGTTCATCAGCTCTGTTTCCAATTTCTCGATATATTGCCTGTCCTTCTGACAGGCACTAGAGGCTGCATTTCTGTCGAGTAATACTTTCTGCATTAACAATAACTCAATCAAACAGTTCGACAAATTAATGGCACAGTTTTACCTTCTTACGTTATTCAAATGTGAAAAACATTTAGATATTACAGGAACTACAGGATCATGGGTACCTCTTTATTCTTATCTCTTGTATTAAGAACTTTTGCACCATTAGCAGGATAATGGCCGTTGGAGCTACTTGACATCTGCAGCAGCAATAAATCGCATGCCGTTGAGAATCATACACATAAATGACATGGATAAGCTAAAGTGGCATCTAGCACATAACTTCTAATGTATGGTAAACAAATTTTGTCGCCAGAGCACCACTTGCAATTTCAAAATTTACTTTGGCCTTCAATAGATTCAGGTATAATAATGGACACACTACACTAATCTATACTATAATAATGGAGATGCTGATAATCTTTGTGGTCAGGAGATAAATTGGTAAGAAAAGATTAAACAAGCATAGAATATTGCAGGTTTCGGAGCATCATATAATTAGACCTTTCTGTAGAAAAACAAAGAGAGAGAAAACACGCCAGAACAGATGATAATCCTGTCACGAAATCAAGCAAATTAATCTTTCATGGTTCAATGAAACTGTAGGGTACAGCTTAGGCCTCTCCAGCTTAATGTACTAAGCTCACTGCCTCATTCAGGAAGGAAGGAACTTAGGGAAACAGTAGGTGCAAGAAAGACACATCTCAAACTTGATAGCAGGGTGGACCCAGCATTGGACATGGGTGTACATGTGTACAGCAGGTAAAACGAATACATCTTACATTAGGGTTTGGGGTTCTTCATTTCGCACAGCAGGAAGGGAAGAGAAGGTTCGGCCGTTCGGGCGTACCTCGTGGGTGCTCGTTGATAGCAAAGGGCATGATGAAGGCGTCGCCGATCGGCCGCTGCCTTGCTGCTCGCCCAGTTTTCGCCGGCGGAGGAGGAGATCGAGAGAGGACAGAAACAGAGAGAAGTGGAGGGGAGAATCGGAGAGGTAGGCCCTGTTCGCAGCGGATCTGAACTGGGCCGGCACCGAGTCCCCTCGACCGGGCGACGGCGCGACAGAAGGAAAAGATGAGGAAGGGACAGAGGGAGAGACGAAGGGGGAGGGACGGCGGCGACGGCAACCGGGGGGGGGGGGGGGCGACTGTGAGGTGAAGTGCAGGTGAGGGAGCCCGCGCGGTAGGGGAGGCGGCGGGACTGCGAGAGAGAGAGAGGAAGGTAGGGACGGCGGCGGCGGCGGCAAGGTGGAGGGGAGGGACGGCGTGCGGTGGGGGAGGCGGCGCACCGGCGAACGGAGCAGGGAGCCGACGGAACCGGATGTCCGGATCCTCTAAAACATGGGATACCTCAAGCTTTACAATAGAGGGACAAACACAGTAGCTCAAACTTTAGCGTAGAGGGACATACAGCTCGCTTGTCCCAGGTGGCAGCACCGAAAAAACACCGCCGAACTTGCGGCCCATCATTCCTCCGCCGGCGGTTCGCTACACCAATGAGGACGCCGTCGCTGATCCTTGGAGACTGAGAAGCTAGCGCCGCCGCCGCATCGTCGAGGTCGTTAAACCAGCGGCCAGCACCGTCGAGCCTTCTCGGATGGGCGTTGTGACGCTTTGTCTTGGCTTGCACTGGTCTGCTGCTTGCCATGCCTATCCTTGCGATAGCTCATCCTTGGCGAGTTGGCGTGGTGGCATTCTCGTTTCAGTTAGAAAATAACCGTGCGAGCAAAAAAAGAGAGAGAGAGAGAGAGAAAATACACCAAATGCCATTGGAGATTGTAAAATTCAGGATGTAAGTGATGTGAATGGGCTTATAACTTGTGGTTGTGCAGCACCAATGGCTGTTCTCAAACTACCATACTGAATTCCGTTGTCAAATTAGCAACATTAGTTGTGTTGTTCTCAAATTGATCTGTCAGTTAACATTCTGTAAGAATTATCTTTCACTTAGTCTTTTTTGATGCAGACACTTTTGAGTTTGGGACGGGGTAGCGGACTTGGCAGCAGCAGAATGAATCAACGATGATGAGCTTGAAGTGGGCTGCGGAAGCTGCTGTCCTCGTCCTTGACCATCATGGCGGATTGGGGGAGCCAGAGGGGCGCTACTTCGGGGATGGAGAAGGGTACATGGAGGAGGAGAGCGAGGGTCTTCTCGACTCTCGAGGACATCCTCTAGACCTCCACCTGCGCGTGACGCCGGCAGAGTTAACCAAACCGTCGGGAACCGGTCCGGTTTGACCGGTTCCCGACCAAACCGCCCCGAACCGGTAGCGGTTCGGGGCGGTTTGACCGGGCAAAATTCAAAATTTTCAAATTTAAATTTAAAAATGGAAAAATGTCGTAAAAATTCCTAAAAATACTTCAAGGTGTGTGTAATCTATTGGTGTAAAAAGTTTTCAAATATTTGCTCATTTGATATTTTTTTGGCCAATACAAGTTAAATCAAAAAAGAAAAAGAAAAAAACCGGTCAAACCGACCGGCTAACCAGTCAAACCGTCCGGCTAACCGGTCAAACCAACCGGCTAACCGCTCCAACCGCTGGATATGTGAATTTGAATTCAAAATTCGAATTTGTTCGGTTTCCACCGGTAACCGGTCCAACCGGACCGGTTTACCGCTACCGCCGGGCGGCGGTTCGGTCGTCCGGTTCGGTAAGGGGAACCCTGGACGCCGGTCGCCACCACAGCCATGGTGTTTTTCTTTTTAGCAACAGGTTGGTTTATCGTCGCGCTGAGACAGCCGGTTTGGCAGATTGGTCTACAAATGGACCGAGCCGACTCTTGTTATTTTTTTTAACCCAACAACGTTAGATTCATGGAAGCCATCAGATGCCATTATGCCAAAGGAACAATGATGCGTGCTGCACGTCCCTCTAAGATCTGGTTCCGAAGCCAACACGAAGGACATAGCGCCTGATATGCGAGCTGAAAGAAACCCAGTCATGTACGGGTACAACAAAAATGAGCAGTACAACAAAATGAGTAAATACCATGTTTGGACATCCAACACAATACACAATGGCATCACGGGTCATCTTCTTTGTCTCGCTAAGGGAGGCAGAAGAGACAGCGCTGGGCTCCCCCGAATAAGGGTGTGTTTAGAACGAAAAAAATTACCCAAAAAAACACTGTATATGAATAATATTTTATGAGTGGAAAGGGTAGGATGAATAAAAAAAAGTTAGATGAATAGTATTTTTTTGGAAAAAATGTTTTGTAACTAAACGCACCTTAGTGAAAAAAATTCACCACTTGCAAAACGTTTACACATTTTTCACCGTGACATCTACTTTAATAGGAAAACTCTACCAGTTTCCCATCCATCCAGTGTATGAACAAGCACAAGAATGCAATGTGTACGCAAGACTTATGATTTCTATATTCCATCTGAATTACCAGTCAAGAGGAGGAAACCCAGCGAATATTTGTTAACCTTCATATAAAATCTGCAGCCACATAACAGGTCTAACAAAAGTGTGGCGCAAATCAGGTACAAAAACTTGACTGGAAAGTTCATCTCACCAACTTGAAATAGGTGCTAATACATACATAAATTCTAAAGACAAATGACAGCAAAGTATCACTCTGCAGCAGGGACCTCCTGTCCAGCCATGGCCTCGTCGGCTTCAGTGGGCCTTTCCAGCTTGACACCAACATCTTCCTTGTAGTCACCATGTACCTGGGAGCCACAGGCATTAGATCAACAAGTCCCAACAGCTACTAAATTATATTAAGACACAAACAATTTAATCGGATCAGTTACCTCCATGAGTTTTCCCAAGTCAAATTTGGGGGCCTTTAGGATCTTGACCTTGCGGATGAAAACGTTCTGGAGTGGGAAAATGCTTGTTGTGGCCTTCTCAATTTCCTTGCCAATGACCTCAGGAATGAACTTCGATACAAGCTCCTTCAGATCACACGTTGAGGCTTGGTTTGACATGATGTCCACCATTTTACGCCGGATCTGCTCAAAAAAATGCTATCAACAACGAAGAGACAATATACTAGCTAACATAGAGTTTTAAGTTTCTTTAAAACATGATATACTTATCACCAGAACTGTTACCTGTCGGATCTGGCTCGCCTGTGCATAGCAAGTGCGCTTTACTTGATTGGGGCGTCTTTTGGTGAAACCAATGCAGAAAAGACGGAGCATGTAATTGTCAGTTGTTTTCACATCAACATGAGCCTCAATAAGTGTCTGCCACTTCTTCACCAGTGACCTCAGCTTGTCAGTGGTGAAATCCATGCCCTAACACAATGCCAAACTGGTTAGAAACATATATGGAAGGCATGTCGACTGTGCCAAGTGAAGCAAAGATCAGTACCCAAAAGTTTGTGAGCACGTTTCTGCCTTGGACATCTTCTGCACGAAGTCTGATCTTGCGGTAAGCCTGGTCCTCATCGCTTTGAAGGTCAGCCAAGGAAACCTCGAACACTCTGTGTTTAAGACCCTCAGATGCAATCTGAAAATAGAAGAAAGAAACTGAGATGCATGCAATTTAAATAACAAATGAAAATCTAGATCAAATATTGCAATTTGTAAATATTGAAGTATGATAGAACTGAAAAGGCTATATAGTTTAACGATATTTGGTACACTCCCTCTATATGATTTAGACAAGGCAAGAACAAAGGACAGGAGTTGTTTTACCAGTATAGCGATGAATATAAAAACCTATCAGTGTATAACCGGCAAAAATTCAAACAAAAGATTAAAGTTATTGCCATCAGCATCAGCTTATTTCAACATGCTACGAATAGTTAATCAAAAAACATAACTGGACATCAGACAAAAAGATGATCCAAATAATAAACACCGTACAATTATGTTTTCCATCATGCTTCCACAGCTTAATTTTACACCGACTGTAACATACATTTCTTCAGATAAAGACGGATTAATTCAAGCAAGCCAAGTTTTTTTTTATTTTACACCAACTGTAAAATACAGAAGTCCCATCTGTAAGATAAAGACTGAAGAATTCAAGCCAGCAAAGTTACAGTGGGACTACTGTGAAGCAGGAACCACATCTAAATTAAAAGTTGTATTGCATAAAAGATGTTAACCAAACTTGGTAATCCATATGATTTCACAAGAATTATATTGAACAAAACGAAGAAATTGGGGTGCAAGCAATTATACCAAAGAAACAAAATAGAACTAAAATAGAGAGGAACTAGCAGGGTAACACAAGTTTACTGATACTCAGCACACGTCCCTCCGTATGTAATCCTAGCAAGACAAGAACAAAATGCCAAGAGTTGCTAAAGTTCACTATACCAAAGAAAAGCAGAACATATAAGAACTAAAACAAACAGCACATAGTTAATCTGCCACCATTCCAAACCAAAGATGAAACTCATTGTTATCAGCATCAAATTATGTGAATATGCTACAAATAGCGAGTCAAAAGGCATAACTAGACAGCATACACCAAGATAATCCTCTCAGAAACACCCCCCCACAATTGTGTCTTGATGCTCCCACAGCTTAAATCTGCACCAACTCCGACTAATCTAAATCCCATCCGACGATAAAGACTGAACCAATTCAAGGCATTCATATTCCTCCATAACTACAGTAAAACAGGAACCACCTCTAAATCAATTGCTTCCAAAGGCTACCCTAAATTCAGAGTGATTTCATGCGTGCATAAGCTCACCCATAAGAACAATGCATCGATAAAAACCTCAGCATTCCAGATGTATATGTAGTTATGTGCAGGCACTGCACAAACACTATAAAAAATCCAACCTGTCTAACATATCGACTCCTACCTAGGAAAGCAAGCACAAGTCTACAACAGCAAACGAAGCTAAAGCACTATTCCGAGCAGGAAAAGAGGGAATGACATTACCTTGGTACCCTGGGTCCTGGACACCAACGTCTTGCCGACATTCCGCACACTGAACACCGAAGGGGCCTTGATGTCGTACCAATCCTTCTTCGAGAAGGGATCCACGCTGCAAAACAAGAGACATACCACGGCACGAAACGGATCAGCGCTGGCCAGCCAGAGGATGCCATGGAACCAACGCGGAACGAAAGGGTAGATTAGAGGAGAGGAGAGGAGTGGGCGCGAGGACTGACGTCTTCTTCTTCCCTCCCTTCTTTGACTTGGAGATGCGCTTGTTCTTGCCGACGGCCATGGCTGCTCGCGAGGTGGGGGCGCCGCGGCCTCCGGTGGTGACGGCGGGCGGGGTAGGGTTTGGGAGGCTCGGTGGCGACGACAGGAAGGACTAGGGTAGCCTCCGCCGGGTGGGGTTTTGTAGGCTGTTGAGGGTTGGGCTAGCGGCGGCTTTGTGGCACGCGGCCCAGTAGCGGAGGAGAATGAGAGGCTCTGGGCCTCTGGCCCAGTAGAGCGGATGGGTCGCGTGGCACACGGCGCGAGCCCGGGTCGCAATGGTCCGGCCGAGGGCCCACCTGCAGGCCGCAGCTCGCGAGTCGCGACGTAGGAAACGCCCTGCCTGCCTGACCCCAACCATTACGATTGATAAATCTGCTTTATGCTAAAAAATGACAAATCTGCCATCAGCGATTAAAAACGACAGGTTGGGGGGTGAACTGAAGAGTTGACGAGAGGGTCGGGCCGGCACGAGAAGAGCGTTAAAACTAACTTGGCATGTACCGGCAAATGTGTGCGACGCTTTGCTCTTGGCATATTTTCTCATTTTTCTCATGCATGTTGGTCCGCACTCAACAGGACACGTATAGATATCAATTCGTATAAAAATCTAAATCACTACTAGTCATTAGTCAACGCAAAAGTAATCTCATCCAGCTCCTACAGTCGTCATGGGAAATAATTGATGCTGATAAATGATATACATATACACCGCACGCCGCACAAACCCAATCATACAGTTGTCATGTGTGCCACCACTGTCTCGTGAGAAATCCTTTGAAACGCTCATGTAGGTAGCGTTAGCCTTGTGATAGTAAAAGCTAGCTTACACCATGCAGCAAAATAAAAATCATTTTTCTAATGTACCGTGCACTTCCTCGAAGAAGAAATAGTACCAATGCACGATTAATTCATGTTATAGTACACTAGAAAAAAGCTCTATACATAGATATGTAGTTCTGTTAACCTAGATGACACATTTCATGATTGACTTTTTCCCCCACCCACACAAAAACAAAATCTTGATTGACTTTGGCTTCTATACCTCCCCAATAAGAAGCATAACATTCGTCCATCCCAGTGCCTCACTGAAGTTATTTGCCGATTAGTACATTACATATAGACCAAACTTAATTATCGATGTATGCATAAAGTTATGATCACCACAAAACAGCTGTTATCGATCGCTCAAGAAAATCACTGTTGCTTAATCGTACGGTTGTCGCCACACATGCCGCTACTAAATAAATGTGCGAGGAAATATCTCGCAGACACGTGTAGCACCGAGATGCCGCCATGGCATCCTACTAGATTTAACACGTCATCGGGCTCTGACGTGGCGGCCCTCCACGTCAGATGCCCCTTCCCATTCTCGATCGAAAGCAACCCACCTGGCCACCTCCTCTCTCTCCACTGTGGGCCCCATTTGGTTCTCTCTCTCTTCTCGGTTTTTAACTTTGCTTCCATGCATGGATTTCTCCTCCCCCCAACCGCACCCGTCCGTCGCGTCGCCCCAACAAAACCTCCGAGCAGATCACGACTTCCGCTAGCTTCGCCATCCGCTTAACCACACCACCCTACCTTTCCTCCCCTCTTACTCCTTCGCCACTCCGCTCGCCTCCTCACGCTCTGCTCTTCCTCTTTCTCCCCCACGCCCAGATCTCCCACGCGCCGCGCGCAGATCCTCCGACCCCCTCACGATCGCGTCTTGATGGCCCTTGGCCTCCTCCCCGACGGTTTCTTGATCCGGCCTTGAATTCCAGCTCGATCCTCGCGCTTTATTAGTTACTGATGGATGCCTTGGCGATGGAGCTCGCTGTCGCTGCGGCGAGGCATGGATGCAAGGTCTGCGGGAAGAGCTTCTCGAGCGGCCGGTCGCTCGGGGGGCACATGCGGTCGCACCTCTCGCTCGGCGACGCGGCGGCGGCGGAAGGTGACGCCGCGGGCGACGAGGTGACGCGTGCCTCCGGGAACGGCGGGCGGAGCTCCTCCAACGGCGGCGTGCAGCTTGGGTACGGGCTGCGGGAGAATCCCAGGAAGACGCGGCGGCTGTCCGACTTCGCCGGCGACGAGGAGGAGACGGACGCCGGCGATGGCGATGGAGATGGTGGCGAGTGCGGCAAGCTGCTCCCGTCGTGGAAGTCGCTGTCCGGGCACATGCGGAGCCATGCCGGCGGCGGGACGGATCGCGACGACGACGAGGAGGACGTGGACGACGTGGAAGAGGAGTTCGTTCCGGAGGAGGCGGAAGCAGCAGAGGAAGCGGCGGAGATGGTGGAGATGGCGATGGAGGCGTCTGTGCTGGCGCCGGCGCTCGCCGCGGCACCTAGGCGGAGGCGCCGGACGATGCGCGTGGCGGCTCCGCCACCCCCAGGGTCACCGGCGCCGGTGCTGTCCGGGTTCGAGAAGGAGCCGGAGGACGTCGCGCTCTGCCTCCTGATGCTCTCGCACGACACCGGTGGCCTATGGAGCGCGCCGCCGCCGGTCAAAGAGGCGAAGCCCTTCGACAGCGCGAAGAAGAAGCGGGCGAGCCTCCCGAGAAGCGGCTTCGCTTACCATTCCGACGACGACTCCGGCGACGCCAAGATCAAAGGCCGTGTCCCCAAGGGCAGGAAGCGAAGCTCGCCGAAGCAGCAGCTCGACGGCGTGGGCGTGGCCCCCAAGAGGACCAGGTACGAGTGCCCAGGGTGCGGCAAGGTGTTCACCTCGTACCAGGCGCTCGGCGGCCACCGCGCGAGCCACAAGCGGATCAACACCAGCTGCAGCGCCCCCAAGATCGCCGCCGCCGCGCCGGAGCCGAGCACGGAGACGTACACGGCGTCGTTCAGCACCATGTCCCCCTCGGCGTCGCCGGACTCGGTGGCCATCGGCTTTGGCAATAATCCCAATGCTCATCAGGCGGCGGCCGTCGAGAAGTTCGAGCGCTCGTCGGCGCAGGCGCTCGGCGGGCACAAGCGGACGCACTTGATGCCCGCCGACGATGGCGAGCTCTACGCCGGCGAGGCGGCCGATAACGGGTTCCTTGATCTCAACTTCCCGGCGGTTCCACTGGATGAGGCATGAAGCTCGGCCGCGCTGGCTGTACTGAACCATCCGTAAATCAAGGGTGATCAATGGTGAGGATATGTACAGATTCAATTCAATTCGTTTTTTTTCCAAAGCTTCAGGGAATCTTGAAGGAAGATTAAGGACAGGTCGAGTTTTCTTTTAGCATTTCTGTTCTTCAGGCTTCAGGGTACTAGACCAATAAGCTACGATGATGATCTGAGCTCAGAGTGTAACTGAGCTGGTTTCAGTTAGCGGATGCTAAGGTTAGCGCCAAAAAAAGGCATTGCTGTTTACTTGGTCGGTGTGTTATTTTTAACTAAGCGCATATGCTTGCTGAAGTTAGCTAACAATCCCCCGTGATTTTCTGGGTCAATGCTAACCTTTGCTCGGCTCCTACTTTTGCTCACCAATCTGAGACGAGATCTGCCTTGTGCGAGGCTGGAGGAGCTGGTTAGTTGCCTCAAAGTAACCAATTGCTTCAGCTGCTCTGCATGCTTAGGAGTACTACGGTACTGTCATGCTACTGGTTGGTGGCTCTGAATTGGGCAACGCAACATCGGTACTCTATTCGTACTACATCTTTCTGTGAAGCTCTCTTCCCTCTATCTCCACTGACAGACAACAAAACCGTGAAATATGCATAGAGAAGGCATTGTATTGTGGAAGCTAGATCGATCAATATAATGGAGGCATCAAGTCTGTGAGCCAACTGAAACAGCATGAGTGAGAGCAGCTTCAGGGTGTGTTTAGATTGGGGAAAGATTCCCCGAAAATACACTGTTCACCAAAAATACACTGTAGATGAATAGTATTATATGAGTGGGAGAGATAGGATAAATAGGAAAAAATTGGATGAATAGTGTTTTTTTTTGGAGAAATTTTAGAAACTAAACGCAAGCTCAGGGAGGGGCCGGCGAGTACAGTGATGGAAGCTCAGGAGCTGCAAGCTCTCAGTCTCAGTGACAAACAAAATGATTGGTTACGACAGTGGAACAGCAAATCTTTATGCAGCAGATGGGTACTGCTGAAGAAAGAGGTTTGGAATGCATGTGTGTGATGGCATGTGGGCTCAGTCAGTGCAGTGTTCAGAGGGGGTTGTTCACTTGTCCACAAGAACGCTGGACAAGTCTTCGCACTCACAATTCCAGTCTCCCTCTCTCTCTTCCTTTGTTGCTTTGGAGCAAGTCTGCTGCCAGATAGTTTACGTTCCCCTTACTAAAGATTAGTATAAATCGTAATCATGCCATCTTTCCTTCCCTCTGTTTCTCTCCCTAGAGACGCACAGACAGGTCACGCAAATGTTGTGTTGCTCATGTCTCTTTCTTGTTCGACTTCGTTGAACTAGCTTTGCCTCGGGAGGCACACAGGACACTTGCTACTTGCTGCAGCTCTGCCGAAATTTCTATACTCCACTGCAAAGACAAATCGCAGAATTAGCTTGCAGCCTGCAGGAGCCTTTTGATTCTTCTCTTGTTTGGCCCGGAGGTGTTACCAGCTGGCCACATCATGCATGCATTTGTGCAGGTCACATCTTGTATGCATCTAGCATATTCCTTGCTTACACTACTACATCGGAGAACAACGTTCCATACGCCCATAGTGCATGAGTATATATGTGCTATATTGCAGTCCTGCCTGCCTCTGATCGAAACTGAAAAAGGTTGATTGCCAAGATACAACCAAAGATTGTGAATTTTGTGGTGCTTGATGGTTACTTTTTTTTTTTTGAGACGGCAGCTCGAACGGGTGCGATGGCGATCTCCAAGCACCTCTTTTTATCGAGACGGGGACCACGACCTTTGTTGTGCTTGTGCCGGTCTTCTTCTCCATCCCATTAGATGGTGGAGCTCTCGATGTTGGTAACCTACAAGTTGGGCAAGCTCTCTCTTTTCTTTATGGCGCGAAGATTAGGCAGTGGCCTCATTTTGACCAGGGATTATATAGCATAGCCAATCCGCGTATGGTCTCTGGCTCTCTGCTGATGGCTCGGGTTCTGCGTAGTGCGGGTTCAACTTGATGTATGTGCTTCAAGCAGGGTGCTTGCTGAAAATATATTTCAGAATATCATAGATATCATTGTCTTCAAAAGGGCATAAGGACATGGTTAGTCGAATTGCCAATTACCTCCCATTTGTCCTACAAGTCGTTCTTGATGGAGCAATTTCTTTGTCTTCGTTGCCATTTGACTAGAATTGGTATCCGCCAATCAACATAGTATTTTCTAGTGTGTTACTTCACTCAGATTTCACTCTGAACCAAACTGCAAGATCTTCGATCAGCAATTATGTCCCTAGAACACTAATAGTCTCTGAGTAGCGACTTACTTGCAGAGACAACAGTGGGAGGATATGCATACTCCATAAACAAAGCCATGAGAGGCCACTGATGTGCAGGCAACTTCTGTTAGTGGTTCCCACAAACGTGTGCCGTCCAACCAAACCAGACACCTCTCACCACTGCACAAGGAGCCGCTGCCCTGTTGCCTTGCCTTGTAACCACTTAGGCCCCGTTTAGTTTCCCAAAGATTCCCCAAAAATCCACTATTCATCCAACTTTTCCCTATTCATCCCACCTCTTCTACTCACATATCACTATTCATCTACAGTGTTTTTTTAGTGAACAGTGTATTTTTGGGGAATCTTTCCCCAATCTAAACACACCCTTAAACCTACCTTTCTTTAGCAGCCAGGACAGATCCAGATCTGCCTGCTTCAGTGGCCAGTGCGATGCTACTAAAATTAGCCAGGGGAGGGTCTCAAAGACAGGAGCTATAGTTGGGGTGTTTATGTGATCGGATTAGTCGGCAACCACTAGCTAGCTGAAAAAATGCCATCATTGTAGCTAACTATTTTGACTTTCTGTTATGTTTTTGTTTTGCTTTGCCATGATAGGTGTTGAAAGACGCTAATAAACCGACACATTATTTTGTTTTGGGAAAGTGACATTATTTGATGATGATACTGGACTAGCAGAAGCAAAGGTTGTATGTATATGTGAATTCAAGGATGTAATAATGGGAAGGATTGATTAGCTAGTGAGCAAAAGATCACACCAGCCAAGCTTTCGGGGTACTCTTCACAGAAAAGGCTAACACTTTTTTACATGCCCCTGAAAACGTGTAACGATCACACCTCCCTGTCTGTAGCAAATGTTGCTCTCATCAGCCATCGTGTCAGGCCATGATGCTTTTCAGCGCCCTGTCATTAGAGTGGTTAAAGAAATGAAATGTTCTTTAATTAGTTGGAGAACATTCAGTGGCATTGGAATCTAAGAAGACTGACGAATGGTGTAAGATTTACAAACCAACAAGTGAAAAATAGTTGACCAAGGTAACCATGCAAGGATATTCTTATTCCAAAACATTTTTTCATGAATACATGCCTACATCTGCATATCACTTCAGGTTATGATTCCTTTGGGTCAACCCAAGACTCATCAAATCGAAGTAGTTTGGATTATGAGGTAGGAAAAAAAATAGAACAGAAATAGGGTGGTGACTCGGAGCTACCCATTGGATATGCACTTGTTCAGACTACATATATGTAGCTAGATTTTATTCCTCATCTTGGTGACATGCACGGAGAACTTGAGACTCTACTACATGGTTGTTAGGGCAAAGTCGAGATTATCCTGAAATGGGACATGCCTTACGGTCTTTATAGAAACATGAATTTATAACCAAAATATCAAGACAGAGAGTTTTTGCCACCGAAAATCCATGGAGTAGCTAGCGATCCTCAGGTCAAATTGGTACCTATTGAAACCCTCCCTGTGTACGTGATGATACATTACATAATACCATCAAAACCTATAGGAGCATAGGAGCCTGTTTATGCTGTCATACTTCTCTCAAAATCGTGTCAGCAATTTATGCAAGACCCCTCTTAGAATTAAATTGAATGGTTGAATGCAATCCATGCGAGGAAAAGGTTTATATTGGGTTGAAGACCCTACCGATCTCATCCGTGATGACTAATAAAAAAAAAGAAAGATATTACAACACACGGTGAGATTGTGAAATGGTTGGTTCTAGAGTCATTCGATCCCAAGGGCAAGTACATTGCTACACGTCAGCGGTCTCATAGGTTGGTGGCGGAAAGAGGGAGGGAGGAGAATCAGGTGGTTGTTTCGCGAGGCAACCGTCTCATAGGCTAAAATTTAGGACTATGAGACGACTTCCTCACCATTGTATGAGTTGTTGTTGCCATGCAACTCACAATATTTTTTTTTTCTATCCATAGATTAAGGATTATGCATTTATTATGAGACCACACATAAGACAACCCATTGTATGAGTTACATGTTATGTCGCCTCATGATGATGTGGCAATGCATGAGATCGCCAATTAGACTGCACCAATGTACTTGTCCTGATACTGACTGATCTCATCAATCTTTTTAATTGTAGAACGAGATCCATCTAACGTCAATGTCTTTTGTTCCTAATCATCGTTGCAATTTTCTTTGAAAAAAAAGTGGATCTCATTGTTCGCAGTGGACCATGGTCTCAATATCACGATCCATCGAGCCATATGCATTGTAAATATATAACCAACCAAAATACAATTATCTTATAATTGATTTTACTTATTGTGATGAGACCTCATAAACATGTGTAATCGTTA
Organism: Digitaria exilis; assembly: GCA_015342445.1. NCBI lineage: Eukaryota > Viridiplantae > Streptophyta > Magnoliopsida > Poales > Poaceae > Digitaria > Digitaria exilis. The sequence continues at coordinate 121,119 of JACEFO010002353.1, forward strand.
AGTTTATACTGTTATGGATTAGTACCTACTAAAAATATATCACACACTTCTATATTAAGTTTATACTGTTATAGCATAATGTTACTTTCTGGCTATCATATGTACTAATGTACATATATATGATTTTTTTTTTCAAAATAGTCGAGCGAGAGCGCAGGAGGGGGAGAAAACGAAAAAAAGAATAAATAAAAGGAGAAAAAGAAGCGCAGTCACACGTAGCAGCTCCCGAGCTTCCCCTCTCTCTCCGGCTCTCTGCGCCGCCGCCATGGAGGACGACGACGACTGCCCTCCACTCGCCGTCGAGCTCCCACCGCGGGAGTCGTCTCCTCCGGCGCCGGCTCCTGCAGATGCCTCACCAGTTGGCGTCACCGTCATCACCGGCTACCTCGGGGCCGGCAAGTCCACGGTGAGATTTTTCTCCGTACCCTAACGGCGTAACTGCTCCCTCTCCCCCGCTGTGTTTGGTGAAGTAGGTGCGTCAGGTACCCTGGCGCTGCATAGAATCGGCGGGCAAATCACTGGCTACCCGATGTTTGCTGTACATACTACAGAGTCGGTCTGATAAGAGTTATAAGACACCTCTAATCCCACGAAATTGAGTGTAGTCTAATATATGTCGTGCCATACCGTGATTAGGAATAATAGGATTGTCTCAACAGTCCTCTGAAAGTTGTAACCAGTTAATTTTTTCCTGACATTGATGTGTAGGTGTAGCTCACCTTATGTTTTCTCATGGTAGCACCTGTACCAGTACCATTAAAGCCGTGTTATGTTAAGTTTCTTAGTCTACCCGCAAAAAAAAAAGTTAAGTTTATTAGTCTGCCGATTAACTGATTTATATCTTGATAGTTTCTCTTTGAAATTGAAACTTTCAGTTAGTCAACTACATTTTGAACGAGCAACATGGGAAGAGAATTGCCGTGATTCTTAACGAGTTTGGAGAGGAAATTGGGGTTGAAAGGGCAATGATTAATGAGGGACAAGGTGGTGCACTTGTCGAGGAATGGGTGGAGCTGGCAAATGGATGTGTTTGTTGCTCTGTAAAACATAGCCTGGTTCAAGCACTTGAGCAGCTTGTGCAGAGAAAGGATAGGTAAAATACTATTATTCCTATCTACGCGAGAATACTTTGGATTCAAGCATGACCTAGGATCCCAGAGTATGGGCCCTCCTATCTGTATCTTTTTGGTTCTTCATTTCTTTACCTTTTGATTAATTTGATATTGACGTCATTCCTGTAGCTCAAAGTCTCTGACATCCTATTTTTGGATCACCACATCCTGCTTATTTACGAACACAGGACACATTATCTTGTACTAATGATGTTTGCCTTATCTAATCTGCTAATCTGCATGAAACCATGGAGTTCAATTTAATTTATTGATGTATAATACTCTGTACTCTTTTCATTGGTCCTATGCTATAGTTCGATTGATATCATCCTTTTGAATTACGATGATGTAAAATGTCCTAATATGTTGGAGGGATTTGTTATTCATCAGAATGGATCATATATTACTCGAGACAACAGGACTGGCCGATCCCGCACCACTTGTCTCTGTTCTTTGGCTAGATGACCAATTGGAATCATCAATTAGACTGGATTCTATTATTACGGTTAGTCAGCATGTCATATTTCTTTGTTTTCCTCTGTTTCATCAGTTATCAATCATCATTTTGTGAGATATAGAAAAAACTGTTGCTAATCACATGCATAACATTGTTGTGCAGCTTCATCTTTACACTTCTCTTTCTTAATTCTTATAACTTAGTTGCTCTTAAGATCAGAATTTAAAATATCGCATCACATTGGACAATTTTTTAATATGTTTTAGCTATCTATCTGCAGGTCATCGATGCAAAAAACTTCAGGGTTCAGATCGATGAGCACAAACACTCTTCCTCATTTCCTGAAGCATTTCATCAAATTGCGTTTGCGGTAACTTATCATTTGTGTGTCTCTTATTCTTATCATTTCATGGCTTTTTTTTTTTTGGATCTCCACTTCTAGAAATCTGATCTTTCTTCTGTTACCCGCTGCTGTAGCTGGAATTCATAAGTCCAATATCCAAATAACTATAACATCGTGTCAAATTTGCGTGTGACAGGATGTTGTGATATTGAACAAAATTGACCTAGTGAACGACAATCTTGATGATTTGGAGAAACATATTCATGATGTAAATGCTCTGGTTACAGTGGTGCGGTCTGTCCGGTGCCAAGTTGACTTGAATGAATTATTTAACAGGCAGGCTTATGGTGCCAAGGTCAGTAAACTAGTTAAAAACTTTGTTTGGAGCATAAGTTGCTTCGATGTCTTTGGCAACATGGATATTTGTTCTTAGGTCACTCGGGCACTATAGTGATATATTTGTTCTTAGCTCTATATACTATCACAATTTGTCCTCGACACTTCATATGGTTTACGGTGTGAAAATATTAGACTCTCATGAACACTTTCTTATCTGTTCTGAGTGTTTTAGAAGCTAATATAAATTTACAATCAAATAATAATTGTGCAAAGCTGATTCCTCGTCCATCTTAAGGCTTTATAGATCCTTCTTTTTATACGTTGGTCTGATCCTTCTTTTATACGCTGGTCTGATCCTTTTTTTATACATTGGTCTGATCTTGGGACGCAATTTACTTCTTTTGTCTTTTTTTGATAGAATTCATCTCATCTGCAAGAACTTCTGGACTATAGTAAATCAATACCACCTAATCGCCGCCATGATAACAGCATTTCCACCTTGTGCATCTACGAACAGGATCCAGTTAACTTGGCTAAGGTACTTTCTCTCCTCAAATGAATCATGTCAACAGAACTATGTAATGAAGTCAGACATTAAGACATTGGCATACAGAAATATGGAGACTGGAAGGAGAATTCTTATTTAAGGACACCAGTTGACATATATGCAATTGAAATAATAGTGTCAGATTGTCCTTTGTTTAAACTGGATAGTTTTGCTTGAACATCAAAGTATGTCTTATTGTCTTGACTTCTTTCATTAGCTGTTTTACAGCACATGGCATTCTATAATTTCATACGATAAGTTGTTTGTAAGGCTAGGTTGTGAGTTTGAAGATATATACATTTCTTGTAACATTGAAAGTTGAAACAAGATCTTCAGTTCTTCCTCTGTCAGCTGAACTAAATGAAAAAAAACTATTTTGTATGGAAATGATTATTTAATACTATCTAGTATCCATACTTTAGTGGATTTTCCCCAAGTTTTCTTACTTCTTCATGCAGGGAATATGAAACCTCCATCTTATCAGTCCCTTGGCATATTTCTCTCATACTCTGTTATCTTTTTTTCACAGGTGGAATCGTGGCTTGAAGATCTTCTTTGGGAAAAGAAATCTAGTATGGATATATATCGCTGTAAAGGGATTTTACATATCCATGACTCAGACCAAGTTCATACATTACAGGTTGGTACGTCATACAAGAATCAGAAATACCTGTATGATCAGTTAGAGCTATCAGACATTTTTTAAACATTTCCCCTTATAAACCCAATAGCTAGATAATTGCACCTTACAGTTGATTGACTATACTATTTTATCGCATGGATTGTCAGAGTATTGAAGTCTGATTTCCCTTATGCAGGCAGTGAGGGAAGTATATGAAGTTGTGCCGGCTCGAAAATGGTCTGAGACAGAATCTCGCATTAACAAGATAGTTGTCATAGGTAAAACTCAAAACTCAGTTTTCAGCATCTGTGAAACCTGAACTGTTTGTAATCTTTGCATGCCCATTTCGTTACAGGCCGCAATTTGGATATCAACGTTCTTCAAGATTCTTTTAGTGGTTGCAAGAGCTGACAATGGTCATTTTCCTTGTCTTGCACAATGTTAGCTGCCCATTTTTCTGCAAGGCAAGTTACCCGCTTGTTTACATGTATCATTTTGAGGATATCACGTGCCATTATGGATACATTTCTGTGTCACTGTGTGGCATTCTGCTACCATCACCATGAGTTGCTATGGTCACTGATTGGCTTGGATTCTGTTGAAATAATCTAAATTTTATACTTCTGCTTTACAATAACTCATCAGTTTATCTTACCTCTACACACATAGGTACATCTGTGTAGTCAAATACTGAACTGAAGCACCCATATATGTATATTTTTCTCAGTGAAGAATCATCATGGTGGGAAGCAACGCTCTATTCCAAGATTAAGGGAAGAACTCAGCTGGCCTTGCTGCAGTAGCACCATGGTAGTGCTACTCCGACGCTTGGTAGAGTTTTTCTGCTGAGCTTCTTTCTGCTCAGTTGAGAATGCAAACTGATGTACGTTGTGGAGGCATGTATCCTATTATGAGATGTACTTTCTGGAAGGGTTTAAGTTCAAGGTATATGCAAGCTGACCGAAAGCATGTTGAATACAAGGACAGTGACGGAAATTTTGCATGCTGTAGTAACTGGGATACATTAGGTTATTTTTGTTTGGTGAATTGCTGGCCTCATTTGGAGCATCTGGTGTGACGGAAATTTTGCATGCTCAGATGAACACTGCTGCTGCTTGCGGAGTGAAAACACAATTGATTGGCTGCACAAGAACTAGAATGCAAACCTTTCATATCCATATTCCATACATGGTTCTGAACTTCCGATAGCAGTGATCCTTTCGCTGGCCATTCAGTACGATCTTCGCAATGGACCCTTGTTCACCGATACGTGACTCGTAGCTGAGAGAAATTTGTATGAACCCTAGGGAGTCTTGAATAAAATCCCGCAATACTTTGCTATTGACAGTGTCAGGATAAGTGTGCTAAACTACCTGAAGCTGAATTAACGCCCATATTGAACACACTTGAAGGAGTCCATTGAAAGTATCCAAATTACGAAACCACCCTCCAACGCAGCACTGCGCTCCGCTCTTCCATTCCTGACCCCATCGCGCCCGCCCATCTCAAGATCTCAGCCGCCGTCTTCTACCTCGCTCCGCCACTCCTCTCTCCCACCACCCAGCTAAAACCCTAATCCCTCGCCGTCATGGCTGCGGCGGCGGCCGCCACCTCGCTCCTCCTCCGCCGCCCTCGCAACCCCCACTTCCTCCTCCGCGCCGCGATCTCCTCGTCCCGCGCGCTGCCGCAGCAGGCGGAGCTCTCCGCGGAACCCACCGCCGCCGCCCCGGAGCCCGCCCCGCTCCCCCCTAACCCAAGCACGGGGAGCCCCTTCTACGGCGAGAACTGGCGTAACCCCGCCGCCGCCAACCCGCCCTCCTCGCTCCTCCCCGCCGTCGTCGGGGGCAGCCCCTTCGGGGCGCAAAGCCGCATGGCAGCCTACTCCGACGCCGCGGGGCTCAAGGAGACCTTCGCCAAGTGGATGGCGGAGCAGCGGTGGGAGGAAATGAAGCAGCTCTTCGACACATGGGTGCGCTCGCTCGACGCCGCCACGGGGAAGCCCAACCGCCCCGACGTCGATCTCTTCAACCACTACCTCCGCGCGAACCTCATGACGGGGGCCCTGCCGCACGAGATGCTCGATCTGGCCGACCACATGCGCGAGTTCGAGCTCGAGCCCAATACGGCCTCGTACAACCTCGTAATCAAGAGCATGGTCACCGCGCTGGAGGCTGAGGGCGCCGAGAAGCTCCTTGAACGGTGAGTGCGTTACTCTTGTCACGCGAGCATTGTCATTGCCAGGTGCAAATGATGACATGTCGTGCTTTTGCTGTATCTGCGATCACCTATTTGGTAGGTAGTGTATTTGCAATGATGTTTAGGTTTGCGCGTATAAGAATCTGCTAGGAGCATAAAGATTCAGTGCGCTGTCTTCCGTTATTCCAGGATGTGTTTAATTTGGATTACTCTCTGGGTTTGATTATATTACTTTCAGAGTTCCCTGTTTTACTTTGGACCCATATCGATGTGCGAGGGCCATAACGTCATAGGTTTACCTGACACATGTAGAAGGGGCAAACATATACTTTAAATTGAAAATCTAAGCATCGAAAATAGAACTGACAACATATAGTTTGAATTGCACATTTAATGACGGGAAATGGGTAATGCCATGATTCCTTGATGCTCAATGTCGCTGGCATTGCATTTTGTTTTATGTGTGTTTGAAGATGGTTGATTTCAAATTACAATGCTCTTTGTGAATTGGTTTTCTGTGACTACAACTATACTATGGATTTGTTATGTGTTGTTAATAAGAACTGTTCTAAGCATGAAATGGTGTGTCCACGACGTAAGGAACTGAATATTGTCTTTAAGGTGGGGATGTTAACGCCAGAAAATTATATTTACACTGCTGTAGTTTTATTTTTTAAAACAAGATGGGTAGCATCAAACTGGAAAAGATTTTGATGCGCAATAGGTTTCTTATATTCCTTTTATCTTCCTCTTTTGCACCTCTGTTTTAGTATGGCAAGATCTTATACTATAGTTCATATAAAAATATGTTGCATCAAGATCACTTTGTGACTCTCCACTACATCAAGTTTGGCTACGAAATAATTTCCTATTTGTTGAAATCAGGATGCTGCAAACAGGAACTGTGCCGGATGATGAATCCTACAATTTGGTTATAGACCTGCTGATTAGACAGAACCTTTTTGACTCAGCTATGAAGTATTTGGATCTGATGCTTAAATCTGGCCACACACTATCGCTAACTGTTTTCACTGATTATGTCCGAGTATGTGTGAGATCTGGGAGATTGGACACATTGGCATCCATTATAGAGAAATGCAAGGTACTTATTCTTGGAATAATCTAACGCGTTTGAGTTTGGACTGTTAACTGCACTTAGTCACAGTTCTCAGCATTTTTTTTGTATACTCATGAATCTTTTGCATGTGTATGTCAACTTGAAAAATATTAGGGTGCCTTGTTAATGATACTGTGATTTGTCTTGTTTCAGTCAACAGATAAGAACAAAATCTTGTGTCCACAATGGGCCTGGTGCATTGACATAGCAGAAGCTGCATTCGAAGCTAATAATAGCAAATTAGCTCTTTTTGCTTTGGAATTTCTAGCAAGATGGATTGCTCGTGGCGAGAATGTTAAATCTCCCATTCAGCTGTCAGTTAATGAAGGCCTTGTAATATCAGCTCTAAGTGCTGCTGGCAGAACTTATAGTGCCGACCTCTTGAATGCTGCTTGGTCACTACTGCGGAAGTCCCTGCGCCAGAAGAGGGCACCCACTCCAGAGGCTTATCTTGCCAAGATTTATGCTCATTCATCAATTGGTCAGCTTCAACGGGCTTTTGCGACACTCCGTGAGTTTGAAAATGCCTATGGGAACTCTGAAGACATTGATTTAGAGCTCTTCTCGCCATTTACTTCCTTGCATCCACTTGTTGTTGCTTGCTGCAAAGATGGCTTCGGCACATTGGATTCGGTAATATTCTCATGGTACCTGTTATACACGATTTGTTGAGATGGCCGTTTGTGACTTTCTTTTGCAAAGAATGATAAAGTACACTAATCCTATAGGCTCCTTTCTGCAGGTGTATGTTCAATTGGAGAATCTGAGTCGGGCAGAACCACCATACAAATCTGTTGCTGCTCTTAACTGTGTTATATTAGGCTGTGCAAATATCTGGGATATTGACCGAGCATATGAAACTTTTGTGGCTATTAAGGACAAGTTTGAACTCACACCTGACATACATTCATACAATGCCCTTCTTTGTGCGTTTGGAAAGAAGAAAAGGGTATTATTATCTGACTATATTTATCCCCAGATTTTTACCTTTTCCACAATCAATTTCTTCGACTGTTTTCCCTTTTGTATTTCAGACAGAAGAAGCATGCAATGTGTTTGAGCATATATCAACTCTTGGTGTTAAGCCAAATGCAACAACATACTCCCTAGTTGTGGACGCCCATCTTGCAAATAAAGATCCAAAATCTGCTCTTGCCGTAATTGATAAAATGGTTGGTCAATTTTACCATTCGTAGATGTATTTTTTTCGTGGAAACTTTTCTAATTATATTTGGTTCAGGTTGAGGCTGGATTCACACCTTCAAAGGATACCCTCAAGAAGGTTCGGAGACGCTGCTCTCGTGAATCAGACTTTGACAGTGACGAGAAGCTGCAATCCCTGGCTAAGCAGTTCAACTACAGATTGGGTGGTGAAAACCGGAGAGAGATGCTCTATAACATAGAATACAATCCTGTGTACTGAAGCAGTAAGTACCAGTCCATCTATCGGATTTTACACCTTATGATGGTTGCTATTTTTGGCCTAGACGTTGTTGCAACTTGCTGTTCCTGACTTTATTTGACATTGGCGTTCTTTTCATTTTGATAGGCAGCTCGTGCTCAGTTTGCTGGCAGTTGGGAGAGCACGGACATTGTAGCTTGTAAATTACTTTGCAGTTCTAGACACTTGAGCAATTTTCAGTTACCCAACTCATCATTTTTGCTGGCAGGATTGATGTTAGGACATGATAATAAGGTTGTCATACTATTTGTTTGTTCGGAAATTGATGTCAGTTCTTTTTCATAACTGTACTCTTCAATGAAGCTGACATCGCTCCTCAAGGATTGAGGAAGCTTTGTTTCGAGGCCAATGCAACTAACGAAGAAGTCCTTTGAACGATTGGGTCGCAATTTCTTAAAAAAAAATGCTATACGCTGGAAATTTAATTAGGTCAAATGTGTAGGCGTTTATGCGATCTGGCCCAGATTTTATGGCAGTGACATCGTCAGCTCGATGAATCATCTTACGTGCTTATTTTTCTTGTACCTCCTGCAATGATGATGTGTTCCCACGAGCTAGGTGCATTTCTCTTTCCTCTGCTTCATCTACTATATGTAGAGATTGCTTGGTTCATAATTCGAATTGTAAGTAGTAAAAAAGTTTCTTCTAAAAATGATTGGGTCGCAATTTCTTCAAAAAATGCTATTTGCCATTGAAATGCAGACAATGTAGTTTCATTAAAAAAAGTTATTGAGAGCTATAAATATGAATACAATTTTCTAAAAACTTGGTCAAAATATGAAGCATTTGAATCAGCACATAACCTATAGTTGCATGTTCTTTTTGGGACAAAGCAATACATCCCTGCTAGTGGTTGGGCACAAAGCGGCAGCACGAGAGTAAGGACTAACCTCCCTCTCTAGCTAGAGCTAGAGAAGATTAAGGAAAGCACACGGCTATTCTATGCCCACAGAAACATCTAAAGAAAATATTTTCTGTTTCAATCAAGTTGGCAGGCTAGAAAGATACAATTCTACATAATTCACTTACAACTCTGACCTGTAATCTTGTATATTGACACCATTTTTTTAAAAAAGAAAAAAGAGACAAGAAGAAGCCGATTGTTGCTATAACAAGTGTCGTGACATGCAGCTATTTTTCATGACGACATTGCATCGAATAGATGAACCTTAATGATAGCATCAACGATGATAATATAAGAAGCAATATAAGGATTTGTTCTTATTGACGAGAATCTACCTGATCAAAGCAGGATATTGTCATTAACGCGACGGCAGCACATAGACAAGTATTCTCCCAAGGTAGGATGTGACCAGGTATAAAGAAACGACCAAAGATCATACACTAGACAACGGTAATAGAACCCGCCATCTGAACCGCAGTTTGGCATTTTAATGCGTGTTTTCCTTCGGTACCTCCTTGCCAAGCATGGATGTCAGGGCCTTGACGTAATTTCTGATCAAGGGCGTCTCAAAGGATTTGTGGTATCTGTCAAGAGTGGCATTTTAATGCGTGTTTTCTATCTAGTATTAACAATTTCCAGTTTTTTTGCCAATTTAAGTCATTTTTATACATTTTGTTGCTGTCAAATTTTGCACTTTTACTCCTCTGAGCTTGCTCTACTCTACCGATTCTTTTGTGCACGAACACCTGGACAACGATGCTAAAAAACCCTACCTGGACATCTACTACAAGTCTGCAATTTTGCCGATACTAAAAAAAAACCCTACCTGGACATCTACTACAAGTCCGCAATTTTGCTGGTGGTTGGTGCCGAGCAGAAGGTCGATGTGTCATGTTCAAATCGGCCTGCTGCATTATGACGTAGTTACCGGTGGTCGTTTCAGCGAGTTCAGGTAACCCTTGCGAAGATACTGATACAATAATTTGTAGAAACTCCTTGAGTTACTAATGAAACACCTTGAGCATGCCTTCTTTAGATGGTTCGCCACCTTCTTGAGTATGCCCTTGATGGACTGGTTGAATAATTTGTAGAACAATGTCTTTTATTAGCACCTTGACATCAAACCTCTGACACAGTTACAAAAGCTAGGCAGTGAAAATTTCCATTTGTTGCAAGGCTTTGGTATGTGTCATATTCTTGCCCAAACGCCCAACAAGCACTTCTATGCAGGTGCGCCAGGCCAATGAAATTTGAAGGATATCAGTAGAATGATTGCTCATTCCTATGCACATAATTTACCAAACCTCCGGGGAGCAGGACGCAACTCATGCGGACTACCAAGAATCAGGACATTGCATACTACAAATCTCACAAGAATGGTGAACGGCACATTTTATCAGAAGCTTGCGATTTACGTTTTTTTTGTAGCAAGTCACAGAAAAGCTTCTTAATTGACGATACCAGAAACCAGCGTCAAGGGCTCTTGGTCATGATGTTAAAAAAATAAAAAAATAGGGGTAATGAACATAGTTTCCATTAGTTTGTTCAGTGTGCAATTCATGCAGCAAAAGGGCACTGCAGGTGATGAAACATAACCGGCATGCTCTATCATACCCATGCTACTGATACCCTTAGTGTATGTGTGATGGTCCTTTATGAGCACCTATGACTCACATGATACTCACCTAAATTCCATCAACTTTAATTTTTGTCCATATTTACAGTAGGACGCAACTTATGCTGCCTACGAAGAATTAGGACATTATGATTTAGGAGAACTGTAGATTTTAATGAGTGTTTTCTATCTAACCATTTCCAGTTTTTTGCCCATTTAAGTCATTTCTATGCATTTTGTTGCTGTAAAATTAAGCAATTTTACTCGACCGAGTGCTCTACTCTACTGATTCTTTGGCGCATGAACACCTGGACATCGATGCTAAAAAAACCACATGGACATCTAAGTCACGCACGCTAAAAAAATGTCGATGCTGGTCAGAATGCCGATGCTGTCATGTTCAAATCGGTGGACCTGTGCCGATTCTACAGTCAAACACGTGTGTTTTTAGATTTGGGAAAGATTCCCTGAAAATACACTGTTCACCGAAAATAGGCTGTAGATAAATAGTGTTCTGAGTGAGAGGAATGAGATGACCAGAAAAAAGTTGGATGAATAGTATTTTTTCGGGAACTTTTGCAAACTAAACGCACCTTACGTTCAGTTCAACGCACCTGTGCCGATTCTGGAACGGAATTTTGTTCTTTGTAACACTGAAAATGACAAATCACGCATAGAAGCCCACGAGACCAACAAAAAAAATCAAAAAGCAAAAACAATACTTAGAAATATGTTTTGTGTGGTGAGTTACTAATGAAGCGCCTCCACGAGTAAGAAGGCGTTATCAGCGAAACTCCCAGAATACATCGATCTTGGCCTCCCATGAATCAGAAGAACAGCTAAGCGAGTTAATCCGGGATTATGAAGGCCATGAAAGCATAAATTCAGCTTTAATCATGAAACACAGATATGATAAACCATCAGCTACAAGAGCAACAACTGTGCGATGAAACAATAATATGCGGAGAGCCGCACATAGCCACCTCAAATCAGATGAAAGAGGCAAGTCAACAAATCCGCGAACTGCTCCATGGCGACTCTAGGCCTCGTGTGTATCAGACGAACACGGATCAAATCAACCACAGTTCGTCCGGGATTGTCGATGGCCACGCCCAATCGCACAGAAAGAAACAGTATATCTCTGCTCACCCACTCGTAAGCAGAGGAAGACGACGAATGCTGAGGGAAAAAAAACAGGGGATCTGTTCGAGAACCAATCTGCCATCTCACGAAAGAAGCGTGAAGGATGGGGCAATCAAGAGAGGATCTAAAACCGAAGGAGTTTCCTCTACGCCCGCAACGGAACCGAGACGGCATGAGCAAGAAGCCGTCCGGTTCTCTCAAAGGCGACGTCGTCTTCAAAAACCCACGCAATCATACACAGCAGCAGCTAGCCATCACAGATTCAAAATGCAAAAGGAAAACCAGGGAGGAGAGCAAAAAAAAAAAGAGGGACTACGAGGAGATGTGCTTGTTCTTGCCGACGGCCATGGTCGCTTGCAAGGGGGGCGGCGCGAGCGGCCTCGGCTGCCGGCGGGCGGGGTAGGGTTTGCGAGGCTCGGGTTGCGCCAGGCGGGGTTTTGTACCTGCTGGCGGTGGGTGAGCGGCGAGCGCAGCGGCGGCCAGGTGGCGTGCGGCCCAAAGGCAGAGGAGAGAGAGGCTCGGCCCAGGCGAATGGGCCTTGACCTTGGCCTGCATGATCTGCCCCTCCATCTCTTAGGCTTAGTTTGGCAGTGGAGGGGAGGAAACCCAGGAAAGGAGGCCCTCCACGGGATTTTCACGGAACTACGATCTCCCTGGGAGGGAGGCCCGTATATTTCCCTGGTTCTGTTTGGCAACCAAGGGGTAAATACCCTCTTGAGCACAAAAGTTGAAAAATATCTCTAAAAATTAAGAAAAAATCACATAAAAAGGAAAAATAATAAATATTTACAGAAACTATAATCTCATCACAGGATCACCATCTCGGTGACCATCAGCAAATTCAAAGTACTATTATGTACCCTCCATAAAAAATTAGGGAGCCAAAAAATGAGAAAAAATAAGATAAATAGCATTAACTTGCCAAACTTCTCCAGATGTGTACAGGAGCAATCCATCCACATATTTTAAAAATTTCTAAATACATGGTTGCTTCTTATCATTACATCAACATAATCAAAGTTTGCAATGCCATAGCTATTTTCTGACGTGATACACAGTTGGAGTAGCTAACAAGAGTCAAGTGGAATAATCAATTGTGCCCCACTATGCAATTGTACTGGTCCAGTAATAACAAATAAGATGTAGCTTCTGTGCATTGCTTCCACCAAGCATTCTACAAATGACACAAAGAAAAAGTTTAATTAATTACGAAGGAACTAATGACCAACTGATGAGACAAAATAAGATTTTCTTTGGTCAGAACTTAGAAAAAGACAGTAGAGGCCATGCATGCTGCATGCACTAGCTCAACCGTGGTCTCTGGAGCACTGCTACTTCACAGAACTAGAAATAAATTGCAGCCATGTAAAAAACTGCAGCTTCACAGAATCTGCATGAAGCAGAATATCTTGAAAGCTTTAGGTGCCTAAAGCTGCCTATCAGCCTTAACATGCACTAAAATGCAGGGACCTTGAAAACACAACTACATCAAGCACAACGTTTTATTGCCTATGTTACAATAATACAAAGGCAAATGGCAGGAAAGCAAATAGCAAAACAGGTCCATATCTGACAAGAAAAAAAGAAGCTGGCTTCTGTATAGTGTTAACAATGACATAGGTTCTTTTGTACAGGCATTTATCGGAAATTTTGATACTAAAAACTGAATATGTTTTCTTTTGAGCAATGCTACTACTACTCAGTAAATCATTTCTGCTGGTAAATAGGTGCATGTTTCAGCCTTTCAGGAAAAGCGCAGACTTCATGCTACTACTAATCTGAACTTATAAGAAACCTATCCGCTACAGTCGTGTGCATTCTACTGATCAGAGCACTGAAAACTAAAAGCCATGAAAGGTAGGGTAGCATGCCTAGTGCCAAGCAACAATCCGGATTAGACAAGAAACAAAGAAGCTGGCTTCTGTATAGTGTTAATAATGACATAGGTACTGAAAAGACACATACTAAACAACTTCACTTATCTATGACTGAACTTAACTGAACTTGTCTAGTGATAAGCACTGCTACTTCACAGAACTTAGAAATAAACTACAGCCATAAAAAAACTTAGAAATAAACTGCAGCCATAAAAAAACAGATGCATACCTTACTACTTCGGTTTTAAATCATGCATTGCTTCCACTGAGCACTCTGTAAGTAAAACAAATTGACATATGACTCAGTTACAGAAGCTTTCGAAATTCAGGTGCAAGACCAAGGAGTTATAAACATACCTGGTTTTTCGCTTCAACCAAAGTAGCCATACATGGCGCATGTCAAAAGGTGAAGAAGCACGACTGAAAGGACTACTGCTGCCAAGTCCAAGGTCTACTGACAAATGAAAACGACGAGCACTAGCTCAAGACCATTGATGCCAGCAGTCCGGCAGTAGCCAGGCAATCAATCACAACACACCCAACTAGCTCAAATATATGTAGGACAAATTGTCACGGGTTTGATTTGCTATTTGACTTTGCTAATTCTATTTCTTTACTTATCTCTGAAAGAACTCTATGAATCATCCACATCAACTCTATGACTCAGGATCAACAACAAAACACATGAACTGACTTTGCACTTCGCCAGTTCGACTTTGCACTTCGCCAATTCGAATCGAGTACATTCAGATTAGTCAAGAATAAAAAAAAAATGAGAGAGGAAAAAAATGCACACAGAAGTAGGCGCCTCACCAGACTAAATTTCTTGCACTCGCTGAAATCTCGGTCTGTAGCCGCAGGTCTTCCTCCCACCGCAGGTCTTCTCAAGATCTAGAAGAACAAGAACCGCAGGTCTTCTTCTCAAAATCTAGAATAACAAGAAGAACAAGGGGTGAGCAGCGAAGAGGAGAAACCCTAGTGCGAGGATCTGTCCAAGGAGAAGCAAGAGGAGGTGAACTCACCAGAGGCCACGACGAAGGAGAGTGTGGAGAAGGCGACGGTGCCAGCGGAGGAGGAAGTGACCGCAGCGAAGCGGAGGCGCGCTTCTGCGAGGGAACGGCGGCAGCGGAGCAGCGCGAGGAAACGGCAACGGAGGCGTGAGGGAGCAGCGGGAGAGGAGGCGGAGGAGACGCCGACGCGAGGGAGAGGCGTGGGCGGAGGTGGAGGCGACGACGACACGACGAAGAAGCGGAGGTAGAGGCGATGGGGACACGACAGAGAAGCGGCGGTGGAGAGCGCCTCTAGGAATATTGCCCGACCTGGGGAGGTCGGGCTGGTGTCCACGGGGAAAATGGGCCGAGACGAGTTGGAAAATCCTGAGCGGGCTACTTCCAAATGCGCCGGTTGGGCTCCCCGTGGAAAATTTCGCCGTGGGCTTCCTCCGCGGGGAAAAGACCGGGTTCCACGCGGGGATCGTGGCTGCCAAACTAGCCCTTATGGTTTCCTTCTTCCCCCGTGCCTCTTCGTGTTTCTACTTCGATCAGTATCGTGTCCGTGCGTTGCTACGGGTCAATAAAAATTATATAAAAAACAACATTAAACATCGCAAAAGACAATAATTTAATAATATAGTATTATTGTTGTAAATAAAATAATATGCAGTTAAATATTTCAACCTATGATGTGATAAAGAATTGTTTTATATGTGTTGAAAGTATCTTTCAATATATATTTGCTTCTTATGTCAATACACCAAAGATGAAATTCTGCCGCATTGTCATCAAATCCTGTACACATAGAGAATAGACATAAGTATCTTACACATTATGCCACATATTAAATATGTTGTACATAAGAGATCGATAAAAGAGATGAACAAATTGTAATCCAAACAGGGCACACGGCAGAGGGTTGAACAACCTCCCGTATGGCTCTCTCTTATCTTTAATAAATCAGATAACTAATTCCCGTGTAGCTGACCAGGATCCAAATCCAATAAGCGTTTTTTTCTCGCTTGCTCTAATTCAATCCAATTCAATTGCACTAAGCCTACTCAAAGATAAATCATTAACAATCAGCTGACACAGGGTAAGGCAGAGACACTACGTTCCTCTTCCACGTTAGTTTAGTTATGCCTGAATGTATCTGCACAACATGGCCTTAACTTCAGAGGTATTTGAAGCGCCCACGATTGAATCGTTAAATCTAATTAGAATAGAGCGCCCAAGTTGGGCAAGCATTAGGATATAGTGCTAAAAATAATTTTAGTGGATCCATTTACATGATGTAATTGACACCAATTACTTGATTATCTGACTGATGTAAGCCAACTAAAAAACATTTGGCAAAGAAAGTATAAACCACAAAACACGTGCAAAGGATGTTTCACTATAAACATGGAGACCAAACAGTGCAAAGTTTTGATGCCGGTAAACACATGCAGAGCCTTGGTTTAATATAATGCTTCTTGTATATGCCCTCCCTCAGTCCCCCTGATCCGCTCCGATGCAGGCTTAGTACTGTCTATGGGTATTGGAACACTCGTGTTGGAGATGCTAGCTGTGTGCATGGACGCGATTGAATTAGGGCTGCTGCGAGGGGAGAGGGGATCACAGTATCACACTGAAGTACCTGGTGCAGCAACGGATGGAGCCGGCACTGACTGACTCCCGTTCCCGTTGGTGCCGTATGCAGGGCGCTGATGATAGGTCTTTGGTCTCGTTCCGACTCCGGGAACCTTGAACCGAACGACCTCGCTGCTGCAGGGCGGACGCCAGGTGCGATTGCTAGGGCTTCTGCCTCTCTCTAGCTCTAGGGGCCTCCTTCCGTATGGCTGGACTGCCGCAGGTCGGGGCCTGCTTCCGATCGCCTGCGATGAGGATGGTGACCGGACGTTCGTGCCTGCGGGGAGGACGGCGACAACTGCGGGAATATGGCGACACAGGGCGATCGGGCGGGGCTGGATCGCCTGCTCGGCCACAAGCCGTTCGGGCCTTCAGGTGGGTCGTCTCGTCGCGGAAGGGATCACGGAGCAGGATCATGGAGGGGCATGGCGGAGCAGTATTGCGGAAGGGTAGTGGCGTGATTGACGGAAGATCCTCCGACGATGTGAGGGGAAGGGCGCCGAGGCGCGCAAGGCAGAAGGAGAATTGAGCGGCTGTTTTTCGCGAGGCAAGGAGAGGCACAAGGAGAGGGGGTTTTCGGGGGAAACGCGTGAAGGGCACGGACGGACGTTGGGGGTTGCGAGGTTTTGCGGTCGATGACTACCCTAATTGTTCTTTTTTAGTAGTAGAGAGTTTTAGTTGGGCCCAATCGCTTGATGGCCACGATAAACAATAATCGCGTTGCGATGCGTGCATAGCAGTCCAAATATTTGCAGTGTCACAATCAGGCTGGCCCCATGGCCCCCGTACCAGCATGTAGCAACGGCAGCAGCATCTTGCGCAAGCGATCCATGCCAACGTTAAGATGAAATGCTACGACCACAAAAACAAACATCTAAAGAAAAGATTCTGTCTCAATCAAGCTGGCAGGCAAGAAAGATACAATTCTACATAATTCACCGATAATAAAACCAAAACAGGCTGTATTCTCGAAAAAAAAACCCAAAACAGAGTCGATTGTGGCTATACCAAGTGTCATGAAAACATTGCATCCAACAGATGCATCATTGATAGCATCAACGATGATAATATATAACAAGCAGTATAAGGATTTGTTCTTATTGACGAGAATCTATCTGATCAGAGTAGGGTTTTGACATGAATGCAACTGCAGCACATAGACAAGTATTCTCCCAAGGAAGGCTGTGACCAGAGCTCAGAAATCTTCACATGTTATTTAAAAGTGAAAAGTCTATTTTTGACCATCAAACTATTGAGCGGGTTTGATTTTGACCATTGAACTACAAAACCAGGAATCTTTAACCATGCAACTTTATAAACCGTTTAAAAATTGCCATCGAGCTGGTTTTGCCACCACGTTGACTGGTTTTGACGGCCATGTTGGCTCTAGTTGCCACATCACCGTCATGACTTAGCGATGGCCCACATGGTCCAGTCCATTCTCCGTCTTCCTCTCCCTTCTCTCCAGTCTTCAGGGGTGAAATCTCCGTTGCCCATCTGCTCCGCGCAGTCGCAAATCGAGCTGAGCGTTGCTTGGTTTCACCGGAATTAAAGATCCGTTCCCCTCCACTCCCGGAATCGAGCTGGCAGCAGCCCACACCTTGGGGCCAATCTTGCTCGCGCGCTAGCACCTTGAGCACGAGCTCAGCATCTTGAGCTTTCTGTACTCGAGCTTGCCCCAGCCGGCCTCCATGTGGTTAAGGTACTGAGGTCCAACTCCTCATGGCTAGCATCACTGAGCAGCACAAGCTGCAAGGTTTGACTTCCGGCCAGGTGGTTCGTTTCCTCCGCCAAATGGAGCAAGTGGACTTCAAACATATGCCTTGGGGCAAGGGGCCAGGGACCAGCCGTCACCGTGGCTGCTGCAGGGGCCGGGCCATGTCCGTTCGCCAACTTCTATCTTCCACGCCTGGGGAGCATCCGCCGAGAGAGATGACTACCGGCTAGCGCTGGGCGCACAAGCACGCTGCGCGGCTTGCTCCTCCGCATAGCTGCACGAGCACATCGCGCGCCCGGACATACCTGCCGCCTGAGCTCGCCGTCTCTACTTGGAACTTCGCCGGAGCAGCCACGTCGTTGCAGAAAGCATTCGAACAGGATGGCCGCTTTGGAGAAAGCTCTCCGAGATGCAGCCGAACAAGGAAGGAGGCAACCTGACA
This sequence comes from Digitaria exilis, assembly GCA_015342445.1. Classification (NCBI taxonomy): domain Eukaryota; kingdom Viridiplantae; phylum Streptophyta; class Magnoliopsida; order Poales; family Poaceae; genus Digitaria; species Digitaria exilis. The sequence continues at coordinate 139,636 of JACEFO010002353.1, forward strand.
TGTAGGACCATCACTGAGCCAGCATGATGATGTGGCGACTAGAGCCAACGTGGCGGTCAAAACCGGTCAACACGGAGGCAAAACCAGCTCGATGACCATTTTCAAACGGTTTACAAAGTTGCATGGTAAAAAATTCCTGATTTTACAGTTCAATGGTCAAAATCAAACCCGCCTAATAGTTCGATGGTTTAAAATGGACTTTTTCCTATTTAAAATGGATTGTCAAAGGGGTTTCCTCTATGATCTAAAGGTGGATCTGTACTTGACTGAGCTGGTTCCCACTGTTTCTCTTTGAAAATGACGGTGGGCTTGTCAAAGTTATTGCTAGCATAGACCTTCAGAGATTGAACAATACGCCTCACCGCATTGCTTGGACAAGCACAAATCACGACATCCTTAAGATTCCGAAGAAACTCTATACCTGAAATTTCTTGGATGGAAGTTCCTTGGAACAGAGACAGCTCTAACTTTTCAAGCCTTGGCAAAGCCCCTTTATGCCTTCCAAGCTATAGGAATTGCGAGATGAATGGCAAGCAGTTTAAGACATGGGAATTCTGATGCAGCAACAACAAACTCATTTTCGATGTAAGCACTGTGATGCAGCCTAAGGTAGAGCAGGCTAGGTAACCGTGCAAGCACCTTCAGGTCTTCCTTGTCACTTAATTCAGTTGCACGAAGGGTTAACTCGGTAAGGTTGGAAAGTAATGGGATCCACTTAGGTAGCTTTCTTAACTGCCCTCGGAAGTTGATACTTTTCATAAACATTGGCGGTCTAGATAATGCATCAAGAGAATCCAAGTTCATTGCACCATCAGGTCGCCAAAGTAATAATGAGCAAAGGTTGCCGCTTAGATTCTCAAGTGCAGAGGTTAAGGATTCCAGCTGTTGTCATCATCGACAAACATCATTACTCCAAGCTTCTTCAACCGAGATAGCTTGCCCAGCTCACTTATGCAATGGGATGTAGACTGTGTGAATTCTACCTGTGCAAGTGTTTTAAGGGCATCCAAATTGCCTAGTTTTTTAGGGAGATGTAAACCCCAGAACTCAGAAATTGGCCACAACCCATCATGATGGTAATGTCTTTTCCCCCCAAGTAAATTTTCCAAATGCAGAAGATTGGTAATACCTGGAGGCAAATGCTTTATGCCTGTGCCTCTTATATCCAGAGTCTCCAACTTCTTCAGCTCTCCTATTTTTGCGGGAAGCTCTGTAACATATGTTCTTCTGAGACTAAGATACTCCAGCTGAAAGAGCCTGCACACGTTTTTGAGATCTCTATTCCTTGTGAATTCATGACCTTCCAAGTCTAATATCCTAATCAGTTTCATCCAGCCAAGCTGCATTATTTCTCCATTGGCGAATATGCTCAAGGATCGGACATGGAATAACATTTTGCTTGTACCGATATCTCCCACACCTCCACTGTGAACAGAGACACGCCGGATCTTCTCTTGTGGAACTAAAGTGTACTGTTCACCTACCAAAGTGATGAAATTCTCTTCAATTGACTTCGTCACAATGATCTCCAGCATCACATCATGAACTTGAAATGTTTTAACCTTCCCTGTGAAGCTTATTTCAACAGGCTGGATAATGCTTCGATTGATGAATTCGTCAAAGTAGCTTTCTGCCACCTCAAAAACACTTAGTCCACGCTTTTCAGTCACAAAGCGTTCTGCTACCCATCGCCTTAGTACACTATTCCTTCTGATATTGTGATCCTCAGGGTAAATGCTCAAATACAAGAAACATGTTTTCAAGTGGTAAGGAAGATCATTGTAGCTAAGCTCAAGTATTTTCTTCAATCTCTCAAGTGATGGACTGGTTTCAAGCTCTGTACCAAGAGAACCATAAATCTTCTCCCACTGATCTTTACTGTGCACCGGCTTGCTAGCCAAGAGACCTGCTATACTGACAATGGCTAAGGGAGTACCCCCACATTTGCCCAAGATCTTTTCTGAAATTTCTCGTAAGTTCTCAGGACAATTAACCGTGCTGCCAAATATTCTTTTGAAAAAAAGGTCTCTGGATTCATAATTAGTGAGAGGTTCGATTTCATAAGTCTGGTCATACTCATGGAAACAACAAGAGTGTGCCACAGCTCTGATTCGTGTGGTAACCAGTACTCTGCTACCATTATTTGAGTCAGGCAGAGAAAATCGAAAAGCTTCCCATGCAGCTATGCTCCAAATATCATCAAGAACAATTAGATATCTCTTGTTTTCCAATTGCTGCCGTAGCATGCTTGCAAGTTCTCCCACGCCCCATGTTTCTATGCCCTTGAGCATGCCTTCTTCAGATGATTCACCAACTTCGGCTGATGCGCGATGGCCTTGTTGATGGACTGGTTGAATAATTTGTAGAAGAATGTCTCTTATTAGCACCTTGACATCAAACCTCTGTGACACAGTTACAAAAGCTTGGCACTGAAAACTTCCATTTGTTTCAAGGCTTTGGTATGTTGTCATAGCAAGAGTCGTCTTGCCCAAACCACCAAAACCAAATATGGATATCACCCGTAATTTCCGTAAATGCTTGTCCATCAACCACCGCAGTAGATTCTCTTGGCGTGCTTCAACACCTACAAGCTGTTTTCTCTCTGGAAAGAGTGCAGTGATGCGAACATCATGATTTAAAAGACTAGTTGGGGTATCATAAGCCACACTATTCCCAGCAGCTCCAAAGATGAAGGGATTGCCACTATACCTACATGAGTATCAGGTAGTTATAAGTTATAACTGATAACCACAGTTGGTAGCAGAGTAAAGCTACACAAAGTAACAAGGTGAAAAAAATGAAATATTTGAATGGACAATCCTTGTATACGCAGTTTATACACATAAAAAGCAAAGTACACTGAATAAGGTTGCAGCTGCAGTGTTAAACTTCCAACTTACTCTTATCCAAGTACAAGTTGATGTTTCATTTATTAAAAGAATAGTAGCATATATTGCTATAAATCGACTACTAAATAGAAAAAAAGATTTACAAACCTTTATATATTCTTGTAATCACATTACGGGAGTACATGATGTTTCATTTATCAAGCAAAAAAGTGTATTTGCGGTAAATCAGCTACTAACTAAAAAATGATTACAAACCATCATATATGCTTGTAACCTCGTAAATAATCAACAACAACATAGCCTTAAAGTAAACGTAGGGCAAGGGTTCGAACCCGGCGCCTGCGGTTGGGAAGAGAATGCACACTTGCTCTGCTGTTAACCATGTAAATAATCATTCTAGAATAATGACTATATCTCACATCTCTAAGTCATGTACAACTTGGGGATTAAAGAATCTGCCACAGTTCCATAACCTCTAGAATAGTATTACTATCAAATACAGTTTCTTATGATGCCAGACTGCTACCATATTTTCAACTGTTTAATTTATAAACAACTAACAGAAGAGACCATACCATAAGTACAAAAAGGTTATGGATATGAGGGAGATATTGCTCAATCTTTAGTTGTCCGTATCTTGCTGGTGAATGCATTTCAGAATAAGTTAAAACAAAAGTCCAGAATCTGATAATGATAGAGAGAGAAAATTGTAAGACTTACCTTGAATTTCGACTGTTAACATTCGTAGCACGCATTTTTAGTTCTTGGATTTGTCTGGCTAATCGATGTCGCACTCTGATGGTTCGCAATATGTGAGTGATCTTGTGAATAAACACAGGTCCACTGCCTCTACCTCCCCTGCTGTCTCCAAGATGGTGTTTGAATTCATCAATACAATCCTCAACATCATATGCAAGCTCACGTACTTGCTTCATCCAAATCTTAACTTGCTTGCGATGTTCATTTCTCTCAGCAAGATCCTGAAGGAAGGCCGTCATGCTTTCAAGCTCATCCTTCAAGTATTGCAGTTCAACCTGGACACTACCTAGAAGCTGGGCTTCCTGCACAAGGACTGCCCCAAGCTTCCCCAAGAGAGTGTGGATTGCACCTTCTGCAGCACTAACAACAGCATGCTCCATTTCTGCATCAAAAGATCAAGCTAATTTTTTTTAGAAAAGCAAGGCTAGCAACTGAGCTTCTGTTCTTGAGACTTCAAATGAAAGAACTCACCAAGTTAGAACATTTTATATTGTTGTGGCCTCATCAATGATCAAAGCTGAATGAGTGAGATATGGTGCTTGATTGTGTTTCCAGGCTGCAGAGTCAACTGCTGATTACAGAATATTATCACATGTAGTTCTCTTTTTTTGGGCAATCACACTCAAAGTCAATAAAGCAATGCCAAACTTGCAAACCAAAGTTTGACTCGCAGAATGTGGAATCTTCTATTGTTTACTTCTGGTACTTAATTTTGAGGTATTTGTGGTACTTAATTTTGGCGTATTTGCAGATTGCAAGGTACATCTGTACCTGGATACTGCCTTGGAGGAGCTAAAGTTACGGGGCATGGCTGGTGCCATTGGCATCAGGTCCCTGAATAGCCCTTCACTAGAAGCAAGCTAGCTCAGTTGTGTTCAGAAAGGTCGTCGTCTCACATGTGGTTCTCTTTTTTTGAGCAATCACACTCAAAGTTAATAAAGCAGTGCTGAACTTGCAAACCAAAATTTGACTCAAACAGTGTGGAATCTTCTGGTACTTAATTTTGATGTATCTGCAGACTGCAAGGTACATGTACATCTATACCTGGATACCGCCTTGGAGGAGCTAAAATTATGGGGCATGGCTGATGTCATTGGCATCAAGTCCCTGACTAGCCCGGTCGTGTTTAGAAGGGCGTCCTCTGTTATAGGTGATTTCATAATGTGTCTGCGTGGCTCTCGTAACGGGTTTCTTTTACGCACCCCCCTCCTTGTAGTTTTCTTAATATAAATAGATGCGTAGCTCTCCTGCATGCTCGAGCAAAAAAAGGTACCTGGATACACAATGCATGTTGCACAAATGAAGACGTGAAAAGAAAAAACAAGGCATCCAAACATAAACTTGGGGTGACCATAAAATGTGGGAAAACACTAAAAAATTACAGGTAACTGAATACTTGTAAAGGAGTAAAGTGCAACATGATCCTTTTGATGATTTGACCTTATTATAAGCAACATTATTTATGTGCTTCCTAAGGAATATGAAAGGCAGAGGAATCACTGGTGGGTGAGGCTACCAGACATCAGTAATATTGATTGGAAGAATCCATAGAAATGCAAATGACGCAGCTTGAAATTGTAAAGCTCCAAATTGACATATCATGTGTGATCAATCTATAGGGCCCGCTTAGACAAACCCAATTGTAATCCATGCAGTCTCTAGAATCACAGAAAGATGAATACACGCATGAAATGTTTGCATTTCCTCCAGAGTTCAGACTACATGAGTAGGTCATCTAGAATACATACTTTTCTGCAGAAAATCCCAAGCTCGTAGCTCCTGAGATGATGATTAGCAACAAACATCCTGAACTGATTCTAGAAGTCCATTCATGGCTCTCCTCCTCCTATCCCTTGTGGTCATGCGCTCACCATAGGTTGACAAAATGTCTGCAAGATCAACTAGTCCAACTTCCTTCAGTCTCTTTCCAGCCTCTTCGAACATTAGGGCTCCCTCCTCATTAGAGAAATAGTACAGGAACTTGTTATAGTCAAACCTCGGCACATTCACCCCACCCCACATCGTCCTCTCGACAAATTTAGTTGCCTGCAATGTCTTCCCGGCTTTCACCAAGCCACCAACAAATATGCTCTCAAAGTTCACCAATGGATCCCGCCCCTTCCGGCCTCTCTTCCCCAAATGTCCCTGAAGCAACATGATGTACGTGTGCATGTTTGGCTCACATCCCCTGGTGATCATCTCCCTGAATACCTCGGTTGCCTCCCCTGCCCGTTTGATCCTCAGCAAACCCTTCATCAACCCATGATACAGTGCAATGTCCTTCTCCTTAACACCATGAAACACCATGTATCCTTCCCTAACCCTTCTCCTCGCCATCAGCCCATAAACTAAATCCCCCAGCACCTCCCCTTCCACCTCCACGCCCCTCTTCACCATTTCAGCGAGCACCATGTACGCGCCCCACACCTTCCCGTCCTTGCACAGCCAAGACACCACCGCGCGGCAGCACCTGCCTCCGTCGTCCCGCACTCCGCTCCTCCGCATTCCGTCGAACACCTTCATTGCGTCCACGGGGCGGTTGTTTTTGAACATGGTCACCACGATCTCCTGGTACGCAGCGCCGCCCGGCTCGAGGCCGCGCCTCTCCATGCCGTTCCACACCCTGCAGGCGTCCGCGAGGGACCCCTCGCGGCAGTACGCGACGACCAGCAGGTCGTCGCACCTCGCGGTGCGCGAGACGCCGTGCCGGTGCTCGGCGCGCTTGATCGCCTTCTCCGCCACGTCGGGCAGCCTGCACGGCTCCGAGCACGCGACGTCTGTGACGAACGTGAGTATCCGATCATGGTGGCATTCGGGGAAGAGCGTCACGATCGCGGCGACCTTCCCGACCTCGCGGGCGGGGGCGAGGCCGCGGACGGCGGCGCGGAGCGCCGCGGCGGAGAGGAGGTTGCGGGGCAGCGAGAAGAGCGTGGAGTGGAGGAGGTCGATGTTTCCGGACTTGGCGAGGACGTCGAGGAGGCGCGCGGCGGTGGCGGGGGAGTGCGGGAACCCGCCGCCGCCGCTGGCTCCGCTGTGGCGGGCGGAGAGGTGCACGAGGAGGCGGTGCACGGGGCGCCAGGAGAGCGGGAATCGCGCGGAGGCCTGGAGGAAGAGCTCGCGGAGGTCGGCTGGCGCGGTGGGCAGCGGCAGCGCGGAGAGGCGGCGGTTCAGCTTCTCGTCCGGGGCCTGCTGGTGCTGGTAGAGGATCGTGCAAAGGCGGAGGAGCAGGGCCGGGTCGGTCGGCCTCGGGGCGTCCGCCGGCGCCGGGGACGACGTGGAGCTGGAGAGGAGGCGGCGGAGGAGGAGAAGGCCGAGGCGGGGAGGCATGCGTCTGCGTGGACGGAGGCGGGCGGTTCCGGCTGTTGGTGGTGATCGGAATTCGGATGGGCGATGAGCCGATGAGGAGGAATTGAGGCGGAGCGAGCGGATTCTTTTTGGTGGTTGGGCCGTGGCATCGTGCAAATCTGCTCCGTTTTGACGTGGAGAGCACGGAGGATTTGGGCCGTATGTTCATGGGCCTCATTTGTGGGTAGGATCCAAACGTTTCCTATGATTTAGCCCACGGGATAGAGGGAGGGAGCCGGCCGCATCATTTTGCTGCTCGAGTTTCCGGCCACGTGCTGACGTGCCCACAGGTCGCATCGGTGATTTCGCTCAAAAGAAAAAAAGGTCGCATCGGTGATTGGGTTCGGCCACCGACCGATGGACCCAGCTGCATCCTGCAGGTTACCTAAGGGCTGTCCGTTTACTGTTTCCTGATCCGATGACGTTGCTTGTTTCAATTAGTCTTTGCAAAAGAGTGATCAGATCAACTATTACGTGACCGCGTGCAGTGGTGCACCGTACCCATGTGGCGATTTTCTGGTGCAGATGAAAAAGGCGCGTTTGCAGCGGGTGGCCAGGTGCATTTCTGGAGTGATACTGGCCGGTCGTGCTCGCTAGAAGATGATGCTTGCATTGGTTTTCCAATGATACTGCACGCACGGTAATTACGTACTGATCGATGATGTAGTACACTTACCTTCTTTTTTTTCTTCGATCGGGACACTAGAAGTACCTTCGGACAAAAGGAGAAATAAATCTTAAAATGGATAGGTAAATAGTATCTAACAAAATCGCAAAATAAATTTCGACTTTCTCTAGTGATGCTTCAGCAATAAAATAATGATATATCGGCTTAAGTAATTCTTAGGAATGATCTAAAAAAAAGTAATTCTTAGGAATTTGCCAGACACAATGTTCACAAAATTCCACTGTTTTAATTCCTATATATGGGATTCTTTCATTTTCTCAACGAAAATGGGCATGGGGACATTGCAAAGAAGGTACCGCGCACGCTACACATTCACTGCAAAATTATAGTATATCTGGCATCGTGCGAGGCTCCACGTAACCACGTTCAATCTGTCGCAAAAGAAATATAAGTAGTACCTCTTGATATGCACTGGCAAACTTCACTTCCAGCATATTAACGTGCAAGTGCAATATTTCTCTTAACAAGCTTTCTGGAAAAAAAAACAGTAGTTTGTAATAAAACATCTTTTAAGTTTGAACTAACAAGACCAGACGAGGAACACATGTAAAATATGAATAACTCTCAAGATTGTGATAGTAACTAGAACTCTTTATTCATTTACATATACATATGGATCCTCCAAACAAAGATATGCATAGCCCTGAAAAGTGAAAACGTAACTCTCCTAGCTGAAAGCAGCGCTAGGCCGCTAGCTCATCACAAGGAAGCTCGATCGTAGCCAAGAACACGTAATCACAACTCATACATGAGACACAAACGTGAACGCACGCGTAACATGATACTAGATAGATAAACTGCTGTGACAGTCGGTCCGATCTGTGATCCGCTCATGGTTTTGCCTCAGGCTCCGGGTAGTGCCCTTCTGGCTTCGGTGGCTGCTCGTGCTCCGGCACCTCTGGGTGCGGCGGCAGCTCGGGCTTCGGGAGCTCTGGCACGGTGGGGTGAGGAGGCAGCTCGGGTTTCGGGAGCTCCGGCACGGTCGGGTGCTCTGGCACGGTTGGGTGAGGAGGGAGTTCAGGCTTGGGAAGCTCCGGCGCGACTGGGTGCGGCTCCTCGTTCTTCGGCAGCTCAGGCTCGGTAGGATGAGGAGGCAGTTCAGGCTTGGGGAGCTCCGGCACGGGGTGTGGCTCCTCAGGTTTGGGCAGCTCAGGCTCGGTAGGGTGAGGAGGTAGTTCAGGCTTGGGGAGCTCCGGAACGGGGTGCGGTGCCTCAGGTTTGGGCAGTTCAGGTTCGGTGGGGTGTGGTGGCAGCTCGGGTTTGGGGAGCTCAGGCACGGCAGGGTGAGGGTACTCCTCCTTGGGCGCTGCCTCCTCCAGCAGCCGTGCCGCGCCGCTCATGCCGCTGCAGGAGAGAAGCAGCGCCATGAGGAGGAGCGACGACATGATGGTGCTCCTGGAACTCCAAGTCATGGCGGGAATGGGATGGTTGCACTCGTGATCTGTGTGTGTATGTGTGTGCTAGCTTCTGTGTCTCGATGAGAGAGCTAGATCGTCGATCGTGTGATGGCATGGGAAGGGAGAGAAGCTTGGCATTTATAGCGCTCGGTATAGGTGAAGGCCAGAGAAGTCCATGCGCTCGATCTCATGGTTTGGTAACTGGTAGGTCATCTGCATCAATGTGGTTGTTTAACTTTTGTCGTCCTTGCGACGATCTCTCTTCCCTTCCCTGACCTACACTTGCGTATGGCTTAATCGGTTGGGAATACGGATGAGACCTGAGTGATCTGGTTGGTCGATGGAACACGTGTGCAACGTCCTATCGCAACAATCTATTTTTTTAGTCACCGGGGGTTGCGCAAAAGCATGGACCTGCATGTCAAGAATCGACTTGGATTAACAAGGACAATGATATACATCTATATTGAGGAGAGGACGGGTGGACTAGCTTGCTTTAGACTGAAAAAAGGAGATCTAGTTGAAAATGACCCTACGGACACAAACTAAAGTGAAGTAGAGAACCAAACTGCTATAGTGTTGTGTTTCTTTTTTGCCTGCTGCTTTATTTTAGCTTAAATTTACTGATCATTTCTTTGAGTTGTAAATGTGAAAATTTTATAACTTTATCTATCGAAGCCAGTAAACTATAATAATTTAGAATAAGTTTAGTAATGAAAAAGCTAACTAATTAATTCATGTTAGCTCAGTTTTGCTTCAAAAAATGATTCAGTGGTACGTCTAATGGCAAATAAAAAAGAACAGAGCTGCACAACATAAAAACGTTCAAAAGAGAGAGATGTCATAAAGCATAGATGTACTAACTATGAATTTGGGCACTATATGTCAAATTGTTAGTTGTGCCACATAAAACTGAAATTAATGAACCCATTAATATTACTTCCTTAAAAAATTAAATGTCTAATTAAAGATGTTGGATTTAGTTCCTGGCATTTTCCTAACTGGTGTACATGGCTAGACTTCAGGCGCGAGTTTTTTTTTTATAAAAGGCTTAATGAGTAGGTTGCCAAATTTCTCTACTTGTTTTCCTTCCTAGCTTCATGCATCGATATTAATATAATATTAGTCTTGTAGGTCACGGACAGGCATAGATTACTGAATTGTAGAGACATAATGTTTTAATAGTTTGAATTTTAGTTACAAATTTTAGCCTAAACATTACACTAATTTTACTTTAATTTTGTAAATATGTTGCAAAATGCACAAGTTGTTAACTTGTGCAATGAAACTCATGGTCGAACTTGTTCATTTGGTTTATACTACTTTACTAAACGTAGGTCATATTTTCAGCTAATTAATTATTTTTCAGGTGGAAGACGATTTGCACGTCTACAACTAGACATGTGCTCTATGTTGCATTTGCCATGATAGGCTTAGCCTCTTGAAGAGGGTAATAGGGGAGGGTTTTGCGTGTTTACAGTGATGCAGATGGTAATAGGACTGTATTGATTTGCAGCATTCTCACAAAAAGGTAAAAGTAAAGGGGTTTTAAGCAACACTTCACAGTTTACATGCACGTAAAGCACATTATTTGGAGAGCTCTATTTTTGAATCATATACAGAAATGATATGCATACATAACATGAAGAAAAAAAATGAACAAAACACATGTGATACATATAGATATCGCGAGCACAGACTCGCATATGCAACCATACAAAGCAGCATGTACACACTACACCATCAAAGTACAAACATATACACACACTAATGGAAACATCGCGCTCCTAGCTAGTACCATGGCGAAAGAAGATCGCAAGTAAACATCGATTTTTACGCAGATGTACAAAAGGTTTTATTACTACTCCAGAAAATACGGGGATGCTGGCCAATCATGGCTTGGTCTCTGGCAGCTCCGGGTGGGGCATCTCCGGCACCGGCACGGTAGGGTGCTCGGGCACTTCTATGTGGGGAATCTCCGGCACCTCAGGTTTGGGTAGCTCCGGCACATCAAGCTTCGGTATCTCCGGCATGGCAGTGTGCTCAGACACCTCTGCTTTGGGTAGTTCTGGCACCTCAGGCTTGGGTATCTCCGGCACCTCAAGCTTGGGTATCTCCGGCATGTCGGGATGCTCTGGCACCTCAGGTTTCGGTATCTCCGGCACGATAGGGTGCTCGGGCACTTCCAAGTGGGGAATCTCTGGCACTGCAGGATGCTCAGGCACCTCAGGTTTGGGTAGCTCCGGTGCATCGGGCTTCGGTATCTCCGGCATGGCGGGGTGCTCGGGCACCTCAGGCTTGGGTAGTTCTGGCACCTCAGGCTTAGGTATCTCCGGCACGGTGGAATGCTCCGGCACCTCAAGTTTCGGTATCTCTGGCACGGCGGGGTGCTCAGGCACCTCTGGCTTGGGTAGCTCTGGGACCTCTGGTTTGGGTATCTCCAGCACGGCGGGGTACTCTGGCACATCATGCTTCGATATCTCTGGCACGGCAGGGTGCTCGAGCACCTCTGGCTTGGGTAGCTCTGAGGTGACCTCAGGCGTAGGTAGCTCCGGCACGATGGGGTGCTCCGGTAGCTCAGGCTTTGGGATATCTGGTACATCGGGGTGCTTAGGTATCTCAGGTTTGGGTAGCTCCGGCATGACGGGATGCTCCGGTATCCCAAGCTTGGGTAGCTCCGGCACTTCAGGCTTTGGTATCTCTGGTATGGTGGGGTGCTCAGGCACCTCAAGCTTGGGTAGCTCTGGCACTTCAGGCTTTGGGATTTCCGACACAGCAGGGTGCTCCGGCACCTCGGGCTTCGGCAGCTCAGGGATAGTAGGGTGAGGTGGCAGCTCTGGCTTCGGAAGCTCCGGTACGGCGGGGTGCTCCGGCACCTCCGGCTTAGGCAACTCAGGCACCATGGGGTGCGGCGGCAGCTCTGGCACTTCAGGGTGCGGGTACTCCTTGGGCGCTTCTTCCTCCAGCCAACGTGCAGCGCTGCTCATGCCGCTGCACGACAGCAGTAGCGCCATGAGGATAAGTGAAGCATGCACGGTGATGCTCCTGGAAGCCATGGCTACCTAGTTGCTTTACACTAAGCGAGAACAAGACCGTTGTGAGATGACTCGGAAGCGAGAGAAGCATGGTATTTGTAGTGCAAAATGTAACATGATCAAGCTAGCAGGTGAGACTCTCATCTGATCGACTGAAAGTTTGGTAACTGGTTGGTTATCTGCATCCTCATGGTTGCCAAATTTGGATTCGTGTGATCTATCGGCGCTCTCCGATCCTGAATTCCTGATCCATCCTTTGATTTGTTGGGAATACTGCGACCTGGGAGATCAGGTTGGTTGCATCACCTTGTGCTGTGTTGGCTACACGTGTGGGACGTATCCCATCGTCTCATCGATGTGTATATGCGTTTGGCCACCGGATGACACGAAATAGGGACGTGATGTGCATGTCAAGGACAGACTGATCAGAAAGTAGCTAGAGTTTTTTTTTTCTTTTTAGCAACACGATTAGCTGATGAAATATTTAGCTTTACGTAGTCTTAAAAAAAATAAGGTAAATGCTGCATCAGTTGCCATGCGCTGCTTACTTATTTTGTTGGCCTCTATTTTCCTGATTATTTAATTATCTTAACAAATAACAAGTTTGCTTAGAAATGCAGTTACAAGGTAAGTTTTAAGAACAACCCAATTAATAGCTGCGTTGAACCGTGTTCTACAGTTCATCATCACGTAACGCACTCCTGCAAGGCTTATATTCTTTTTATGTTTCATCTTCCTGCAAATCACACAGTACAGACGCAGACGCTCACATACACACACGCATACTTGCCCCTACAAACATACGCACGCAACCCTACCCCTATGAGCACCTCCGAAAGACTGGGCCGGCAAATCCTTCAAATTGATAAAGTCACCACATGCGCCTCACTATCGACGGACACGTCGCCTACCACTGAAAGAATAGCGTCGGTTAAATCCTAGAATAAATCCAAGAAAATGCGAGTTTTGAATTAAATTTCTTTTGAATTGTCAGAGGGAGAGAGTCCCACCCGAATGCATTGATATATAGGGGTTCGTGCCGAAGCACATCCAGCAATGGTCACAAATTTTGTGGCAAACCACAAATTACAACAGCATGCCCAAGATATAATAAGCTCAGACAAGAAGAGGCGAGAAAGCACCATAACTAAGAAAACCACGTGCGTCAACAGGCCAACCTAATGCGATAGAGCACCAGAGTTAAGAAAATAACATGCGCCAACAGACTAGCCCTAAAGCAAATCCCCATCCTTACCTCTCATAGATGGATGCAAACGAGGTGGATAGATGGAAATATGCAACTCTAAAATATTTTACAGAAAGGGCTGAGCTTAGCCTGGTGGGCTTGGGCCAAACCATTGGACCAGATTTTGATCAGATCACTAGGACAAAAAAAATTAGCACACGTAAATGTGAGGGGTACAAGTGTTGATTAATGATTAGAATGTTCAACTATATATAAATCTCATAAAGGTTTAAGGAAGCAAATGGATCATACATTTCGTTCATAAGGTTTCTACATAATAATATGTTTCAATTCCTGTGGAATTCTTTCCAAACATGCCACTGAAATTTTATATACCTCTAACTTGTAAGTCACTGTTGTTTAGAGGCTGGAAGCTAGTTCCTACAACCCGAGATTAGTATAATCAAGTCCATTCCCTTGCTTTTGCACGCTAATTTTGTACGTGACTGGTCTTTAAATGCGGCCCATCAGACTTGTAAGGCAACATGCCAATATGGCAACGAGCACCAGACTTGTGTGCGGCTGATGGAAACTTAAGCTGCCGTCCAGGAATGGAATTCCGAAAAGAAACTAGCTAGATACCTGAGTAGTGAGTACTTAAGCAAGGCCTAGCTGCCTATTTATACTGGATGCTCTGTCTCACCAACCTCCAGTCTGCTCCAATTGATCCATCCATCACTACCAACACCCAAATAAACTCGCCTTTCTGCTCTGTCTGTTAGACAGTAGATATACGGCCCATGGGCCTGCCCCTAGCGGCTCCCCTTGTGGCCTATATGTATACACTGATTGATGGTTAATCTATGTAATATACAACCCTAATACTTTTTCATGGTATCAGAGATCGGTTCCCGATCCCGCTTCCGCTAGAGCCGCCGCCACAGCGCCTCTCGCCGGTGCTCCCCGCGCCGTCGCCGAGAGTCCCTCGCCGGCTCCCCTCTCCCTACCCCACCCATGGCCGACGACGACGCGCTGACCGAGGAGGAGCGCGCGCAACGCGCTGCCGCTGCCAAGGCCGCGGCCGATCGCGAGGCCGCCCTCGATGCGCTCGAGGCCAAGCATGCCGCTGTCCATGCCCAGGCCCTCGCCGTCGTCAACATCAAGGTGTTGATCCCCGTCACCCTCGATCGCGTCTCCAACAACTATGATCGATGGCGCAAGGTTTTCCTCGTCGTCCTCGGCAAGTACGCGCTGACCGATCACGTCCTGTCCGATGCCGCCCACCCCACGCGATCTGCATGGGCGCAGATGGACTGCACCGTGCTGTCGTGGATCTACGTCACCATCAACGCCGATCTACAGCAGCAGGTCATGCTCAAGGAACCCTCCGCTCGCGTTGCGTGGCTCGCCCTCGACGACGAGTTCCTAGGGCAGCGTGAATCACGCGCCCTCCTCCTCTCCGCCGAGTTCCGCAACTTCAAGCAGGGCGCCCTCAACATCACCGACTACTGCCGTCGGTTGGAGACGATGGCGAGCGCCCTCGCTGAGTTCGGCGATCCCGTTGGCGATCGGACGCTGGTGATGACGCTGATCCGCGGCCTCAATGGCACCTTCCGCCATATGATGTCGCATCTGAAGCTCCAGCGCCCCTTCCCCACCTTCAACGAGGCGCGGAACCTTCTTCTCCTCGAGGAGGTCGATCTCAAGGACGCGGCCACCGATGATCCGCCTCCCCCTGCCGCCCTCTACACGTCCGGTGGTGGCACCCCGCAGCACCCCTCCGGTGGGCAGTCGGGTGGTGGCCAGGGGCGCGCCCCGTCCGGCGGCGCCAACGACGGGCAGCGCAACAACAACCGCCGCCGCGGCAAGAACAAGAACAACGGCAACGGCGGCGGATCCAACGGTGGTCGCAGCGGTCCTAGCGCCGGTGCGGGTGGCTCCGGGGGCGGCCCTCGGCCTGGGCCTCCACCGCCGCTGAACCTCATCCCCAACCCGTCGGGTGGCACGGTTCAGTTCTGGCCGTACCCCTACGGCCCCGGCGGCGCTATGCATCGTCCTCCACAGCCGCCGGCCGTCTTCCACGCCCAGCAGCCCGCCTACACGCCGCAGCAGGTGCCCTACATGCTGCAGCAGGGCGCGCCGAGTGTTCCACCCGGCTTCGGCTATGGGGGTGTGCCCTCTTCACCCATGGCACAGCAGCAGCAGCAGGCGCCATGGACTCCCATGGCTGGTGGGTCCTGGAATCAAGGCTCCCTCATCGACAATTTCAGCACCATGTCGCTGAACGTGCCCTCTCCTTCGAACGAGTGGTACATCGACTCGGGCGCCGGCTCTCATATGGCAAACAACGCTGGTATACTCACCTCCTCCTGCCCCTCATCCTCTCATCCTTCATCAATTATTGTCGGTAACGGTGCGTCCCTCCCCGTTACTTCCGTCGGGTCCTCCTCTTTTATTACGCCGCGTCGGTCACTAGTTCTTTCTAATGTTCTTGTTGCTCCTGGTATTATTAAGCATCTAGTTTCCGTTCACCGTTTTACCATTGATAACAACTGTTCCATTGAGTTTGATCCGTTCGGTCTTTCTGTGAAGGATCTTCAAACACGGAGCGTGATCGCCAGATGTAACAGTTCGGGTGACCTCTACCCCTTCTTTGTTGCACCTGCCACCAGCACCACTGCCCTCGCTGCTACTACATCCACGTCCACCCTATGGCATCGTCGTCTAGGTCACCTAGGGACCGATGCTTTGTCCAAGCTCATTAGCTCCAATGTCATTTCATGTAATAAGTGCACGACTGAACCTTTATGCCATGCTTGTCAATTAGGTCGTCATGTACGGCTCCCATTTAGCTTGTCCTCCAGTCGTGCATCCAAACCTTTTGATCTTATTCATTGTGATCTTTGGACGTCTCCTATTTTGAGTGCTTCGGGATATAAATATCCTTGTTATTTTAGATGATTGCACTCATTATGCTTGGACGTTTCCCTTACGTCTCAAATCTGACACGTTTGAGATGTTGTCCCGCTTTTTCGCCTTTGCACGCACTCAGTTTGGCGCCTCCATTAAGGCCGTCCAGTGCGACAACGGCCGTGAGTTTGACAACTCCTCGGCCCGCACGTTCCTCCTCACCCATGGCGCCATCCTCCCCATGTCGTGCCCCTACACATCCCAGCAAAACGGTCATGCCGAGCGCATTCTTCGAACGATTAATAATATTATTCGTTCTCTTCTTTTTCAGGCTAGCTTACCCCTTGTTTACTGGGCTGACGCTCTCCATACTTCCACATATCTTCTCAACCGTCACCCCACAAAAACCCTAGCTGGCCGCACACCTTACCTAGCGCTCCATGGCACTCCACCATCCTACGATCATCTCCGTGTGTTTGGATGTGCCTGTTATCCTAACTTGTCTTCCATTGCTGAAAACAAGTTCTCGCCTCGCTCCACTCTTTGTGTCTTTCTCGGGTATTCCGAGGATCATAAAGGTTATCGGTGTCTTGATCTTCACTCCAATAGGATCATTGTGTCTAGACATGTTGTCTTTGATGAGTCCTCCTTTCCATTCGCCAACATGTCTACATCTCCAGTTGATCCTACCACCCTAACCTTTTTGAGCGATGAGGACACTGTCACCTTGCCCATTGGGCCTAGCGTCGCTGCTGCAGGTACCCCGACCGTCGCTGATGCTGCCCCCGGCACTGCTGCCCCTGCGGACACACTGTCCCAGGCTGTTGCCAGTAGTGCCCCTGGCACTCCCGGCGCCACCGACGACGCTCCGCCTGGTACCGCTGCCCCTGCGCCGCAGGTTGCTGCCAGCGGTACCCGACGCACTGCCTCCACAGCGCCACTCGTCATCACGCCGGTGGCCAACGAGCACAGCATGCGCACTCGAGGCAAGTCCGGTTTCCTGCAACCGGTCGATCGTCTCAACCTCAATGCTGCTGCTCTTTCTCCGCTACCGCAATCCGTTCGGTCTGCACTTGTTGATCCGAACTGGCGTGCAGCCATGCAGTCTGAGTTTGACGCTCTCACGGCCAATGACACCTGGTCCTTAGTTCCTCGACCTCCGGGAGTCAATATCGCAACTGGCAAATGGGTTTTCGGCACAAGTTCTTGGCCGATGGCACTCTTGATCGCTATAAGGCTCGATGGGTTTTGCGTGGTTTTACTCAGCATCCTGGCGTTGATTATGATGAGACATTCAGCCCGGTTGTGAAGCCTGCTACGGTCCGTGTGGTTCTCAGCCTAGCTCTCTCTCGCTCATGGCCCATGCACCAGCTCGATGTGAAGAATGCTTTCCTCCATGGTCATCTTACAGAGACAGTGTACTGCTCTCAGCCTTTGGGGTTCGTTGATTCGTCACGTCCGGATCATGTCTGTCGTCTCAACCGGTCCCTCTATGGGCTGAAGCAAGCTCCTCGTGCTTGGCGCACTCGGTTTGCCACTTTTCTCACTTCGATTGGGTTTGTTGAGTCGAAGTCAGATGCCTCCTTATTCACATACTATCAAGGCAGTGAAGTGGCTTATCTCCTGCTTTGTGTTGATGATATTGTGCTCACAGCTTCATCATCAGGTTTTCTTCAGCGGATTATTTCAGGTCTCCGCCAGGAATTCTCTATGACTGACATGGGTCCGTTGCATCACTTCTTGGGCATTTCAGTTGAGCGCCGAGGTGATTGCTTGTTCCTCTCCCAGCGTCAGTATCTTTTGGATATTCTGGACAGGGCGGGCATGCGTGACTGCAAGCCTTGCAGCACTCCCGTGGAGACTCACTCCAAGTTGTCGGCTGATGGTACACCTGTGACAGATGCTACACACTACCGCAGTATTGCCGGAGCCTTGCAGTACCTCACCTTTACTCGTCCAGATATCGCCTTTGCAGTGCAGCAAGTGTGCTTGTTCATGCATGACCCCAGAGAACCACATCTTGCTGCTATAAAGCGCATTCTCCGATACTTGCAGGGTAGTCAGGATCTTGGCCTTCACCTCTCTCGCAGTGCACCAGACACTCTTACAATATACTCTGATGCTGACTGGGTAGGATGTCCAGATACTCGCCGTTCTACCTCTGGGTTTGCTGTGTTCCTTGGCGACAGTCTCATTTCATGGTCCGCCAAGCGTCAAGCAACAGTATCCCGTTCGAGTGCAGAGGCTGAGTACCGTGGTGTGGCGAATGGTGTCGCCGAGGCTTGTTGGTTGCGTCAGTTACTTGGTGAGCTTCGCTGTCCTCTTCGCAGAGCTACCATCGTCTATTGTGACAACATCAGTGCCGTTTATCTCTCCACCAATCCAGTCCAGCACCAGCGTACCAAACATGTCGAGATAGATCTTCACTTTGTTCGTGAGCGAGTCGCTCTTGGAGAAGTCCGTGTGCTGCATGTCCCTACCTCTTCGCAGTATGCCGACATCTTCACCAAGGGACTTCCGACATCAGTGTTCACAGAGTTTAGGTCCAGTCTTAATGTTCGCAGTGCTCCTAGTTCCGACTGTGGGGGTGTGTTAGACAGTAGATATACGGCCCATGGGACTGCCCCTAGCGGCTCCCCTTGTGGCCTATATGTATACACTGATTGATGGTTAATCTATGTAATATACAACCCTAATACTTTTTCACTCTCCATCCCTCCACCGCCCACGACCTCTCGTTTCCATCTCGCATATCTCTTTGCAATGGGCAGTTCCAGCGATGTGGTCAAGCCGGTGGCGGCAATGGTGCTGGTGCAGGTGATTTTCGCCAGCGTCAACATCTTATACAAGATGGCCTTGTCCGACGGCATGGACTTGAGGGTGCTCGTTGCCTACCGCTACCTATTCGCCTCGGCGTTTCTCACGCCTCTTGCATACTTTGTCGAGAGGTAGTCGATCAGAGCTCATTTTAATCTTCTCGGCGCACCACCACACTACTTTTATTATTAGATCATAGATGTTTGTTCGTTGGACCAAAAAATAAAACAAAATAACTAGGGATAACAACCAACAAAAGCAAAAAAAGAAAAAGAGTGAGGAGAGCCTCCAAATCACTCAACTGAGGGATAGATTTTCCAAAAAAAAAACATACACACATAGCTCAGGAAACCAAAGGACAGCCAAAAAAAACTCAAACAAAAGGGGAACTTTTATTTTCCAAACTACCCAACAAAACAACTACATCATCATTGAGCTTGTGTGGATCATGCATGTTACATGTGAGAAGGGGCTACCCGCATGGCGTCCTCTTTTTTCTTCATCGTCTTAATTCATTTCCGTTCTATGCTGACACTTCTTTCTGGACAAATTAAATAAGTTAGCTAAGATATGGCTATAGAGTATATGTGCAGCTTTATCGATTTTGCTCCAGCCTGTTTCTTCAGAAATTATACTGCATTGGTGGCTTGATGTTTTCATTTTCTCTATATTTTCTTTTGCTGATATTTATGAGTGATGACTCTCAGGAGGAACCGAACAAAATTGACGTGGAGAGTGTTGGTGCTGTCTTTCATCTGCGGCCTCACCGGGTGGGTTCGCCACGCATTGCTAATGCCTGCCACAGCACTGCCCACATTTGCATATATATGCAACACGTACGACCTTTCGCTCTGAACCTGAATGAAAGGTGAAAGCAATGATCTGCTGCAGGGGCTCGCTGACGCAGAACCTCTACATCTCCGGCATGAAGCTGACCTCCCCCACCTTCGCCTCCGCCACCACCAACCTCATCCCGGCCGTCACTTTCGTCCTCGCCCTCATCTTCCGCTACGAGCGCCTCGCCATCGCCACCTCCCCCGGCCAGGCCAAGGTCGCCGGCACCTTCCTCGGCGTCGGCGGGGCGATGCTGCTCACCTTCTACAAGGGCGCCGACATCACGCCGTGGCACAGCCACGTCAACAACTTCGTTTCCACGGGGCCGTCCGTGCACCGGGAGTTCGAGGAGGCCACCAGCAGCCACGTCATGGGCTCGCTGCTCTGCGTCAGCAGCTGCGTCGTGTACGCGCTCTGGCTCATCCTCCAGGCCAAGCTCAGCAAGCTCTACCCCTTCCACTACTCCAGCACCGCGCTCATGAGCGCCATGAGCGCGATGCAGGCCGTCGCGTTCGCGCTCTGCTTCGACAGGGACGTCGCGCAGTGGCGGCTCCGGCTCGACGTCAGGCTCCTGTCCGTCGTCTACTCGGTCCGTATCTCATTACTCGCGTCAATATAATGCATTGGATTTAATTTAATTTGACGAAAACACATGCTTGGATGCATCAATTGCCTCAGAAATGACGGGAAGAAATTAAAATTGCAGGGCGTCCTGGCATCAGGAGCGATGCTGGTGGTGCTGACGTGGTGCGTGAAGAGGCGCGGCCCTCTGTTCGCGTCCGTCTTCACCCCTGTGGTGCTGGTGGTGGTGGCCGTGCTGAGCTCGCTGCTGCTGGGCGAGAGGCTGCACCTGGGAAGCGCCCTGGGCGCGGTGCTCATCGTCATGGGGCTCTACGCCGTGCTCTGGGGCAAGGGACGCGAGATGGCAGCCGGTGTGGCCAAGGTCGGGGAGCTTCCCGCCGACGATGAGGAGGATAACGGCGACAGGCGCGTCGACGTGGCCGTGCAGCTCCCTAGCACCTGCTTGCCTCAAATAACAATTGGTTCCGATCATCAGACTAGTGGCCCTCGGTCGGAAGAGGACAGGTGGAAGCAGCAGGACCAGCCGCCATCGACGGCGAGATGAACCAACGCAACTCACCTGGCACTCTGATAGGCCGTACGCAATGGCTAGGTAGCTCATCACGAATCGTTATGCCTGGATTCCGTCCAAGATGGACAACATGTAGATCGAAGAGGTGTAGTTGCCAGATACAATAGAACTACTCAATTGACAAGGGATGGATCTGAATCAAATCCAACCGGACCTGCGAATTGATGTTCATTCAGAAAGTACACAATACCATACACATGCATATATACTCTGTATAATAAGTACATAAAGGGCAATACATTCTTAGATCACCAAAGGACAAACTAGTGTAGCATACAACATAGAAACCTAACCATTGCGTGACCAACAACATCACAATTAAAACAATTAAAGAACGTATTTATTACTGCGACAAGAACCATGCAGTCCGATCATGGTTTGCTCTCTGGCACTGGGTAGTGGCTCTCGGGTTCCGGTGGCAGCTCATGCTTTGGCACCTCCGGCACGTCCGGGTGCGGCAGTTCCGGCACAGTCGGATGCTCAGGAACCTCAGGCTTCGGTAGCTCCGGCACCTCAGGCTTCGGTAGCTCTGGCACAGCAGGGTGCTCCGGTACCTCAGGCTTGGGCAGTTCAGGGACACTGGGGTGAGGTGGCAGCTCAGGTTTGGGCAGCTCCGGCACGGTGGGGTGGGCTGGCTCCTCGGGTTTTGGCAGATCTGGAACGGCTGGGTGAGGAGGCAGCTCGGGTTTAGGCAACTCCGGCACTTCAGGGTGCTCCGGTACCTCAGGTTTCGGCAGTTCAGGGACAATGGGGTGAGGTGGCAGCTCAGGCTTCGGTAGCTCGGGTACGGCTGGGTGCTCCGGCAGCTCCGGCACCGTGGGATGCGGCGGAAGCTCGGGTTTTGGCAGTTCCGGCACGGCAGGGTGCGGGTACTCTTCCTGAGGCGCCACCTCCTCCAGCAACCGCGCCGCACCGCTCATGCCGCTGCACGAGAGCAGCAACGCCATGAGGAGGACAAGGGAAGCCATGGTGCTCTTGGCAGCCATGACTCGATGCTTCACACTTGTGAGCTTTTTGCCTCGAGTCTCAGTAGAGGGAACTAGATGGTTGTGTGATGGCTGTGAGGGCAGAGAAGCATGGTATATGTAGCCACGACCACGATCGATCGATAAGGTGATGGGCGTTTACGTACTGGAGACATCCTGTACTATTTTCGTAGCAGCGATGCTGGTAGGTCATCTGCATCTCTGTGGTTGTTAAACATTGTCCTTGACCATCCTCGTGATCTTCCTCCTGATCCCTGCTTGTGTATGGTTTGATTGGTTGGGAATACCGAGAATTGATGGATCTGGTTGGTTGAAGTGAAATGTTTTGGGCAACACGTGTGTAGTTTATCTCATTGATCCATATGTGTTTGGCCAGTGGATGATAATGCAAAGGACGTGCAATGTCAAAGACAGATTGAGAAAGGCACAAGCTTGAGCCATAAGTCCATGCTGATGAGATGTGTGGTTCGGGAGCAGCCGAGCAGGAGCAGCCCTGAAGTTAGTTGAAAATGACCACTGCCGTGAGAAATGTTCAAAGGACATTGCTTTTTATATTGCCATGGCCATATTTCAAATAAATTACATCAGCTTACTTGCACAACTTTTACTAGTATTGAGAAGAAGGTTTAGTTGTTAGCCTCTCTCAGTTGCTTTATAAGAACATTGCTTTTTAGATAATCTATGTCACATTGTATATATTTGACTTGAGCTTTCTCCCATTAATAGCCTTAGTACGTAATATGGATGAGTAGCTGGCTATTTGCATATCTACCGTATTTTAGTGGGATAGTATATCCGTGTTGCATCATGTAATGAATTTTGTCAAACCTCTAGAAATTTGGCAATGCACTTTGTCAAGATGCATGCTCAAAGATGTAGGTTGGGTATAGTGATTTGAATTGTTACACAATTATACTTCTTGAAAATAAAATCAATTGTTTTCATAATTGCATTTGCGTTTTGTTCATCAGAGCAACATTCTTGTAATTAATTGGTAATCAAATATGCTTTAGTTTATTCTTTGAACTCGAAGATTATATACGTGGATAAATTAGTTATTTGATCAAAGCTAAACACCTTTTGATGAGAAAATGATACTTACAAAAAAGCTTTACATACTTTCCGTGCGTTGCTACGGGCTAAGGAAGACTCTCACTTAGAACTTTTATTATAAATTGTCTCTTTGTATTATAGTAAAAGATCTTGTCTTCGTATCTGATTCTAATATCTAATCTGAGGTTGTGAAAGAAAATATCTATTTTTACTATTTTTTAGCATTTATTGTATTTTTAGCACTTTTCAGAATTTATTGGGTGTGAATTGTTATTGTTCGGCCCAATTATTAAATAATAAAAGAAACTAAAAGAAAAGTTCAAATTGTAGATGGGCTCAACAAACCTCTCGAGTTCAGCCGAATTCAGCCCGGTCCGTTTCTGTTCTTTTGGGCCCAAAAAGGCAGGCCTTCTGTTGTGCGGCCAGCCGTTGTGCGCCGTTGGATACTGATCCGACGGCTTGTGTTGCGCCTGTG
This sequence comes from Digitaria exilis, assembly GCA_015342445.1. Classification (NCBI taxonomy): domain Eukaryota; kingdom Viridiplantae; phylum Streptophyta; class Magnoliopsida; order Poales; family Poaceae; genus Digitaria; species Digitaria exilis. The sequence goes on from JACEFO010002353.1 coordinate 163,123, forward strand.
TGGGTCAAGTATATTTTGCCTGTTAATATTCAATGCAACAATTCTTTTTTTTTTGCAAAGTTTGCCAAGGTCAGCAAGTGATGACCATATGTCGATGGGAAGCATTGGTACCAGCCGGTTTAAAGGATCTAATAAGGTAATTCTACAGGTAAATTACAAAGGGAGCTATGGTCTCTGGTCATGGTTTAAAACCCTGTGTGGCTATTTTTCAAAAATAAAAAATAAAAAACAAGAATTTTTGCCATATCTACATTACACTCGCATCCAATCAAAACGTTAGATGTAAACATGCCGCAGGCTTTATTCGTTGTGAATCACATATGCAGATAAATGCACATCAATAATAATAGAATATAATCTGCTCCATTTGCCAAGTAAGCATAATGACGGTTGGGAGATCAACTAAGCTTCATCAAACATACATGGAGCAAGGTGCATGAAACGCACGGCACGGACATGCGCAGCCGGCGGAACAACCGTTGAGCTGGAGCAAGGTGCGGCGGACGCCGAGGAGGGAGGCTAGCGCGAGGTCGGTGCCGGGGGAGCGGGGCTTCCGAGCTGGTGGCGACGAGTAGGTGGGCCGCTGCTAGAGAGGAAACAGCCCGTGAGATGGGGGCTCTGGCTCTTGGGCTGCCACGAGAGAGGAAGCAGTCTTGAGCTGTACTTGGGCCGCCGCAAGAGAGGAAGCAGCCCGTGAGGTAGGGCAAAGTGCTGCGCGGTAGGACTGCTGACTGCATTTAGTCCCACCTCGCTTACACAACGTACCAAGCACCAGGTTATAAGCGAGAAAGAAGCGGATGAGGAGCATGTGAAGGCTCGCGGTTGTGCGCTTGTGCTCCCCGCGTGGTGAACTGTCTGGTGGTCGTAACCTACGTTTTTGACCGAGAAACGAATATGGACGCTGACAGGTTGGGGCCCATCTACCAGGGGACGTACGTAGACATTTGATAAGGGCGCTGACATGTGGGGCCCACATGTCAGGACGGACGAAAAAAAGAGGGCAGAAACCTTACGTGCTTTAGGAGTAGGTAAAGATGAAAAAATAGTGGTGTCATTTGTTTCCCGCCCCACAAGACTCTTTTCCTGTTTTGAGAAAACTTGTTTTTGCCACCTGAACTCTATTCTTTAAGGAAATGACTAGATTATATGTTTGTATTTCTAATCCATCAAGAATATACATAAATTAAATGAATTTCGGTAATGCTTATGGTAATTGAGCAAGAATAACAACTGCAACCAATAAATTAATTTTCCGTCACATGTCGTCGAAGAACCCTTGTAAATATTAGTGAACACAACCCAGTCATAGACAACATAGGGAACAATGTATTTTCTGCCATACAACACTTAGCAGTGCTAAATTCAAAGGCTTTGGCGCGCACATGTTCAGCCACATATTAATATGGCATAAGTAACTTGAAAATTCCACTAATTATTTTATATATAATTAAGAGACAAAAGTGTGCGAATAAGTAATGAAATATAATCTATATATATGATAAACCAAAGGCAATACATATACCCGTATAACATCATCAAATGACAAATCAAAGAAGGACGAGGTACGACACTGAACGTGTCACGCTCCTACTACACCATCATATACATCTACACAAAGTACACAGCTTATTTTATTACTGGGGCAACACTGGCGTATAGCTGGTTCGATCATGGGCTCATGCCTCATGGCTTGGCCTCTGGCACCGGGTAGTGGCTCTCCTGCTTCGGCGGCATCTCGTGCTTCGGCACCTCCGGCACGTGAGGCGCTTCTGGCTTTGGCAGCTCCGGCACTTCGGGGTGAGGTGGCAGCTCAGGCTTCGGCAGCTCGGGCTTTGGCACCTCCGGCACCTCGGGGTGTGGCAGCTCCTTTGGCACCTCCGGGATCTCTGGGTGTGGCAGCTCCGGCACGGCTGGGTGTGGCAGCTAGGGCTTGGGAACCTCTGGCACAGGGTGAGGGATCTCCGGCTTTGGGTGCTCCGGCACGGTGGGGTGCGGCGGCAGTTCAGGCTTGGGCAACTCCGGCAAGGTAGGGTGCGGTGGCAGTTCAGGCTTCGGGTGCTCTGGCACGGTGGGGTGCGGTGGCAGCTCTGGCTTGGGGATCTCCGGCACGGTAGGGTGTGGCGGGTACTCTGGCTTGGGGATCTCCGGCACGGTCAGGTGCGGCGGGTACTCTGGTTTCTTCTCCTCCAGGTGCCGCGCCGCGCTGCTCATGGAGCTGCACGAGAGCAGCAATGCCACGAGGAAGGCGAGGGAGGACGACATGGTTCTCTTGGAAACCATGTCGAATGCCTCGTGCTTTCTCAGCTGGGATTCGGTCGATCTTTGTGTAATCAGTGAGAACTAATTCTTGTTGCTATGTTGTGATGGATGGAAGGCAAGAAGAGCCTGCTATTTATAGTTTGCATGAGTGTTCTGGTCTTGGGTGCCTGATACGGTGGTACCGGTAGGTCATCTGCATTTTTATTTACTCCCATGAAACCTCTCGAGTCTAGCTAGATCATCTGCTCAATCTCTGCTATCTGTGTCTGGTTTGATCAGTTGAGAATACCCTGAAACGTGTGTGATCTGGTTGGTGGATGCTTTACCTTTACAAAACCTAGGTTTACTGTTTGTGCCTAGGTTTGTAATACGTGTGCTACACATCTTCTATGGTTAGGCTACCGACTGTATACCTCAAAGTGACACCGTGCATGTGAAGAACAGTAGATGGCTGAGATACAGAGAGCATGTGAAAGCTAAGCTGATGGAACGATTGGTTTTGGTAGTTCCAGATAGGGTTGAAAATGAAGGCAGCACTAAAAAAAGATTGATACTACCTGCAATAACGTACGCAGTCAGTACATAGCAGGACATAAACCAGAAAAGGAGTTAGTAACTAGTAGCTTATCTCTCTGGCTGTCACAGGCCATTACATCAGATAGTCAAGGACAAAGAATACTTGCTGCAGATGGATCATCTGGCAATAAAACAGAGTAGTAGTTCAGCTGATGCGCGTGGTAGTAAGTTCTGGTCGTTTTCGTACGTTATCCTTTTAGAGGCTTGTTTCTGATGCCTACGACATCGAGTTGCTGAAGTCCAACTGATGACCCGGTTGATCTCCTAGAAGAGATGACGACCATGGATTGCTCAGGTGGTCATGGAGCACGTTTTCGCGTAGCAGCGTTCAGGCGGTCACCAGAGCCGTACGGTGTGAATGCGGATGCCGTGGCCGGGCTCGTTCTCTTAAGGCTCAAGAACACCGACACGTCGACAATTAGCAAACCAGTGTGTGAGAGATATGTGAGCTGATAGCCTGATATGGTGATATATCGGAACAGGGTAGTTGTTGGGATGCAAGAGCTGAAAAAGATCGCGTGTCTAACAGTGTTGAAATTGCTGCAGATCGACACGCTTGCTTCCATTTCCCGAGTATTGGGTTAGTTGTGGTTGACGGAGCATCAGCATGGCCTAGTAGTCTTGGAAAATTGTAGCACGTAGCACACAAACCCTACCAAGTGTAAATTCACCACGGCTGTGACGTTAACTATCTGCTGTGCAGCAGAGATAACAACCCCCAAAAGAACGGATACTGCAGCCTGCGGGAGTAGTTGCTTTTATAAAGCGCCCATGTATATCACAACTGGTATTCTTGACCATCTGTTAGTCTCACAATATATTATATTAGTGACATATATAATTGGTTAATAACTTTGTATTCATATATTTGAAGATGTCTCATGTATGATCATTGTTTTGTCTACTTTGTCATTAGATGAGTTAATTTCCTAAATACCACCTGAAAAGAGCCTGATTTCAAAGATATCATCACAAAAGAACAAAATGGGTGACTGCCATGCTAACATGTCTTTGTGAGTGGTAATTGTAAAATACGGTCACATCATGCTTTCCATCACAAACAGACACATAGAACTATTAGGATAGAGAAAATTAAAGATGGTCACTACTACCCTTTTTCGTGTGTTTACTTGTTGTATTCCGGTTCTATTTTACATGTTTTATTAATAAAAATATTTTAACATAAATACAGAAAATATGAGACTTTAAAATCTTTTTAGATATACTAATGTACAAGTAAAATATTAAGTGAGGGGCTAGCACCTACAATATAAAATATGCTATTTTAAATATTTTGTACTCTTCTAAATATTCCTATAAGGCTTTAAACCGGTTCAAATTAATGTTGTTAAACCTAAACAAAGATAAAATTAGTGGTGTTCCAGATGCAAAGATGAAATAAAAATAGGTATAATATTGATATTTCCAAAAAAAAAGATCCTCCTTAGATAGGGCTTTAATGGTTGCTTTGGATTGAAAATGTGACGGATTGGAATGCTACTGGCAGCTCAAGACACGTTTTGAATTTTTTTAACTATTGTAATTGGTTTTTGTTATTTTCCAACTTTAAGTTCTTTAGTGGTACTATTTACAAAATCTTCGGCAGATGCAACAAAATTAAAGGAATGATAACAAAGTTCAATCTTGAAGACCATTTGCAACAAAATTAAAGGATTGTTTCCCAATGAATTGGTCTATTTTTGAAACAATGCTGTTTACTTAATTCATAGATTAATTAAATATGACAAAAATGACTCTTAAAAACTGAAGCCGCCATGTTTTTAGATGAACAAAATTACTCGAACCTTGCTCAAGCTTTAACTACATTAAGATCTTACTAAAGAGAGAAGTTTGTAAACTGATAGTGTAAGAAAAGAGTAATTGCCGCGAATAAATGTCAGGTTCGCATTTTTTTTGAGAGAAACAACGGCAACCTTGAAGGTTTCCTGAATTCTATTAAAATGAGACAATTCGAACAACACTTTATAGAGCCAGACTGAAGGCCGGGAATTACAACCGTAATCTTACTAGTATTTTTTGTTCAGTTCAGTTAGATAGTAGTTTGTTCTGATGTAAAGCTTTCAGTGACTGGGTTCTTGTTCCACATGTTTATGCAATTAGCTACAATGATCCACATGACTTCACCAAAACTCTGGAACCCATTTGTTCAGTAATTCAAGGTCCGTCGCAAACTCGATACGATGGAGTGTGATAGAAGACTAGAAGTACGTACAGATACAAACCAATCCATTTATTAGATATATACACATGGATCTCAGCCAGAATTAATACATAGATCACGGCACACAATCACGGCCGGATCAGGTGGCATGTCAATGCACATCACTTCACACTGCAAATCTGATAAGCCTATAAACGTCGTCAAACTAAGCATCATGCATGCGTCACACGAATGAGCAAAATACAATATAACAATAGTATTTGCAGAGCGTCGTGTCAATAATATGAGCCCGTACGTAGTAGAATCCTCACGTGGTAGCTCGTCGATCATGGCTTCCGCCCAGCAGCCTCCGGCAGATGCACCTCTCATGGATGGCCGGAATCTTGGGCTTCGGTACCGACGGCAGTTCATGGCTTGGGTGGCACCGGCAGCCCAGGTTGGGGTAGGGGCTGTGGTGGCACCGGCAGCGGCTCGGGCTTGGGTGGCACCGGCAATGGCTCAGGCTTAGGCTGCGGCGGCACCGGAAGTGGCTCAGGCTTCGGCAAAGGCTGTGGTGGCACCGGAAGTGGCTCAGGCTTCGGCAAAGGCTGAGGGGGCACCGGCAATGGCTCAGGCTTGGGCAGTGGCTGTGGTGGAACCGGCAATGGCTCCGGCTTCGGCAGAGGCTGTGGTGGCACCGGAAGTGGCTCAGGTTTGGGAACAGGCTGCAGTGGTGGCACTGGAAGTGGCTCAGGTTTGGGAACAGGCTGCAGTGGTGGCACCGGTAGGGGCTCGGGTTTTGGCAGGGGCTCCGGGGGCACCGGCAGAGGCTGTGGTGGAACCGGCAGCGGCTCAGGCTTCGGTTCCTCAGGCTTGGGCAGGGGCGGGAGCTCCTGCATCTTCCGCGCAGCGTTGCTCATGCCACCGCACGAGAGCAGCAGCGCCAGGAGGAGCACGAGAGAGGACATGGTGGTCGAGGAAGCCATGCCTGCCGCCTTGTCAATCAACTGTGTGTGTGTTGGATGCAGAGAAATGGAGGCCGAGCTGTGGTATTTATAGGAGGAACGAGCTCACCGGAGCCGCTGATGTCGGTGTCTTCACTCTCATCCAGCGCTTCCAATTGGCCAATGGTTCCCGGCTTCACTTGGCTTCTGTGATGGACACGAGTGCTTGGGCCGGCGAACGTATAATTCATATCCTGTTGTCGACGGATCGGGCGAGAGGTCGCCATATCGACGTACCTCGGGCCTCGGGGGTTGCTTGCCGCCGCTGCACGACGTGACGATGCGAACCGTGTGGGCGCCGACCCGGGCGCAACCGCCGTTTCCGATCTGATCGAGGCCTCTCGCCGGAACGGAAAACGACGGCCCGGCCGTACCCGTACGGTGGCTGCGCCGCGCGCACAAGTCGCGGTGACATGAGGTGCGCGAGAGACTCGCGCGGCGTGGGGGGGGAGAAGAGTAAAAGGTGGATCACGCGGCCGTGGCCGTGGGATTCTGACGCGCGAACGCTGCCGTGGCCGTGGCGCGCGCGGCCGGCTATTGGCCGATGGCCGTGCTCAAGAGTCGTTAGCACCGGGAGCCGGGGGTGACTCACTGATTTCGGTTGCTAGCTTGGCCGAATGACGAAAGACAAGGCCTTTTGGGTGCAAGATTAAACTCTTGCAGTGAAACGAAGGAATTGGCCGATTAGCGAGGCAGGAGAGAGTGTCTGTCAAACGAGAACGCTAAGGTCGGCACTCGGCAACAAACAGTTGTTAATCGACGGATATTTTGTGGAAACCAATAATGCAACCCGGCGCATGCTATTCAGTGGCAGAATGTGGCTTGTGCTTTTGCTCTTCTGAAATGTTTCTCTCGATCTTTAATCTTGTTGTGTTTCCATATGACATGTTTCTCTCAAACTCCCTGTTGTAATCTGCATTCTTTTGAGTAGTAACGATCAATGGTACTGTCCTACGTACGTAGGGTAGTTTCGCTTTAAAACAGTACAATATAATCTTGTTTCTAGTATAACTTTTTTTTAGATAAAGGAAAACCCAGCCTCTAAGGTTTAAAGTACACAGCCTTGTTTCTAGTATAACTGAGTATAATTAAAATTGATAAATTATAGAAGAATAGAATTTTTCAAATTAAATTGAACGTTTAAGATAAGGAGATTTGACTAGTTGAGAGTTGCAAAGTTCACATTTGTAATTTAATGGAGATAGTGATTGAATTGTTAAAAAATCTGAACTAATAGCTCAAGCATGAATTTAGTTAAATATTTTCTTAAAAATATGAAATAATAGTTCAAGTGTGAAATTAGTTAAATATTTTGTTTGTGAGACTAGAGAAGCACTACTGCAAGTTGCAAAGCGCAGAGCATGCAGGGGACCGGGGTCCCCTTAGCATGCGACTAATCCGGCCCAGGACTCATCCCTCGAGCAGGACACACCAACGGTCAAGAAGAAGCCGGTCCGGGCCGTGATCTAGAAGCTAGGGGTGGAGGAAAAATGGAGATTCCTCCCCGCCCCTTCGTAGCGAAGGAACCACCGAGGTGAAGATGCTGTCGCCACGTCCCCTGCTGTAGAGCAGGAGGGGGGCCACGAATCGCACCTTCCCCATAAGAGAGGCATCATTACGGAGGAAACGTGAGGGCAGTGAGTACAACGCCGTCTGCCGTCACACATGGCGCCGTCGCGTCCCGTCTGGGACGAGACGAGTGGCACGGGGTGGGACCCGATGTGTCACCAGGGGATCTTACACCAAGATCCTGGCCCCCACGATGTGAGGGTCAGGGCAGCCCAACCTGGCGGAAGGAGGCGCGAAGGAGAACCCACGCCGGTCCGATCTGGGACGACGGATCGAGGGTGCACCAAGGGCAACCCCATCAGTCAGGGGGTAGATGGTCGCCCTAATGGAGCAAGGTCCGCACAAAACGGAGTTACTGACAGAAGATCACCCCACTTGTGCAATGACGGCGCCCACTTGCAGGATGGCAACGCCACCAGGGAGGACGCACCCCGGATATAATTTGTACCTCCCCATGGGAGATAGGCTATAAAAAGGGTAGTCATGGGCTTGAAAAACCAGGATGAGATAGATAGACATAGACCTTTGTTGCGTGTGTTACACACTTACACCCCTGTGCCGAATCTTTAAACGGGAGTTACCACTAAACCCTGCTAGCGCCTAACGGTAGATTTAACCAGCAACAATGGAGCTACTGAGCTTCGACCCCCCCCCCCCGTGTCAGGTCTCGGCGAACGGTGGCATACCGATGGATGGATGCAATGGCAGGCAGCCGCGCAACAAGCACTAAAGTGAGTGGAGGTGGAGACGTGCTGGCCGTCCTTGAGATTGAGTAGGTTTGATGGTAAAGCCGGTCTACTTACATATGTCGTTGTAGTGAGCATATCCGAACAAGTACACGTGATGGAAGAGGACATGTGCGCCCCTTCTTCAAAGATGACTTGCACAAATAGCGTGGACAATAATTTTTTTATACTAAAATTTCTAATTGATCTATATAAATACTACTCTATGGCCGGCCACAGAATAACTATTCTATAGCCACTTTGATTTACTACAATCACTATGGTAATTTACGAGATTATAGTAAACTTGATATGTGATTTACTATAATGTGACCCTCATGTGTTATAGTAACCCAGTTACCATGTGAAATTGTAGTAAATCATTGCACAAAAGTATAGTAAAACCAAGGTGGCTATAGAATAACTATTCTATGGCCGGCCACGGGGTATACACTCCCATTGTTTTATATATTATTCATTTTGTATCATTATATTATTTGTTATTTGAAAGTAACTATATAAATAATTTTCTTAAATGCTTTAGATGTAGTTATCTATTAAATATTTGATCACTATTTTGCTTCCTAAATAATTTAAATTATATTTGTATATACTCTCAGCTTGCTTTCAAATTTATTTAACTAGCCTATCAACCCGTGCTGCCGCACGGACTAATTAGAGTTAATATAAAGATTAAATTTAAAACTTATAGTTAATAAAATTATCTATGGAACTCTATCTTTCATCTGTTAAATATCTTAAACTCAATAATCTAAAGATACAATAGTCACAATTTTTTCACATAGCATCACACCTCCATATGTGTTTTTTTATTGTTTGAGATATGTGAACAATACAAAAATTTATTCTAATGTTTTCTCTCATATATAACAATATTAATAATGATTAAAATAGAAATTTAGAATTCCATATTGGTGCATCTTAGGATTTTTTTTATAATATATATTCTAGATTCAGATTTAGGGGGGCTTGCTACGGCACATCTCTTAACCTGCAAGAGGTAAGATTTTAATTATGAACCACTTATTAACAACCTCCTTAACTATGGTCCGCCACATGCATGCATGCACAACAATTACTCCAACTCCCGCCACGATCTTCCAGAGGTTTTGATTTTTTATTTCCACGTTTCTTGTCATCCACAGTCAAGTTCGTATTATGGACAAAAAGTAGCCATGTCGATCACATAGATAATAAAAATGTTTAGATTTTGGATGACAATAAATGGCCATGTCATGTACACTGCACGTAGAGTTCATATAGAGAAAAAACATTCGAGCTATATTTGGTTTGAGTGTACAATCAGGCTATATTAGGCATGTCACATTCACGTTGACTGAAAAAAATGAAGCATTAGCTGAGAAAAAATATTCAGGCAACGGGCATGTCACATTCAGGTCGTGAGACAAAAATACGTTAAGGTGCAGAGACAAAAAATAAAGATGAAGAATCAGTAGTAGAGAACACGATCGAGAGATAAAAAAAAAGGAAAAAAATATAATTAACCATATGTCCTTTTTAATTGGATCTAGGAAGATATTTTCATAATTGTTTTATTTTTTAAATTTAAAAGCATATAAATAGAAATTAATCTATTACATGCTAAGAGGTAATATATAATCATGTCCATCTTGATCTAATTAAATGGATGTGTTACAGTTATTTTAGAGACAGTAGCAAACCCTTACTTAGTCACAATTTTTCACACAACATCACACCTTCGTATGTGTTTTTTATTGTTTGAGCTATGTGAACAATATAAAAATTTATTCTTGTGTCTTCTCTCATACATGAATATGGCGCAACAATGTTAATAATGATAGAAATATAGTAATTTAGAATTTTATATTGTTAGATCTTAAGATTTTTTATAAGGGCAATGCTAGAGTACACCCGTTACTTTTTAGGAGGTAATAGTTTGGATTAATCACAACCCTTGATTTTTAGAATTGATAACATTTGAATGAAGAAAAATAATTAGGGGAAAAGTAAAACCCCATCAATCTCGGCATGCCTTGTTTGTCAGCTCTGCTAGTCGATACTCCTTCTTTATTAGTTGTTAACTGATCCAATCTCACGTATGTCAAGGAAGTCTGTTAATGCATAGCCTTTGTACGTCACGTACACATATGTGGCCGTCGATCATATGCATCAACTATCAAAGACTAATCAATCCAACGCCTGCCATGAGACCATGTCAAGTTTTTTTTCCCAAAAGATCCGTGTAAATCCATGAGACAAAAAGAAAAAGGAAAGTTAAAACTAACCCAACCAAGTTAGATCTAATAAAAAGATATTTTCTCATATTTAAAATTATAAATAATAAATATTAAACCTATTAAATAATAGGAGGTAATATGTTTTTAGATTTTTTTTTTATAGTCATTTAGGAGTACCTTAGCAAAACTCTTTTTATATTATATAATCTAGATTCAGATTTAAGGGTAGTTTAGATATGTACATAAGGGCCACTTCATATTTATTAGTTGCAACTTGCAATGGATAATTATTAAATAAAATATATTGGTGTCCACGTAGGATCCTAGGTGGAGGTTTTGTTTTTTTGAGAGAATTTCTAGGATTTCTCTATTTTTTTAGAGTGTCCACCTAGGATCCTAGGTGGCATCACCTAGAGCCTTCAAAAGGAGCCTCCATTGGTAATAGTAAGATTTGCTTCCCAAATCAGCACACAAAGCTCGTATACACATGCATCATATATACGTAGAAGCTATGTACATGCCAAGCCACAAGACATACCCGTACGTGCTTGGCACACTCGATGGAGAACGGAAAAGCTCAAGGAAACAACATGCACCAAGTACACGAGCAACACACTACAAGGAGTCAAGGACAACACTACACGGCACACAAGTAGCAAGACAGACGTACTCGATAACACGAACAGACCTCGTACGTAGACACGGTATACATCAACACCCCAGATCGTGCATCTCGTCATGGGCTCATCCGCTCATGGCTTAGCCTCTGGCTCCGGGAAGTGGAACTCAGGAATGGTGGGGATCTCTGGCTTCGGTGGCAGCTCCACCTCCGGCAGCTCGGGCTTCGCCGGCAGGTCGACCTCGGGGAACGGTGGCAGCTCCGGCTTGGGTGGGAACGGAGGCAGCTCGTGCTCTGGCAGTGGCAACTCCGGCACAGGCAGGTGCGGCGGGAACTCCGGCTCCTCCTCTTTGGGCGCTTCTTCCTCCTCCAGCCTCCGGGCCGCGTTGCTCGTGACGGCGCACGAAAATAGCAGCGCGATGAGGAGGAGCGCGAGGGAGGACGACACGGCAGTTCTCGATGCCATATTGGAGCGACTGGTGGATATGTTGTGTGATATGTGAGTTCTAGATTGGAGGCGTTTGGAAGCAGGTGCTCTGCGTGATGGAGAGGGGCTTGGGCGATGCAGTACTTATAGGCCATCGGTTGCAGAGGTGGCATGCACTCGTGCGTGTCAGTGTGTCGCAGCTAGCTGCCCGGCGCTCGACGGCTTTGGACCTTTGGTTGGTCACCACTATCACCAGCATGCATGGCAGGTGAAGAGCTGGTGCGGCCTTGTTTTGGTCTCCGAATGTTCTACTTCGATCCGATCCGTGTGGGCTGAGCTGTTGATGCCCGATGATCATGAGTATGCTCGCCGGACAATTTGGTTGAGGAAAGAGTCACAAGTCACAACTGCCCGGTGTATGGTGACTGGTGCATGTTTTGTGCGCGCGGGACATGTACGACCACGGAGCGCGCTCGGTTGTTAGGCCACCGGTTCAGAGGAAACGGCATCTCTGCGCGCCGGAGCAACTTATCCACTTTTTTTCAATAAAAGGGGCACATGCTGTGCGGTTTTCATTAACATAGAAGATAATTACAAGTACATGAACCCGGCGACAAAAGAGGAAAAAAAAAGCAATTATACAGTATAAGAAGAGAGCCCTTACGGGCCACATAATGTTATAAAGTGTACCTCTAACTGATTGTTTTTCTCCGCAAAACCGTGAGTCTTTTCTTTGCGTATAAATGTCTGGAGCATGTTGCCAAAAGAAAAAAAAATAAACTAGAGCAACCTTTTTCTTATGGATAAAGAGAGTCAAATAGTAAAAAAAATGATCAAGAGAAAAAAGATACAGAGAAATTATACAAAGTGTCTATCCATTCTTCAATTTCAGGGGATAATTCTTCTCCGCTCGAAGACTCAGGGGAGATTTTACTTGTCCAGCTGGCCCAACTCATGAGGATGATGATCTATTGATCTCCATGAAGAATGGAGTATGCACCTGTTGTCTGAATTTTCCAAGTGTTTGTAAAGGACTACGCAGCTGTTTTCTGAATTTTTCTAGTGTTTCAGAGTGACTGTCCTGACTCCTGAGCCGACGGGAAGAGATTCAGGAGTCGGCCCAGTTCTCTGCAAATGCACTGTTACGAACAGATGCTCAAGTGTCTCGTCCGATTACTGTGCGTACATGCAGAGAACACGTTATGTCTTCCTTTATTACAAGATTAGCACGTACTCAGTCAGACAACAGCACACACTTGCACTGCACTCGGACCCTCAGGACTCCCGTCAAAGTATCAAACACGTTACTGTATCTCAATTTCTTATGCAAACATATGAAGAAGCGCTCAGAGTATATCAGTGCTTGTGTTCCGAACAGTGAGATCCACCCTTTATTATTGACAAACATTTCTGATCATACAAGTACTCTCGTATACACGCATCAGTATGTACATTCCAATTCGTAAGGCAGCATCATACGCACAGCACATGCGTGCATATGGTACACGCTCGACGAAATGGAAACCAAAAGCAAGACAGGGATCACACAGAGTACATGACACATCACACACGCAGTACATGGAAGGCAGGGATCACACAGAGTACTTGACGATCGACACCAACCCAGGATATGCAGGATGCAGCGGCAATGGTCGGTGATCACCGCATCATTCATGGCTTTGCCTCGGGCTCTGGGAAGTGGAACTCGGGAATGCTGGGGATCTCCGGCTTTGGCGGCAGCTCCGGCTTCGGCGGCAGCTCCACCTCCGGCAGCTCCGGCTTGGGCGGCAGGTGCACCTCTGGGAACGGAGGCAGCTTGTGCTCCTCTGGCACCGGAAACTCCGGCACGGTTAGGTGCGGCGGGAACTCCGGCTCCTCCTTGGGCGGCGCTTCTTCTTCCTCCAGCATCCGCGCCGCGCTGCTCATCATGACGGCGCACGAGAGGAGCAGCGCGAGGAGGAGCGCAAGGGAGGGCACCGAGGCTCTCGAGGCCATACTGCTGGTTTGCTGGAGTGCTGGATGGCTTGTTGTGCGATCACTGGTCAGAGTTTGAGCTGGTGGAGAAGTGAGGAACAGGTGTTTCTGTTGCCTGTGGCCTGTGGGATGGATGATGGGTGAGGAGCCATGTTGTACTTATAGCCCATGCCATGTGTTGGTTGGTCATCTGCAGCCTGTTGGCTACTACAAATTTCTACAAATTTGGTGATTAGTTAGCTTGACGATTTTGTTGAAAAAACTGCAGTTAGGCCACCGGTTAACAGGATACTGGATACGGCATGTGTACGGAGCACCAACTCAGTACATGGCAGTGAGCTCAGAATCAAGCTACGCTAAACTTCCTTTCATCGGTATTTATATAACCTTTCCAAAAAAAAAAGAATCATAACAAAACTACAAATGTCAATTTGAGCTATACTGATGTTTGTTTTATTTTTCTAAAAAAGAATAATAACCAAAGCCCATTTGAGCTGTACTGAAAAACTGGAAGGCAGTCATGTCCCAATCCTCTGCATGCAGAAATGGTAATTGCTTTCTTATTATTCCTTTTTATTCCCTTTCATGTTTAAGCTTGGTTATGTATTGGACACACTAGGAATTCGATATAAAACCCACAGTACCACATTACAGTCCATATGGTATACCGACTCAGTTACGCCAACTCATGGTGACAAGTTACTGACAGAAACCAACTGCGCACAAATAAAGTTTATCACATTCACAGCATAGAAGTGAAGTGACTAGCCCAACAATCAACTGACTTATAATTCATGATCTTGGGATAATACAATAATCTTGGTGTAATTTCACCAATGAAGTAACACGCAAAGAGTTGAAGAGCAAAATGTGGTGATCCTTGCTATGGATCTTACTCATGCATACTCATGCATAAGCGCATACACAAATGGGTGAGCTGTATTCTTGATCTGACTGATGGGTTGTGTATGTTCCCAACCCAAGTTGACATCATTTGGCTTTTAGGTATGTCTTGTCGACCAATATTATCTGTGAAATTGAATAAAAAATAACTCATTAAGAAGTATCCAAATGGTTTCACAACAGAAGGACAAAACAGGACCATTTTAACAATGTTGCTAAAGAAAAGTTCAAACCTCAAGAAGCACGACAAAAAAACCTCCATCACACAATTTCAATACCCGATGCGATACATAGCTTGGAATCCGCTCCTCCACTGATCACACTATCCCCTTTCCACCAATCGGCACATAAAACCTGTAATAACCAAAGGTAACCCACCTCAATCTTTTCCCCTCCCCTGAAATGTGGAAAATAAAACACCGCACAAAGGAATACCTTGTCTTTGTGTGAGTCCACAGAAGCCAGCGGCCACTACAAACAAGAGCAATATCATTAGCCACAATTATATGCAGCGCTTTAAGGAACAAGTGAGGTAAGTAACAAGATTATTAGAATCATACTGCTGTTCTTAGATCCCACAACATCACTTTCCCATCAAAAGAAGACGATACCAGATGGAACCAGGAGCTTGGATGCCATTTACAGGCAGTAATCCAGCTTGAGTGGGAGGAGAACTGAAAAACAGGAGCTAATGTTCCTGTTTTACAGGGGTAGAAGATCAGCTAAATTGAATATGGTCCAAGAAATGTAATTAAAAACAGTCATAATATATTTACCAGGTTTGCGAGGATCCCATACCCTCAAGACAGGGTCAGAGCCTCCAGCAGCAATCAATGAAGAACCCTCACCGCCACAGTCCAAGCAATTCAGGGCCTTCCCACAAAACTATGAAAAGGTTCGAGTGTTAAAGTGAAATAAGACAGATTTAGTTGGGAAACAGAACAACATAACGAGTCCACTACATTTAACGGTCAAGAACTAAGTGGGGACTTCAATTTTTTGCAGTCTCCTTGGGCAATTTTGGAAAGAACCATGACTAAAAATAGAGATGGCATATAATTAGCATAGAAAAATAATTTTCTTATCAACTGTTCTGCTAGCAAAGAAACAAAACACTGTCCATGCATCTCCTTTGTAGTACACAGATTAATTTAAGTGAGGGGAAATCATCAGGGATCACTTATAGAAACCAATTAGCTGGAGTTAACAAGATAATTTGGAATATAAAGAAATCATACATACCACATTCCAAGTTTCCTTCACTGATTGGACATCCCACTGCCGAATAGAATGATCCCAAGATGCTGAATATATCGTTTGCTGCTCAGGCCAGGTAACAGCAGTAACACATTGTGTATGTCCAAGAAGTGTTGAAGTGGCTGAACCCTGGATTGACAGGATCAAAACAGTGAGATAAGGGACTTATCATGAATTCATGACTGGAAAAGGAAACAATCCTATGTGACATCATTCTCTCTGACATAATCATGGTATTCAATACACACTAAATACATACAAGGTTTTGAAACCATTAGCCAACCAAACCAAATAACTGTGACTAACTCATCTAATCCTAAGACAGCACTATGGAAAGGTCGAGTAGGGTAGACCATGAACAGAAATAATTGTTTTCAGCTGAGCATCGATAAATTTTGCAGATCCACACATCAAGGGCAAAATGGTCAACATTAAATAAGGTGAGAAATAGTTTGTTGGCTCAATTAGTTAAAGAACCATGAATTCAGATTGGAATGTAGCTAGTACCTCTAACTGAGACTCTTCAGGTCCAGATGAGTCAGAATTCATCCTTCTCTTCTTCAATGAAACAGCATCACCGTCTTCTTCAGATCCTTCAACTGCCCACAACTTGATTGTGCTATCCCAGGAACCAGAACATAGCTAGGTACCCAAAGAATAGGTCAGAAGGAAACGTGCACGCAGTACCAGTAGGTAATAGCGATAACACTGATGCGGAAGACCAGCTCGAGTGATTATTACCATATCTCTGGAAGGGTCTACAGTGACACTTTGAACTGATGATGTGTGGCCACGAAGAATTTTGTAAGCCCCGATCCGTTTTGGGTAGTCCATACTGACCGGTGTATCACACTTCAGGAAACCAAAGGCATCATGTAGGATATAAGAAAATTATTACAGTAGAATATTCAGGACTTGGGTTGAAGGTACCAAAAAGAGTGAGTGGGCGTGTATGTGGAGAGAGGGGAGAGAGCATATTTACCTTGTATAGCCGCAATGACCTATCCTTTGAGCCAGTCACTATATGCAGACTGCCATCAGTTTCAACTCCTGCAATAACATGATTCATGCCAGTCACTTATTAAACAATCTATAAATGCAACAATGAAGCAGAAATCATTTTGGAATAGGTGCCTTTGTAACATAATAAGCAAAAAGTCATTATTTCGAGCATGCTGACCTTTACTAATGAATCTGGTAGAAGTAATTGCATCGCTGTGCCCCTCCAAAATATGTGTACATTCTGCTGCATCTTTCCATAATCTATGTAAAAAATGGAAGGGTAAGGCATGCAGCAAATCTGCAACAAATCTACTAGTGTTTAAAGGTTTTGAGCTATACATACCTCGCAAGACCATCATAGCATCCTGTTAATATGAAACTGCCAAAAAAAAATTGTAATTTAGTAGTAATACAAACAGCATGAATGCATGATGCAAACTTCAAATAAAGATTCAAGATGCAAAATGTCATTTTAAGTTTTTTTACAACAGAAATTATAAAATTCATCACTGTTAGCTTCCTCTTGCATGCTATATTGTACAACCCAATGTTTATGTTAATTGGTGATTTGTCACTATGTTAAGATGAGTGATATACGAGACAAATGAATTTTGTATTGTCAAAAGGGTAATCATAATAGCATATATGGTCACCCTCCTTTTTTGTTCATTCCAGTTGTAATCCTGGTTATGTCAACACTAGTCAAGTAGGTGGAAGGTGCAGCAGGCCAGCAGCAGAACAACATACAACAGGAACGTGTGTGCAAAACTTAGCTGCACTGCATCAATGCCAGCATGGTCAAAACATATATATCAAGCAATTCTTAACCAATAAATTACCAAGAGAGGTATTTACACGAGCAGGGTCATCCGAATCGTTTCGCAAACAAGCTGGACTAACAAAACCCTATTCGATCAAGTTTCTGCACCAGTTAATCTCCTAACAAACTAAGCCCCATTGATCAAATCCAAAATCCAAACCAAGTTATCCAGACAATACACATGTTGTGACAAATAACAGAAAATTGAAATAATTTTCAATCCAGATAGGCTACTTCCACAGTCACAAGACAGAAACCATACCTCGGGTTTGATCCATCAACCGCACTAACCCAGTCGTCATGGGGGCAGTGTTCATCCTGCTTCTTTGGAGCCACAGCTTTCACATACTCGAGCTCAAGCACCCTCTCCTGTGAAACATTCACACCCAATCCTCGCACAATTTACAACCACATCCTGCCACAGCAGCACCTCTCCGGGAGAAAGAAAAAAAAATCAAGCGTAACTAAAAAATCCGTACCGCCGAGATGCCCTTGGCGAGAAGGAACTGCTGGAGCGGCAGCCGCACGAGCTCGCCGTCCACGAGGAAGTCGAAGGGCTGCGCCTTGTGGTCCGGTTCGGCTGCGAAAGGGGCGCGAGCAAACGGTTAGAAATCCATGTCCCTTACAGCTCTACGTACGCCTGGGATTCGGTCGTGGGGCGCTCACCAGCGGCGAGGAGGCTGTTGACGATCTCGGAGAGGCCCATGCGGGAGAGGTCGGCCGGGACGGCGATGGCGACGGGCGGCGCCCGCAGCGGGGGAGGGAGCTTGGTGACGAAGCGCACGCGCACCTGGCGCGAGGGATCGGCGTCCATGGCGGCAGCGGCGGGAGGGAGGAGGGCGAGGAGGTGGTGTTTGTGGTGGTCGGCGTGGCGGCGGCGGGAAGGGTGGGAGAAGGGTTTTGGGAGTTCGAACGGTGGGTTTTACTTGGTTAGGGTTTCAGAGACCACTGGCCCCAGTTTCAGCGAGACGATGCGGAGGCCTGGACGGTCAGAGAACCAGAGGTGGTGGGGGACCCGGATACGGTGCCTTGGCTTGAGCAAGGTACGCTGAGCCTTACCTGCTGCTATCCAACGTCCGTGGCCAATCCAAGGGCTCGCTGCAACTTGGGTCCTCAGGTCTTATCCTTTCACCGGTCAACACTGGAAATCTGGGAGCCTGGGAGATTGTGGGCTTGTGGCCTCCAGAAAAGCGCCGGCCGCCGAGCGCAGCGGAGGCGACCGGCCGCCATTTGCAACGCAGCGAAGAAGATGTGGGGCGTCGTCGCCGCCGCGTCCGCATTGGTGGCAACTGACTTGCCGGCAAAGTGCCCGGGGCCCTCGGGGCGGCTTGGTGCGCTCGAGGAGCTGCACCTGACAGATAACCAGCTCACAGGGCGCATACCGCCGGATGGCCGGAGCTCAGCAATCTGACTAGCCTCACCGCGCTGCAGCTCGACAAGAACGGCTTCTCAGGCGCGATTCGGTTGCAGCTCGGGGAGCTCAAGTCACTGCAGGTGGCATCCCCGACGGCCGACGAGGTGTTCGCGCTGCAGAAGCTTAGGGAAAAAGTCCAAATTACTCCCCAAGCAAAGTCCAAATTACTCTCCAAGCAAAGTCCACATAATCTCCTAAACTACTTTTTAGTTTATTTTACCCCTAAACTTGTCGTTTGGCCTATTTTAGCCCCTAATGCAATTTGTCTTTTTAATTTTTCCATGTATAAGTGTCATATTACCTTCAAATTTTGGAAAATGATAGTCGACATCATAATGCACGATAGAAAAATATAAAATGATTTTTTGACATTATTTATATGGGGGTAAAATATTTAATATTTAATTAATTCTTAGGATACAATATCAGAAAAAACTAATGATGAAAAATTCATAATATATTTTTTGACATACATTGTGATGTTCACTACAATCATACGAATTTTGAAATTAAAATTCAACTTGTGCATGGAGAAATAAAAAATATAAATTATATTAAGGGTAGAATACACCAAATGACATAGTTTAGGGTGTAAAATGAACCAAAAAGTTTAGAGGGTTTTGTAGACTTTGCTTATAGCAGTTGAGGTAGTAATATGGACTTTTTCCAAAGCTTAGCAAGCTGCTGCTGCTTCGTGACGCGCTGTCGGGCCCGCTCCTTCCGAGCGCGTCGACTGCGTGTCATTTGTGCACCACGGCGATATACCGAGGGAGATTGGCAAGCTGCAGAACCTTGTGTTCCTCGACCTGAGCTTGAACATCCTCACCGGCGTGCTGAGAAAATTAAATCTGAGTTTGGTTTTTGCTTTGCGATGTGTTGGGGGCTTGAGGCAGTGAGTTTGCGGCCGGACGCGCGGGATACGATTCCACCGGACTGCTCTTTTCCTTTTGCTCGTGAGCTCTTTTCCTTTTGCTCGTGAGCTCTTAGAGTTGACTGGTGAAAAAATGAAGTCTGGGCAGGCTAAATCATAGCCAACCGTTGAATTAGGGGGTGTTTGGATCCATGAGGCAAGAAAAAAAGAGCAAAATTTTTATCCTCAAGAATATATGGCAAAAGTTTTGCCAGTATGTTGTTTGTATCCAATGGCAAAATTTTTGGTAAATGGTATCTATTTTGCCTTTGTTTTTTGCTATTTGCCTCCAAACACCCCTTGGCAAAAGGGCAAATACAAAAACTTTTGCCCATTTGCCCACTTTTTAGGCCACTTTAGAGGCAAGAGTTTTTTGCCAACTATTTTTGCATTTGCCATTTTACGTAAGGGTGTTTGGAGGCAAATGCAAAAAATAGATGTCATTTGCCCATGGACCCTTAGTTACGGGAAAAAAATTGCATGAGGCCCGTCCGCACAGCTGGTGCGGACCTATTGCGGATTGGCCACACGTGGATGCCGGGCGCATTCGACGAATCGCTGTGAGGTACGGTTCCTGGCTCTCTCGACGCGCGCTTCCATCGTCGGCTCGGCTCCAGGCGCTCGGCTTGCCTCCGTCCTCATCGAGTCATCTGCCGCCATAGCTTATTAACTTGGAGACACTGAAAATAATTGGAGTAATGAACAGAAGCTACATAATCTTGGTAACTGAACGACATCCACGTGTCTCGACGGAGCGAGGAGGCAGTGGGGGGCATCTTGTTGCTACAGATCCTGGAGCCGTCGCCAGTTCTCATGCTAACTGCCATCCATGGCGGGGGCGCGGGGCACGACGTGACGATTACCCGGGCACAGAAGTAGCGCACTCTGGATTCGGAGTGAGTAGCGTTGTGTTTTCTCTTTCGCTGGTCTTGTCCATGGCCATTGCCCTCCTCTAATTGAGGATGCTGTCATATTGGATCGCTGGACAGCCCAGAGCTCGTGGCGGCTCGGGCGTGGTGATGATCACGTGCGGCCCCATCCAGGATCACCGTCCACGCCAGTGGCCGAGCTCCACCCTGCCGACGGGCGACGGCATTCTGTTCCAGCGGCGGAGGCGAGCCAAGAGTGCTTGGAGCCGAGCCGACGATGGGAGCGCGTGTCAAAGAGAGCCAGGAACCACACCGTACAACGATACGTTGGATGCACCGAGTATCCACGCGTCCCTCATCTGGGATAGGTCCGCACCAGAGCAGCTGGGCGGACGGGCCTCATGCAATTTTTTTCCAGTTACGGACGCTGGATGACAGCAGGTAAGGCTCAACGTGCCTTACTCAAGGTAAGGCACCGAATCCGGGTAAGCCCCTCTTCCTACTTTGTATTTACATTGTTTAGGAGTATCTGGCCCCTTTGACTGTTACGTACTACTGTAGAGCCCAACCTGGTTGGTGTACGGGCCCATTTCGTCGTGCCGGGCCAAGAACAAACACAACATACGGGCCAGAGTAAAAGTCTAACTTGGCCCAACACACAATGGGCCACGTTTCAGAGCGGAGGCCAGGACAAAGGACACCGGGGCTTCTTCTTCTTCCTCAGATTTGATGGCGTGGCTGTGGCAGAACCGTCCTGTGCAATGGCGTGCCAGCGCTGATCAATGCTGATACCACGGCACACGGACAGCCTTCCACCAACCTCGGAGGCGGCTTTCCGCTTCCTTGCTGCCGTGTGGCCGTCCCCTCGGCATGGCGGTGAGCTTGTGGCCGCAGACAGGCCAGCGGTGTCTGTCAGCTGGTCGCCGTTGAGTTGATGGATTCTCCTAGTCCTCGAACTCTGGCAGTCAGTCAGTAGACGTTGAGCCAGAGACAAGTGTCTCTGTTCCTGCCGCACGTGCACCCGTGATAACTAGACACCGCAGTCAGCCAGTGACACATGTGCAAACGACTCCGGACTGATGGGATCAGTGAACTGTGGGATCTCTAGGAGCGCACCCTAAAAAACAGCTAGGAGCCTCACAAGCAGCCAAGCCGCATCGCGCTAGAAAAATGAACCGATCGAGTGCGTCCCGGTCTCCCCGCTCTCCGGTGCATCTGTTGGAACGCTCGACGAGCACACGGTTTATCTTTTCATCAGAAAACAAATGCGCAGGACGGAACTGCGAGCGCAATGATTCGCAGCCCACTTGAGCGGCGGCATATATTCCCCCGTCCATTCGCGTACGCCGCCGGCCAGCCGGCCGGGGTCGCCCATGACGGCACCGCCACCAACCAGAGAGAGCGAGAGAGAGCCAATCAGGTCAGAGGCTGCGCCGATTGGAGCTGGAGAATCTAATCTGAGCCGAGATGGGGTCAAAAGGGTCGACCATGCGGCGCAGCAGATGGTACCTGGCGCATCATCATCTCGCGGACGAAGGACTTGGCCGGAGAGCCAAAAGCCGGTGCGGTGGGTGATGATCGCCGGGCGAGCGATCGCCTGTGCCGGGTCAGGGTCCAACCAACTGTGCGGGCTCCCGGATCGTCAGCGTGCGAGCGAGCGCGTGCGGCTACCGTGGCGTGTGTTCCGGAGACACTGCGAACGTACGGTTACCTTTGTTACGTAGTACGTCACGTATGCCGTGTACAAATTGTTGACGCCAGATCCAAGTCATACGATGAGCAACTGGAGAGGAGAGGAGAGGAGAGGAGAGAGAGGAGTGTGTCGGGCTCGGGACCTTGCAACTCCCTCCCTCGCTCTTTTTTTCTGGTTGGTTCCTCGCAAAATAAATTTAGAGCATGTATGATCCGAAGTCCCAACAGAAACCTGCTCACTACGAGGTAAAAGCTTTATCAGTTTCCTCGTGTCGGTAAGAAAATTGATCGCGTGCACGGGAGGTTGGCTCGAGCTTTATCGGTGCCGGAAACGATTGTGTTGCCGTGTTGGTGCCAAACTCAATTCTCAACTGATTGACGCTCGTAGTCCTAGTAATGTCGACGTTTTTAACTTTTTACAGTTACGGCATTCCTCCCCTGGACACATTCGAACAAAAAGACCCATCCAAGCAGAACGAGCAACCATAACAAGCGTATGGTCGCTATGGACGATGGACTGTCCGTCCATGTGGTCTCGTGTGGCCCCCCACCAACTTACCTACCGAAAATAATGAGCCCCATCAGGTACAGTACATCCATGGAGACCGCCAAGGCCAGTCTCGGACAGTGCGACCCTTGCTTCTGTCACCGTAGCACTTATGGTCACTGGCTCGCTGCTGGTCTTTCACCTGAGATCTAGTAGACGTCAACAATTTGTACGCAGGTCAGGTCGCAGTTAGGTAGCACAGTAAGTGCTTAACAAGGCAAGAAACACATCATCATCCCATAGGATTCTCTATTTCAAATTGATGCGGAATGCAAGCCTCAGGACCACTTTAAAAGTTAAACTGGTATACGAGGTGAACAAACACCTGTGCGTGTTCGTCGGATTCCAAATTCAAACCAATCCCTAGGACATTTATTGAGACCGTCCTGAAATGTACTACATACAAAGTAGTTTGCGTCGTTCGAATATGGCTACGAAAGTGCATTTTGAACCTGTCGAGTAGTATTGCTGATTTGACCATATAGGTATTCGGTCTCCATCCCATTTATTTCAGTTCCGTTACTCCACAATTAATTGGTCAACAATTCCGCAAGAAAACACAATGAATAGCAGTGCAAAAGAAAAAAAAAAGAAATACAATGCTGACATCTCAATGCACGATCCAGAATCAATCAAAGCTTTTGCAAAGTTCCACGCACAAAAAAAAGGTTGCGCCACGAGGAGGAGGGGAAATTCCGGACGAAATATGCTTGCCATGGCATTTGCAAAGCTGCACGCAAGAAAAGGATGGTGGTGGTGGTGGCATCAGCCACAAGGAGAGGAAATTCCACACGAAATACCTGGCCATGGCATTTTGTGGGCACTTGGCAGGCATGAGAAGAGGGGGGAACCTGCAAAAGGCCGCAAAGCATATAGCAGAGGCTAGAGGTGAGGGTGTGTTTAATTGGAGGGGAGGAAAAGATCTTTTTTCTGGGAAGCGTGTTCTCGTGAGAGATGAATAATAAAGTTGAAAGAAGTTAAAAGGAGTAAGAAACGTGTTTTCTGAGGAAGATAAATAGTAGAGTTCAAAACACCTTCTGTAGCTAAACACGGCTCAGTCTCCGAGAGGGTCGTAACCGTCGCCGATGCACGTAGAAAAGGACGACGCGAAATAAAATTGGAATCCAGATCAAAATTGCACATCGCATCGCACACCCAGGCAAGGGGAAGCACGCGCACTCCTACAACTGCAGCGCTTGTCCTGGAGTGACCACCACTCCGCCAGCCGCTTCACTGGTCACTGCACACGCTCACTGCTCGCATCTCTTCTTCTCCCTGTGAGGCGAGCGCACAGCCTGCACAGGCACTGAGCTCCTCCGCTCTCTCCACGAGTCGAGCGCTCTCGTTCTCGCAGGCTTTTCCTTGGCTGGTCTTCTCGGAAGGCGGCAGCAGGAGTAGGAAGGAGATCATGAAGGTGCTGGTGGTGGCGGTGGTGCTTCTCCTCTCGTCCACTCTCGCCGCGTCACGTGAGCTCCCTTCTTTTTTTTTTTTCCTAACCTTTCTCTCTTCTCTAGTGTTGGTTTCACTGCCATAACGACTGCCGACGCTTCTCTTCTGTTGTTTTGAGGTGTTTTGTTTACTTCTTTTAAGTGATCTAAAATGTCTGACATCCTCAGTTCTGGGTTCTTCTGCTTGTTGTCATATATGCTTGTTTCGGAAACAATAAAAAAAAAGCTTGCAATTTTGTTTCGGAAACAATAAAAAAACTTGCAATTTTGTTCTTACATTTTGTACCTGAGATGTACTGTTGTCCATCGACTTCTACCTAGATTCGTTCTCCTTACATTTTGCGTTAGTAATCCGCTCCATTGGATTCCATTTCAGCGTTTTCCCCCGCTCGGTTCGAAGAGATTCGTTTAAGAGCAGAGCAGGCAAGAGGGGAATTTCTTCCCAATTATTCATGCATATTGGAGTTCAACCAAAAAGAAACTTCCTCTTCCTCCTTTTTTTTTCCATATTTTTTAACTGATACGCAGCACAAAACTTACACGAAAAGCTAATATTTCCGTTGGAAAAGTAGAGTGTTCTCTTTCTTTCGTTTTCTGCAAACGGCACTCCATCCGCTGCCTTTTGTCACCTTCCCCTGGTCATCTCATCCATCCTCTGAAATGTCCAAGGCTTTCCAGTAACCCTTTTTTTTTATCACGTTGTTGTGCAGAATGGTGCGTGTGCAGGCAGGATGCGACACAGGCCGCGATGCAGAAGACCATCGACTACGCCTGCGGCGCAGGGGCGGATTGCAACGCCATCCATGAGAACGGGCAGTGCTACAACCCCAACAACGTCCCCGCGCACTGCTCCTGGGCGGCCAACAGCTACTACCAGAACAACAAGGCCAAGGGTGCCACCTGCGACTTCACCGGCACCGCCGCCCTCACCACCAGCGACCCAAGTAATGGCCCTCACCTTTAGATTACCCTTTGCATTCAGGTTCAATACCAACTGGTCCAGAACATGATGTTTGTGGCAAGTTGCGTGCTAGTAGTTTGTCCCTTGCCGATTTAGAGATGCCTAGAACAAACAGAGGGCGCAGCACGGCTAGCGGAATCAATGCTCATTTCTGTGTTGCATTGCATCTCAAAGGTTTTCTGAACTTTTGGGTGCCACTGCCACCTGAACTCAACTCTTTTCCGTGGAAAACTGTGCATCTAATCATTTTGCTATATTTCATTTAGTTATCGGTTTAGTGTTAGAAAAAGCTATCCTGGTGTATTGGCCAAGCTTTAGGGAATCAGCTTCTGTACAGGTTATTGATGTGGACTAGCTTAACTGAAATAGTAAATTACAAACTTTCCGAATAACTGCTAGAATTTTGCAAAATTCAGAGCTGTTGCCTTGTTCTTATTCTTTGGCGTGTTCTGGCGCTTGCAGGAGTTGGCATGATAGTGGAATAATTATCTATGTCGTTTTGCATTGCATCTCTAAAGTTTGTTAAAGGTTTTCTAAACTTGTGTGCCATTGGAACTCAACGTTTGCAACGGAGGATTGTGAATCTGAATTTGTGTAGGTACATTTCATTTAGATATTTGTTAGTGTTTGTAAAAGCTTATCTTGGTGTTGACCATTCTCCAGGGAATCTGGTTCTGTACAGGTACATGATTAGGCTATTGATGTGAACTAGCTTTAGCTAAAATAGTTAAAAAGAAACTTTCTGATAACTAAAAAAAATTGCAAAGTTCAAAGCTGTTGCATTGTGATCTATATTCTTTGGAGTGTGCTGGTAGGAATCGGCATGAAAGCACATTCATTTTTTTTCCTTCTTTGCAGAAGGTAAGTTAACTGCAGTGCGATGAAGACAAAATTATTTTTTTTGTGATTTTAATCGTTTAATCACTCAACCAAATTGAATTTTCTTATATGATGTTTATGTTCCATTGCTGCCATGTTCTCCTGGCTGGTGATAATCAGAATCTTTCTTGTATCTTATAGAATATTTATGTTCTATCACTTTCAGGTTCTTCTGGATGCTCTTACCCTACAAGTGCAAGGTACGTTTGAACTTTGCTTAAATTAACTGAGTCCAATAAAGTACCATTGGTATTGTGGACTGTCTGAATAGTTCATATTTCAATTTTGTGCACTTCGGGAACTGGTACCCCATGAAACTCATGCATCATGTTGAATTCTAATATTTGAATTTTAGTATTTGATCTACCATACTAGTAAATTCTAGAACAAGAAGCAGGAACTAAACATCACAGCAGTTGTACATGAACATTCAAAATGCATACCTATGAGGCTATGCATATCGAGATTTCCAATTGTATGTTTGGATGTACGCACAGTACTCCATAGTCGTTGTCGATGCTTCCATTGTTCCATGCTAGAGATACTTTCGTATCTCTGCACCATGAACAACTTGGCTGTAGCATTTGGTTCAAGTTCTAGGCAGCAAGAGGTGCTAATCCATCGTTTAGATAGTATTATTAATTGCAGAACATTCAGCATACTCTTGAATCAATTTTACCAAAATACTAACACCACTGCCTTCTCTATACAGCGCTGCTGGAACTGGAACAATGACCCCGACCACTGCAGGCACAATGGGAGGAACCCCAGGAACCTTGACGCCCGGTACCGGCACCACCGGCACTGGCACTACTGCTGGGACCGCCGGCACTGGGTTCGGTCTAGGACCAGGCACCGGAGCTGGCATGGACACTGCAGCGGCGAGCTTGCTCCCAAGGTCTGGGGTGGCCGCCGTCCTCACCGTGCTCCTCTCGTCCATTGCATTCGCATGACAACCATTAGAGATCACAACCTCTTTGGCAGGCTTGTTCAGGAGTTGCTCTGATGATCTATGGAGAAAAGAAGGGAAACCTAATGCATCAACATGCCCGAAACTCCACTAGCGCCTGCTTTGTGTTAGGTGCCGATGGGGGCTCATGGTCATGAGTGGGGTGCCGTTTTGTTTTCCTCTATGACCACACCATGTTCTTGTGTGTACCCTGTAATCTGGTAGGATGGATGTCTCTGTCATGCAAGGACAAGTGTCTATCTTTTATTCTGGCATTAATCATGTAAATGTAGGGAAGGACAGTAGGTTAGAGCAAGGCTGGTCGCAATGGAAATGCAATTCTGCTGGGGACATTGCCATGGTGTGCTTTTGATCCACTTGCATGTCCTCAGGTCCTTCACCCCCTGTCGCGCTGTCGGTGGCCTCGCATGCTGTGTCTCTTAAACCTTGCACAGCACAAATGGGTGATCTACAGACTAATCGATATTTGTCTGTCACTTCTTGACACAGACTCACGGCCCTCCTACGTGTTCCTCGAAGAAGAAAGCATGGCACTTCCATCATTGATGCCATTGGTGCTTGTTATCAGACGGGCCATGGCGGCAATGCAGATTGATGCTACCGTTGTTAGGTGGCGAGGCGCTTCACAGGACAGCAGTGAAGTGAAGCGATATGCCTCTCCTCTGGCTCGCGTGGGGTTCCCTTGCTCTGTCGCCGCCTTGTTGCCTTGCACAGATTCGCGGTAGATGTTGGTGGCTGTAGGCAGTAGGCAAGTAGCAGCGCACACTCGCAAGTAGCGGACGGCCCCACGGACTAGCAGTGGTCGCTCGCCGTACCATGGCGTCCCAGATCCAGCGAGGCCCCCTGCCTGGTGACGGGTATGATGATGGATGGAGCAGCAGCGGTCAGCCTGTCTGGCTCTGCGCAAAGCGACGCAGCCGGTCGTGGCTGGCCCGATGCGCCATGGATGTCTTCTCGTCTTCCTCTCGGCGGGCCTCTTTCGTTACGTCTTTCCCACCGGGACGGGGGTGGTGTGCTTGTGCTGGATCCGTGCGTGGACGCACATGGAGTGGAGCAGTGAGCGACGGAGCGGCATGATTGGCATGTACCTGGAGGGGGCCGGGCGAGTTACCGCGGGCGCAGGGTAGTAATGGCGCGCAGCAGCCGGACTGCCGGTGCACGGGAGCAGCGCAGGGCAGGCAATCATGCGTGCGGCATGGGGTCGCTGCTGTGCTTGCCCGGCGCGAACCGTGGTGTGGCCGTGGCCATGCGCGCCCGGCCGCTGCGCAGGGCGTCACGAGAATGAGCTTGAGGGACATCCACGACACCACGCCGGCGTTCGTTTTGAGGTGGGATGATGAACGGAGAACCCATGCGCGTACCGCGTGGGGGCCAAGGCGAAGCCGAACTTCTCGGTGGCGGCACGCCGGCACACGAGCGGCCGCTGCTGGGCGGGGGGAGGCGGGGTGGGCCTGGGGAGTTTGTTTTGATGGGCTGAGAGGTGTGGGCCTAGTCTGCCTCCAATGGGCTTGTCTTTGAAGAGCCAGCCGGGTCACCGGGCCTCGCGGCGAGTTGGTATGCTACCGTACAAAAATTATTTTGTTTTTTACTTGGGCATTTTTTTTTTCTGCCTTCACGGGAAACAGAAACCATCTGCTCCTTTTCCTATTTCTATTTATTTGTGTTTGGGCATTTTCTTTTTCTTATATGGACTGTTTGGAATTACTTGTAAAAGTTTTGGCTTCACTTGTTATATGCAATTTGGGATCCTTTAGCGTAAATACATTACACAAATTGAGAAAAAAGAAATAAAAAGAAGTTGGTCCACTGGCGAGGTATTTTTTATTATTATTTTTGCTTCACAGGCCTTTGACTTCGCTAGTGAATACTCCAAGGGCCTTTGACACGATGTTGATCCAAGGGAGGACGCGCACGTCTTTGGACCAACATAATGTGCACGAAGAGTTCAGTTTGCACCTGATACATTACCTTTTATATTTCTCAATTTTGAAGCTTGGATTCTAAGTACTTTTATAATTTATTGATCATATATCAGCACATGAATGGATATAAGCCAGATTGCTGTCCTTCATTTAAAAAAAATAACACGAGAAAGCCATTTTCTTTGCGAGAGAGCAAGCTGAGGTAACAAGGTGTGTGCCTCAGTTTACTTATAGGCTTATAGCAAGCTTCCTTTTATTTGTAGGCTTATAAGTTATAAATGCTAAAATAGATCCCACATCAATCACGCAAATGAAAGGCCTGACCCCTGGAGCTTTTCTTCCATGATGACATCCAGACGCCGGGCCATCTCCGGCGTCATGTGGTTCGCCCAGTCCCCGGCCTTCCCCCTCCTGAAGTAGGAGCTGTTCGGGAAGAAATAGTGCGAGCCTGCGTGCTTGTTAACCTCCAGGCCTTTCAGCTTGTCGAAGCTGCAGAGCCCCACGATGTCCTTGATGACCCTGCTCCTCAGCCGGCGAGAACGGTTGCCCTACGAAGCGCGCAAGCTTCTTTACGTTTTCGACAGGGTCACGCAGAATTTCTTCGTACCTTAGGAACAGCACCCTCTCTGGGCTCTCCTTGCTGGCGTTCCAATACCCGAGG
This sequence comes from Digitaria exilis, assembly GCA_015342445.1. Lineage (NCBI taxonomy): Eukaryota > Viridiplantae > Streptophyta > Magnoliopsida > Poales > Poaceae > Digitaria > Digitaria exilis. The sequence goes on from JACEFO010002353.1 coordinate 192,932, forward strand.
ACATGGTCCCAAATGGGCCCACTGGCAGACACGCCCTCGCAGGCGAGCTCAAACACGTCAGAGAAGGCACGGTTAGGATTAGATCTTCTGGTGAATTGCCACATAGAAACTAGCATGTCCTTCGGCTCCCTGTCGAACAGATCGAGAGTCGAGACAGACAACAACAACAGTAATAAGAACAATAAATATAGTATATGAATGAACAAGTATCAGCATATACACCTGCATATGTAGATGGTCTTGCAGTCGGGGTTGTCGCTAATTGAGGCGGGAAGAAGCGCATGAGGCATGTGCGTAGCCATAAGCCTCGGCGACGGCATCGCGTCCATCTTGCACCTCCCGGAGGTGCCGTCGGCGAACAGCATCTCCATGAACGGGACGCAGTCGTGTGGGTTGAGGCGGAGGAGCGGGTGCTCGGCGTGCGCCGGTGGGTACGCGCTCCGCGCCATGGTGGCGAGGGCCAGGGCCTTGAGCCACGTGGTGCCGCACTTGGGCTGGCTGGCGAGGACGACGTCGCCGCGGCGCGGCACGAAGCTCCCCTGCTGGATGGCGACGACGCCCGGCACCCACATCTTGGCGAGCCACGCGCCCTGGTACAAGCGCAGGACCTGCCGGATGGTGCTGCCTCCAATGAGCGTGGAAGCGGCGGCGGTGCTGTCGTCGCCGTTGGACTCGTTGGGCGGAGCCACGGGATCCGGCCTCGCTCCGCACACGTCCGTGAACGGCACCGGGCCAACGACGTTGAGTGTGTTCGCGGTTGCCATGGGGCAGGTTTAATTTGTGAATGGGTGTGATTGAATTCCCGGCATATATCATATATATGGGCGTCCGTGCTGCTTAGGTTGCTTGTGTATATATATTCTCATTCTATGTTAACAGAAATGGCGCACGTTTTGTACCCATTCGTTCATAATATGGGCATAGGTGGTAAGCATAGGTAAAGAGAGTCAATCAACTATCTACAACTGCTAACGGTTGGCTCGCTCGACCCCACAGCCGGCCAAGCAATGGTCGCCGTACCATTGGGGCGTCCCGGATCCAGCGAGGACCAGGGTTCACAAGACCGAACCGGTTGGCCGAACCGCTGGCCGGCGGTAGCGGCTAACCGGTCCGGTTACCATGGGAACCGGTGAAAACCGGACAAATTCAAATTTTGAATTCAAATCCCCCGTGTACTCGGTTACGAACGGCTAACCGACCAGTTTGGGTCGGTAACCGAGCGGTTTGGGCGGTAAGTCGGCCGGTTTGGACGGTAAGCCGGCTCAATACATAATTTGTCATGTTTTCAAATTTAACTAAAAATTTAAAAAAATAAAAGAAAGAATTCCTAAAAATATTTCAAGGTGCGTAGAATTTAATGGTGTCAAAATTTTTCAAATATTAGTGTATTTAGTATTTTTTGTGTGCATTAGAAGTTCAATGAGCCGATTTTTTTCTTTTCCTTTTTTTTTTGTTGAACTTCTAATGCCTGCAAAAAGTATCAAATGAGCAAATATTTGAAAATTTTTTACACCAATAGATTACATATACCTTGGAGTATTTTTAGGATTTTTTTTATATTTTTCCATTTTAAATTTAAATTTAAATTTAAATATTTTAAATTTAACCGGTTTGAAACCGCCCCGAACCGCTACCGGGCCGGGGCGGTTTGGCCGGTTCCCGCGGGAACCGACCGGTTTCCTCCGGTTTTGTGAACCCTGGCGAGAACTGCCTGATCGATCAGCGAAGCAGTCGGTTAGTTCAAAGGCTGACCAGAATGGAAATGCTGCTGGGACAATGCCGTGGTGTTGGTGTCCTTTGGCTTCACCCTGTCGGTGGCTGTGGGTCCTCATGCTCCCGGTGGCCTGCCTTTGAAACCTGCAAAAATTTTATACTTGAGTGATCGACTAATTGATGTTTTTTGTATTTCCATTTTCTAAAAAAAATTGATGTTTTTTTGTGTCACTTGTTGGCCCAGATTCACAGCCCTTGCTACCGTGCGCAACTAAAGCTAAGCACGTATTCGCGGTAGATGTTGCTGGCTGTAGGCAGTGGCGCACACTAGCAAGTCGCGGACGACCCCACGGCCGGCTGCTGGGGCGGCCCGGCAAAGCAGTGGACAGTGGTCGCCGTACCAAGGCGTCCCGGATCCAGCAAGGCTTGCCGTGATCAGACGAACGGCGGGATGGGCATGATGAATGGATGGCGCGCCGCGCAGCGGCGGTCAGCCTACCTGCCTGCACAGCGTCGTGGAATGAATCGTGGCCACTCGCCCGGCGTATCCATGGATCTCGTTCACCGTCTCGGCATCGTTCGTCTTTCCCCCGGGACGGGACTGGGTGCTGGCTCCGAGCGGGGACGCACAGACATGGCGTGGAGCAGTGCGCGGCACGCATGGTTGGCGCGTACCTGAATGGGGCTGGGCGAGGTACCGCGGGCGCAGGGTAGTAATGGCGCGCAGCAGCAGCCGGAGCACGGTACCAGTCGAGCTCGACCATGGCAGGCAATCATTTCATGCGTGCGGCATGAGGGCGCTAGCTGCTGTGCTCCGCAGGGCGTCACGATCGAGAATTCGAGGGATGTCCACGAGGCCACACCGGTGTTTTGAGGTGGGGGCATGAACGATGCTGAAGAATGGACCGCGGCTGGTCTGGGGTGAGCCTCTCGGAGAACCCCGATACGGCGATACGGTGGATGCGCGTGAGGTGATAGCCGTCGGCGACACCGGCGGCCGGCCGCCAGGGCGAAGGCGGAGGCGCGAAGCCGAACTGCTCCTGGAGGGCCGGGGCAGGCCTGGGGAGTTTGTGTTTGATGGGCTGAGAGCTGGTCCTAATCTGCCTCCGATGAGCCGCACAACAAGTTGATTTGCTACCATACGTTATTTTTCGCTTTTTCTTGGGAATTATGTCCTTTTTTCACAGGAAAACAAAACCATACGCTCCCTTTTAATTTAGTGTTTTTCTTGTGTCTGAGGTCAATCTGGAGTAAAAGAAGACTACAACTTTTTAATGATGAAATGGCCAAAATATATCATAGAGCTATCTTTAAGTGTTTCTATATTTTTTTTAAAAAAAAATTATTCCCATAAGAACAAAATGAAAACCATATTTCAGAAAGCACAAATCGTCAAGTATTTTAAAACAAATAGTGACAAAAAAATGTCAAGTAGTCAGAGTTCGCTACAAATAGGTCTAAAGTGGCATAGCACTTTCTTTTGCACTGAAAAAAGAAGAAGGAGACACTTTGGACCAGGAGTCCTCGATACACATACTGACATACTACTACACAACTAGAGCCCCCAACCGCCTGGCACACTCGACACTGCAGTCGATCGTCTCTTCCACCCCATATCCGTACCTGAATCCCAGGTCCTCGAGCTTGGTGGTGTCAGCCCGCACCCTCACCCCCTCCCCTGTCACCCTGCACGAAAAAACAGATCGATCTGCAAATCAACCACACCTCACATCCACAGAACGGAAACAAGTGCTGTGTTTAGTTGGGTGGGAGAAAAAAATACTTTTAGATGAACAGTTCACGGGAAAGCATGTTGTGTAGGTGGGGTGAATAGAAAAAACTTGTTGAACAAGGAAAACTTTGTATATCTGAACACGGCAAAGTTCATCTAGCAAGAACGCGAGACTATGCTTGCTGCGCATACGTACTGATCGATCTGTATCTTGAGGTCGGGGTACTTGGCGGCGAAGCGGTCGAGGAAGTCCCGCACGTTGGAGTAGCCGGCGGCGCAGAGGAAGCGGCCGGCCATGGACGGCTGGTCCATGCAGAAGACGTGTGCCTCGCAGACGTCCTCGACGTGCGACAGCGGCACGGAACCCATCAGCGACTGCAGGAACAGGAGGGTGTTGTGGTAGACCGCGTGGCCGGTCAACGGCGCCACGATCATGGAGATGCTGCTCAACAGCCCCAGGTAGGGTTGGATGGTGTCGCCGCCGACGAGCCCGCACGCCAGCGTGACAACCTCGAACGCTCTGTCCTCGCGCTCGTTGTAGCTCAGCAGTTCCTTCTCTGACAGCGACTTGGACCGCACATAATCCTGCGTGTGTTTGAGACTTTGATTTGCAAGCTAAGCAAAAATTATCGGAAGAGTATTAGAAAGAAATAAAGCAAAGCTTACTTCCAGTTGAGCGTTGCTGAATCCGTAGGAGAGGCTGAGCGGCGTCCAGCAGGACTCGTCGATGAAGTCCTTGTAACCGGTGCCGTCATCTCTCAGCGGCGAGGCGGCCGTGACCGAGGCCGTGTGGATGACGCGTTTCACTGTGCCGGACCGCTCGCACTGCCGCAGGATGATGCGCGCCGCGTCCACCGCCACCTCAGTGGTGTTCTTGTACTGCAGGAGACAGATCATTTTTTTCTATTATTGATATGGATTTAAGTCAAATTAAGCCAAGTCTTCTTTAATTAACAGTAGATGATAACTCTATAATAATATACTTATCTGACCGTTGCATGTGTAAGCTAATATAAGACAGCGTCGAACATACCTTGGTGCTGGTGGGGTCGTGCACCAGTGGCGTGGCGACGAGGAAGACGAACTCGCACCCGGCTATCGCCGGCTCGAAGGTGTCGGCGTCGTACATGTCCGCCTGGAACAGCCGTAGCCGCTCCGCCGCGCCGGGGAGCGCACGGAGCATCCCCGTCTTCTCGTCGCCTGTCGACGCGGCGCGCGCATATCCCATCCATGAATGCATCAGCCGTGTCCGTCGTTGCATTATTGCACACGTGCACACACACAGCTCACACGGACGAATACATACCGAGGCTCCTGAGTGTGGCGTGGACGACAAAGCCTCTGGCGAGGAGCTTCATGACGAGCCAGCTCCCGATGTAGCCGCCGCCGCCGGTGACGCACACCACCGGGCCGCCACTCATCTTCTTCCCCTCGTCGTCTCCCATCCCTTCCGCCATTCTCTGCTTCCTCCCTTCAATTTCTTGTTCAAGCGCGCACAGCCCGGCCCTGGTCCGGCGGTGCCCGCACCCCGTCGCCGTCGGTTTAAATAGCGAGGCGCCGTGACCTGCCGGGCTCAGCAAAAATGCAAAATATCACGGGCATGCCTGCCACTGCCAGCCATCGTCATCACGAGTTAAAAGTTAAAACACTTGAGAAACTTGCGCGATTTGCAGAGGTCGTGTGAAAGTACGGGCGTGCCCCTGGCGCCCCATTCGCTGCGCGCGTAGGGTGTTTGATGGGTTTCTGGGCCAAGCGCATCCTGGCTCGTACCACTAAACCAGGCTCTCCTTTGCCAAAATATGCGACCTAACTTAGGAGGAGGTGTTTCATTAGGAAAGGAAGTAACTTGGGGGTAAACCCTGGTGAGACAGCACGGGTGCGAGTAAGAAGACTCGAATATAGGCTGACAGCGTGCACACCTACTGTGCTTGCCATCTGAACTACGCTCAGTTCTCAGGCCCTCATTGGCCAGGCTCGTGAGATGCAGAGACATATTGATTGGCTGTCTGTTTCTTTGTAGCCAGGACACAATGAGAAAAGTGATTGCTTGCAGCTCATGAGCTAGCCCCAGCCAAGCCCAGGAGCAAAAATTTGCGGTGTATCCGTCCAACGTCAGACGATATAGACACGATGTGATACTCGCATGCGGGGAGCCTGGCTTGGCTGAAAACCAGCCAACCAATCGGACCCTTAATAACTGTTACTCCAACGTCAAACGATATAGACACGATGGCCATAGTACGTGTCGTCCTTTTCCTTGGAGTAGAGCCGTGCATCCAATCGTGGGTGTCTCCTCGGCATGACAAGAATTACTTAGCTCGTGATGACTGAACTCTATCCGAGTGGCAAACCGATTGAATATAAGCCATTCATACCATATTTCTGGATCAGTCATGACGTTAGGTCCATAGTCGATATCATGGCTGGCAGAAAATGCCATCGGTTTCCAAACGTAAGTCTCCGTCGAAGAAGACTACCAGCCGAAAAATGCTTGGACATCGTGAATTTGTCACAATGCTCCGACGATCTGCAGACTGCACACTGCAGGTGCCATTCCATTGCTAGCAGATCACTATGGCATGACCTGTGTCCATCTTGACGAGACGTCCGGCCAGGACGCAAGGTACGTAAAGCCGCCGTCGCTGATGCCCAACCTGCTCATCTCCTCTCCTCCCGGCCGTCGGGTCTGCTAGTCTCTGATCCGTCGCCTCTCTCCTCCGATCCTGTGACACGTCGGCCGGTCGTCGATAGTAATCCGCTCTGCTCCTGTTACGTTGCCGCAATGCCAAGTTGCCAAGCCACTTGAAGGAGCGTGAGACAGAGACGTACGTATCTCCTGACTTTTCGGCGACATTCGGACGCTCTGCTTGATCTGGGCAGATGGTAGGGTTTTAAGTTGACTGTTCAGTAGCAGCGGGATACTTTTGGTCGCGAAGATCGAACAAGCAAGGCCATTGCTTAAGAGACATTTATTTATTAATGGTAAAAAAAACTAAGTGAGGAAGGTCTCGAAATTACACAGGTGAGGGATAGATTTTCTTAAAATTTAACGCTTCTCAAGCAATGGATCTCTAAATGAAGAAGATCGAAACTGGTGAAAAGCAAGGAAAAGGAAGAAAAAAGCTAGGTCCAAACTACAATTTCGTTTACCTTAGCCCATATGGTCTCTTACATACGACGGGGGGGGGGGGGACACAATGATACGATTGACTGACCAACGCTTATTCCGTATAGAGGTTTAATTTACAGCAAGCCAGCGCTCATGTGGCTATAAGTCAATCGTGAAACCACGGTTCAGAAAAATACAAGCATGAGCACGACATGCATCACAACAGCCCAAGCCTTTTCGAGCACTCAACGCTTCCGTCTAGCACCTCCTCTACTCCATACCTGTACTTGAATCCCTTGTCCATGAGTTTGCTTGTGCCTGCCGGCTGAACACTCACTCCCTCTTCTACGACCCTACACAAACATACACAATGAGAGAGCACATTTGAGAACAAAGCAGCGTACAAGCATTGGATGCAGTTGAGGGGGGAAAAAAACGAGCAGTTCAGTTCAAAACGAGATTTTTTTTTATTCTTTTTTGCAGTGCGTACTCTTCGATCCGCAGCTTCAGCTCCGGGTGCTTGCGCCCGTAGTGATCCACGATGTCGCGCATGTTCGGGTGGCCGGCGGCGCAGAGGAACCGGCCGGTGACGGGCGCCGGGCACTCCATGAAGAAGACGTGCGCCTCGCAGGCGTCGTCGACGTGCACCACCGGCACGGCGCCGAGGAGGGCCTGCATGAACTTTAGCCCGCCATGCCAGACCTCGTCGCCGGTGAGGGGCGACACCACGCTCCGGATGCTGCCGGGCGCGTCCGGCAACACCGTGTCACCTGCGACGAGGCCGCACAACAGGGTCACCACCTCGAACGAAGCCTTGCTTGGCGAGTCGTTGTACCTGAGCAACTCCTTCTCGGAGAGAGTCTTTGACGACACGTAGGCCTGCGTGCGTACGTCGTGTAACAAGTTTTTGATCCACATCAATGCATGCAAATATAATGGGAACTGAACACTCACGTCCAAGATTTCGTTGCCGTAGCCGTAGGACAGGTTGAGCGGCGTCCAGCAGGATTCATCGACGAAGGGCTTGAAACCATGGCCGTCCTCCTTGAGCGGCGACGCGGCGACGACCGAACCGGTGTGGATGACGCGTTTCACCGTCTTGGATCGCTCGCACTGCTGCAGAATTGTGCGCATCGCGGTGACGGTCCCTTCTATGGAGTCCTTGCACATCCAGTACGAAATCGAGTTAAAAAAAAAAGAGCAAAGTGCACGTACGTCCGGTCCTTATACTTGTTGGGGTGTGTCAACCCGGTCCATAAACTCTCAAAACGACTAATTAGGTCCATAATCTCATTTACTGTGTTGTTTAAGTCCATAAGCGCAAACAGCATGGCATCTTAAGGGCGGCTTATTGCAATTAGACCCTTAATCTATCCAACGATCCTAGCCAACTCTTTTTTTTCCCGGCGACAATAGTTTTCATGGGCCACGGAGGAGGCCGACTGCGTCGATCGCCTCATCCCAACGGCCGTCGCCGCATGGGGACGTCAAGGACCTTGAGGTCATCGCGCGGCTGCCGCACCTCGACCTCAACGACGACGGGCCCGCCTACGTCTTCTCCCACCACAGCCTCGACGACGACGAGCTCCACTGGTTGCACTCCGCTGCCTGACGCTGGTGAACTGCACGGTGCCGCCGTGCTTGCCGAGCTCGTCCTCCGCGACATGCCGTCATCGACGCCGGTGGCACGTACCGGAGGCTGCTCGCCGCGCACTCGCTGCAGGAGGTGATGCGCCTCCTGTTGTGCCACTGCGCTGGGACGACGGGGCGGCTGGTTGAGCGCGCCGAACTCGTCGCGGATCCAGGAGCTCGTCGTGGATGGCTGCTCCTTCTCCATCGAGCTGCGCGCACTCCCGATGCTGGAGCGTCTCGCGTGCCTGACCAACACCATGGAGCTCCAGTTCGGCGATGTCGTCCCGCGGTTGGGGTCGTGAGCCTCGCTTTCTCCGAGCAGAGCGACTTGGAGCACGACGAGATCAGCTGGACGGCGTTCAAGTTCTCGCACCGCCGGCTCTAGGAGGTGGCTGTGGCCGGGTTCAGGCGGTGGAGGCGGATTTTCTTGGTGAGGTCATGCAGCGTGTCCCCCTCAGGACCTGGTGCGTGGGACTAGGAGCTGGTGCAGCAGACAGCGTACCCGTGGAGCGAGGAGGAGAAGACGGTGCTGACTGGTAAGGTAGCAGGTCAGGTATGCATGGCAGGTCCTGGTGCCTCAGCTTGCCTTGAAGTGGTCGTGGGGTGAAAACTATATCGTCTCTAAGAAAAGGAGTTTGGCTATGATCGTGGAACAGATGAATGGCGTAATTGCAATAAGCCGCTCCTAAGATATAACGTTGTCTGTGTTTATGGACTTAAACGATACAATAACTGAGATTATGGATCTAATTAGTCGTTTTGAGAGTTTATGGACCGGGTTGACACACCCCAACAAGTATAAGGACCGGGTGTGCACTTTGCTTAAAAAAAAACTGGACTAGACTCTGCTATTGATCAAATCTCACTAACGGAGATTGCGCAATCGAGTCTTCTTCTTATTTATCGTAAGGTCGTAGTCCATCAACCCGTACTCCCAGTCTCCCACACGGGTGGACTAATAATTTCAAGAGTCATATGAGTAAGTATTAAAGATTTATATAAAAATAGGCATCATGTCTAATAATCTTAATCATTTACCTCAGGCTCTTTGATCTTTTAAACTCTATGGTCTTTTAAATACTTAACACAACACTTTTAAAGATAAATATTTATCACTAGAGGAGTTTTACACACAATAGTTTTTTGCTAATTAATGACAGTCGATGCTCTCAACTTTTTTAACAAAAAAAAATTAATTAGTACTTCTTGGTACCTTTTTTTGGTATATCTCCGGTACCAAACATTTGGTACCGCTAACCGTTCCACCACTAGATCTTTAGGAATCAACTGCTGTTATTTTTTCCAACACCCCAAAACTTCTCTTATCACTAAAGATAAGACATGCTAAAAAAGGGAATAATTCACAGAAGTCGTCTTGGAGGATATAGTAGGGTGGACTACTGGATTAGGGCAAATACATTGGTGTAGTCTAATAGGCGGTCTCATGCATTGCCACGTCATCTTGAGATGACATGAGGCGATCTAACAGGTAACTCATACAATGGATTGTCTTATGTGTTGTCTCATAATAAATACATAATCCTTAATTTATGGATAGAAAAAAGGAAATGATGTGAGTTGCATGGCAACTACAACTTGTACAATGGTGAGAAGGTCGTCTCATAGTCCTAGATTTTCGCCTATGAAGCGGTTGCCTCGCGAAACAACTATCTGGTTCTCTCTCCTCCCTCTCTCCCCGCCACCTTATCAAAAATCCTACGTGGACATGCATGAGACAACCAATGAGACCGATGATGTGTAGCAATGTAATTGCCCTTACGCATGCATCGTCGTGTTTTAGCACAAGACAACCGGGAGGTAGACATCAAAAGGATTATACTCTGACAAAATGCCAAAAAGATAAACCGATAGCTCGATGACAGCAACGGCGCCACATCGCCTTGTGGCCACACGGATGAAGCGACGAAACAAGAAAATCCACGTTCAATTCTCACGATCCCGGCCACCGTTGGGGCGTGTGTGGTCCGCGGAGAATGAGTCGAGATGCTACGTACTGACCATATGCACATTTGCGCTTCCAAATGACTCCGTACAATCTAGCTAGGTGCATGCATGGTGGTGATGGTGCCTGTACCTTGGATCTGCCGGCGGAGATGTCTTGCGTCATCGGCGCGGCGACGAGGAAGACGAACTCGCAGCCGGCGATCGCCGGCTCAAATGTAGCGGCGTCGTGCATGTCAGCCTGGAACAGCACCAGCCGCTCTGCCGCGCCGGGCAGCGCTCGCAGCAGGGCGGTCTTCTTCTCATCCTCTGATACCACAACATCCGGTAGACGATAAGACGATCGAGAAGAAGAAAGAACAGGACTGAGTGTAGTGAGATCAGGCTTGAGCGCCAACTCTGCGTCAAGCCACGACATGCTATCGTCGTGGTGCGTCTATGCAGCATGAGTGGCATGGCACTTACCGAGGTTTCGCATGGTCGCATGGACTACGCAGCCTCTGTCGAGGAGCTTCTTCACGAGCCAGGAGCCGATGTATCCGGCAGCTCCAGTGACGCAGCACACCCTGCTCATCTCGCTGATGTATCTTCTTCCGTCGTGCTAGCCTAAACCACTACCCTGCAATTAATTGGTCCTATTTATAAGCGTATTCCGAGCCTCCACCTGCCGGCATAGATGGTCATATGGCGAGCCCCATGGGCCGGCCCCAAAGCACGAAATGTTGGCTCAGTCCAAACACAACACGACACGACTAGCTCTAGGCCCATGCCAGCCCGGTCCATGTATAGTGCCAGGCCTGAGCTGCCTCCCCGGCACGTTGTGTCGGCTCAGCACAAGGACGAGGCTGGCCTGGAGAGGCACGATGTGTTGGCATGGGCCCGACATCCCATATGGCCAATCGAAAACCCTAAGTCACAAATCTCAATCCACTCCTGCTAACCGCCTTCCTTTTCTTGCGCCGCCTCCTTCTCCCTTTCCTACATTGTCACCTCCTCCCTACCCTGCGCTGCAATTGCGTGGTCCACCTCCTCTTCCCCGACCATCGCATATGTCTCTGTTGCCAGCTCCAACCACTTCACCACAGCCGCCAGCTCTCCTCTCCTCCCTCCTCCTCTTCTTCGATCGTCGCAAGCCATCAATGCCGACAGCTCCCTCTCCTATGTCGCCGCCGCCAGCTCTCCTCTCCTCTCCTTCCTTCTCCTCTTCCCTGATCGTCTTAAGACGTTGTCGTCGCCACCCTTTACTGTGGCCGCTGACGCCTTGTTCGTCGTTCCGCGACAGAGGCACGAGTCTCGCCGTGCTACCCAGGCATGGCTAGGAGGCTGGCTGCAGCACGTAGTGCCGCCCAGGCACAGCGGCAGAGATAAGGGGGCTGAGGGGGCTCGAGCCCCCCTGCTCGCTGCATTCTTCGTTAAAATCAAAAGAATTGTAAGAAAAATATTAGGATAAAAGAAAAAAATAAAGAGGAAATGTGAGAGATAAGAGATGGAATAAGAAATAGCCCACCCCCATTTATTGCTAGATCTGTCCCTGCCCAGGCAAAGACAATAAGTGCCGTCGTGCCTCTCTGTGCCGTGCCCGTCATGCATGCCGCGCGCCATTCCAGTGTCATGTCCTGCTGGACGGGCCATGTCCGGCCCATAGATATCGGGATCCACGGCCGTGACACGAAGTTTTTTTAAAGCTTTTGCATGCCGTTGTTGCGTTGCATATGCATGCGGCTACACATCATCTCCCTGTCCCACGTATGATTTTCCCATTAGGAATGCAAACGTTACTACAAACATGTACTAATGTACTATCTATACCATAGATGAAGTTTCCGCTGCTACACAATTAATTTTAACTACTAGATGTTCTAATAATAGTCTCGTAATATGTCACTGTACAAGAGCTCTCTAAAGCAACCTTCCAAGTGAGCCCAACAAGGAACATGAATCCCAGCCGCTCCCTCCCAAAATCTGAAGGAACTCGGGATGGCCATAAATTCGAGCATTCACATGATCGAAACGGCTATCGTCTTCTTCAGCGACTCAAGTGTAGGATATAAAGACATACAGTGCTCAACAGCCCAAGTTCATCAGAGTCAGAGATAGGCGCGAGAGTACTACAAACAAATTGAACCATCGCTCTCGCATTCTCGCCTTGGTAGCGAGCAATGCAACACAAACATGAGCACATCATATGCCGCGTCACGGTTCACAGCATGCCCAGCCTCCTCGCGCATTCGACGCTGCCATCCAACACTTCCACTGCTCCATACCTGTACCTGAATCCCAAATCCAAGAGTTTTCTTGTATCGCCCTGCACCCTCACCCCCTCTCCAGCCACCCTAACAATAACCCAGGCAAAAACTGATGCAGCATCAGTGTATCACTAACAGATGTTAACTGCTACTTAACGAGGTAAAGGAAGAAATCGTCGAGCTGAAAGTTATACTAATTTTACGCACTCTGTGATCCGCAGCCTCAGCTCGGGGTGCTGGCGCGCGTAGTGGTCCACGACGTCGCGCATGTTGGGGTGCCCGGCAGCGCAGAGGAACCGGCCGGCGACGGGCGCCGCAGCAGCCGGGCACTCGTCGATGAAGAAGGCGTGCGCCTCGCAGGCGTCGTCGATGTGCACCAGGGGCACGGCGCCGCTGAGGGCCTGCACGAACTTGAGGCTGTTGTGGAAGGCCTCGTCGCCGGTGAGGGGCGACAGCATCGTCTGCATGCTGCCGGGGACGTACGGCAGCGCCGTGTCCCCTCCGACGAGGCCCAGCAGCAGGATCACCACGTCGAACGCCCTGCTCGGCGAGTCGTTGTACTTGAGCAATTCCTTCTCCGAGAGGATCTTGCAGGAGACGTAGGCCTGCATCATGCGAGTAGTCAACAATTCAGCATCAATGCAACTTATGCAAGTGGGGAGCCATGGCAAAAACGGAGCACTCACGTCCAAAGCCTCGTTGCTGTAGGCATAGGACAGGTTGTGCGGCGTCCAGCAGGACTCGTCGACGAAATCTTTGTAGCCGTCGCCGTCCTCCTTGAGCGGCGCCGCCGCCAAGATCGAGCCGGTGTGGATGACGCGTCTCACCGTCTTGGACAGCTCGCACTGCTGAAGAATGGTGCGCGTCGCGTCCACGATCGCTTCGCTGGCGTCCTTGTACTACTGACACCAAGAATCAAAGTGAGAACTGAGAACGACCACAAACTAACACCGTAACACTAACACGCATACGCTGTAGCTCATCACCGTCAGATAAAGTTTTTTTTTTTTAAAAAAGGTAGGAGCCTCATCTTATTATACTTCTTTTTCTTTCGCAGGTAAGGACCTCCCCTGTTGATCGATTTTTTAATTAAACAAACTAGATGAAAAAAAGTTATTCATTGTTATGAACTATCACCTCCAGCTATTACTAGTCGTGTTCCTATACTAACAAAGACCATCTTACTCTCCAAAAAAAAAGGGACCATCTTGCTAGCAAACCAAGATAAGCCTGGTCCCGCCCTGTACCTTGGAGCTGCAGCGGTCATCTTGCGACGTTGGTGAGGCGACGAGGAAGACGAACCCGCAGCCGGCGATGGCCTGCTGGAAGCTGACGGCGTCGTAGATGTCCGCCTCGAACAGCACCAGCCGCTCCGCCGCGCCGGGGAAACCCCGCAGCAGCGCGGTCTTGCTCTCGTCCCCTACAAGGACGAATCGTGATGGAAGTGTTCGAAAACCTGAGAAATTCTTCGTGCATAGCCATAAAGTGATAGAGACAGCAGGAAGTTTCCCAATCGCTCTGCTGTGAGAACATACCGAGATTTCGCAGGGTTGCATGGACGACGCATCCTCGGTCGAGGAGCTTCCTCACGAGCCAGGAGCCAATGTAGCCGGCAGCTCCAGTGACGCAGCACAACCTGCTCTTCTCTCCCTCCATCGTCGATGTATCGTTCGTACTACCTCAGATCAACTTGGTTGCTGTTCTGTTTGTGGCCATTGCAGCATTATTGCCGGGACGTACAGTTGGGATGCATATGCACCTCAGAAAATTTTGATACCATTTTTGCCCCCCGAAATTTCAGTCGATCTTTTCCACGGTAGAGAATTGTCGCGCTGCAGAGCTATCCCTGTCATTGTCAATGTCGGCTCATAACTGTTGAATGTGCCAATTACATAATTCGTCAGTTGGTGAGGGCCACATGTAATTGGCATTGGCAAACTCAATACAGTAATTGGCACGTACTCGCTGTTAAGTTTCGAGCATCTCCAGGCTCGAGCATATTATCTATTTCCATAACAAATATAGAAAAACAATGATTTGAAAGATATAAAGTGCTCCAGCAGATTATCAATAAAAATATTTAATAGCAACAAAAAAAACAGCTATTGATAAGGAAAAGAAAAAATATTTTGGTTATGAAAGATGAGTAATCTGCTAGAGATGCTCTTAGCTCAGAGAGGTGCTCATGAAAGATGAAACGAAACCATAGTACTTATACATAAGCTTGTATACAACTCACAGCACTCCCAAACTTCCTACATTAAAGTGTGTCGTAATTTCGTAATAAACATGTAAAAACATCTAAGTAGGCAACGTTGGGCCAAAACAGTTATTAGGCCGAAAAACATGTAAAAATATCTAAGTAGGCTACGTTGGGCCAAAACAGTTATTAGGCCGAACGAAAATCCCGTAGTTGGGCTTCCGAACTTGAACTGTCTATATATATAAGCAACCACCCGCCGTGTCGTGCGTGCACCAGCGCTCCTCGGTGCGCTGCGCACACGACGCCAGAGCCCGCCGCGATGGAATCGCCGCCGCACGTCGCCGTGGTGGCTTTCCCCTTCGGCTCCCACGTCCCGCACCTCTTCGCCGTCGCTCGCGCCCTCGCCTCCGCTGCGCCATCCGCGACCTTCTCTTTCCTCTCCACCGCGGCCTCCCTAGCGCGCCTCCCGTCCGCCGCTGTCGTCCCGGCGAACCTGCGCTTCGTGGAGATGCCTTCGGGCCGGGGATGCGAAGGCGACGAGGAGAAGGCCCCGCTGTGGCGAAGGATAGAGATGTTCGTCGATGCCGCGGAGGCCGGCGGGCTCCGGCAGGCGCTCGAGACGGCCCGCGTCGCGGTTGGGGGCGCCACGGTGACATGCGTCGTTGGCGACGCCCTCATGTCCATGGCCGCTGAGGCCGGGGTGCCCTGGGTCGCCGTGTGGACGTCCAGCCCGTGCTTGCTCTTGGCGTACCTCAGCGGCGACGCGCTCCGGGAGGACATCGGCGACCACGGTGCATGCGATGAGCTCCTGACCGCCCACGCTGGCCTCGGCTTCTACCGCGTCCGCGACCTCCCCTACCTGGGCCGCGTCACTTCCGGCAGCAGCGGCGACATGCGCAACGTGATGGGCCTCCTCTTCGGCCGCGTGGCGTGGCGCCTGCCCCGCGCCGCCACCGCCATCGCCATGAACGCCTTCCCGGGCCTGTTCCCGCCGGACGTCACCGCGGCCATTGCCGGCGCGCTCCCCACCACCTGCCTCCCTATCAGTATCGGTCCCTACCACCTCCTCCCCGGCGCACCCACTGCCGCTCCACCAGCCCAAGACCCCCACGGCTGCCTCCACTGGCTCACTCGCCACCCCGCTCGTGCCGTCGCGTACGTCAGCTTCGGCACGGTGGCCGCGCCGCAGCCTGGCGAGCTCCGCGAGCTGGCCTTCGGGCTCGAGGCCAGCGGCGCGCCCTTCCTGTGGTCGCTGCGTGAGGACGCGTGGCCGCTGCTCCCGCCGGGGTTCCTGGACCGCGCCAAGGCCAGTGCCTCCGGGCTCATCGTGCCGTGGGCGCCGCAGGACGCCGTGCTGCGGCACGCGTCGGTGGGCGCGTTCGTCACGCACGCCGGCTGGGGGTCCGTCACGGAGGCCATGTCCGGCGGGGTGCCCATGGTGTGCCGCCCTTTCTTCGGTGACCAGTAGATGAACGCGCGCGCCGTGGAGCGGCTGTGGTGCTTCGGCACGGTGTTGGACGAGGACGCGCCGATGACGCGCGGCGGCGTGGCGAAGGCGGTGGCGTCGGTGCTCGCAGGGGAGGAAGGGGTCAGGATGAGGGCTAGGGCGCGGGATTTGCAGGCCAGAGTGGTCGAGGCGTTCGGGCACGACGGTGGATCCACGAGCAACTTCAACAAATTTGTCGAGATCGTCTGTGCTGCTCCAGTGTGTGATGGATCGATGGCGTGGTAGATCCTGCAGGGCACGCTTGAGCTCTGGGCATGGCCGAGAGGCTCCGTGGATCAGGCGTCTCATTCTCGTGACAGGGGGCGTGGTTAGTCACTTGAATAAGTTAGTCTGTCGTGTGTTTGATGATTTAAGTACATGAATAAATTAGGCTTTATAAAGTCATTGCCGAGGTAAACCAAGACACCCAACCCAATTTATCAATGCATGTAATGTCACTTTTCTATGTGTTTTCTTTACCATACTTTGCAGACACTGATTGGTGTCGATCTCTAGCACGTCCTAATTCCTAATCCTACGGTTCCTACCTGACCCAATAAGCCTAGAATACAACATTTGCCCCGACGAAGTCGCTGTCGAACGAGCGTAGATTTTGTCGATGGGAACTTCATACAGACCAGCCGTACACATGTCCTGCAGCAGGTTGAGCACGAGGCGATCCGTGCATGTGTCTCTGTCAGAACTCAATAGCACGCACGTATATAACTGATGAACAAGCCATTTTCGGTGCAAGAGAGCAAGCTGAGCTAACAAGGTGTGTGCCTCAGTGTAAAGTGGGCTTCCTTTTATTTCTGTGAGAACTTTTAATATTTATTTATATTTTTAGAGCTGTTTTACAATGATTAACAAGTATATACCCGTATTTGTAGCTACTTATAAGTACTTTTGCTGGTACTTGTTGGTTCTTTAAAATATTTTTTTATCAAATAATTAACAATCATAAGTGTATTTTTTAAGTATTTATCTATTCTAAGTGGCTTCACGTGAATGCTTAGAAACCTCCAATTGGTAACACTAAGACATGTGATGTCCATACTCCATACACACGTGATGCAGCAGGTTGAGCATGAGGTTATCAGTGGATGTGTCTCTGTCAATACTCAGTAGCACCTCCGTATAGAATTGACTACATGCGATATCCAACATACAGCTAAATAGACAGCTTATACAATGTAAGAGTTTTAATTAATCCCGTACATAATACTCAATGGCATGCCCATACATAATTGACCAACGAGACACCCTTTTCTTTATTGCAAGAGCAAGCTGAGGCAACAAGGTGTGTGCCTCAGCCTACAACGACCTGTTTATTCATATAAGCTTAACGCTAGAATAGATAATACATTGATCACGCGAAGACAAGGCCTGACCCCTGGAGCTTGTTTTCCATGATGGCGTCTAAACGCCGGGCCATCTCGGGCGTCATGTGGTTCGCCCAGTCCCCAGGCTCCCCTCTCCTGAAGTAGGAGCTGTTCGGGAAGAGGTAGCGCGAGCCTGCCTGCTTGTTAACCTCGAGACCTTTCAGCTTGTCGAAGCTGCAGATCCTGACGATGTCCTCTGCGACCCCAGCCTCCTCCTCGGCCGGCGACAACGGCTGCCCTACAAACCGCGCAAGCTTCTTTACACTTTCGACAGGGTCACGAAGAGTCTCTTCATACTTGAGGAACAACACCGTCTCCGGGCTCTTCTTGCTGGCATTCCAGTAACCCAGAACATGGTCCCAGATGGGGCCACTGAAATACACGCCCTCGCAGGCGTGCTCAAACACGTCAGAGAACGCAAGGTTAGCATCGAATTTTCTGGTGAATTGCCACAAAGAAACTAGCATGTCCTTGGGCTCCCTGTCCAACAGAGACAGCAATAAGAAGCACATCGTATATAAGAAGAAAGCCACGCCACCTGATCGATCGATCCATATATCAGCATATATATACTCACCTGCATATGTAGATGATCTTGCAGTCCGGGTTGTCGCTGATGGAGGCAGGCAGGAGCGCGTGGTGCATGTGCGTATTCATGATCCTCGGCGACGGCAGCGCGTCCATCTTGCGGCTCCCCGTGGCGCCGTCGGCGAACAGCATGTCCATGAACGGGACGCAGTCATGCGGGTTGAGGCGGAGGAGCGGGTGCCCCGCGTTGGACGGCGGGTGCGCACGCCTCGCCATGGTGGCGAAGGCCAGGGCCTTGAGCCAGGTGGTGCCGCACTTGGGCTGGCTCGCGAGGACGACGTCGCCGCGGCGCGGCACGAAGCTCCCCTGCTGGATGGCGACGATCCCCGGCACCCACTCCTCGGCGAGCCATGCGCCCTGGTAGCAGCGCAGGACACGGGCGATGCCGCTCGGGAGCGCGGAGGCGGCGGTGGCGCTGTCGTCTTCGCCGTCGGGCTTGTTGGGCATAGTAGCCACGGGGTCCGGCCTCGCGCCGCAGACGTCAGCGAACGGCACCGGCCCAAGGACGCTGGGTCCGTTCACGGTCTCCATGATGGAGTAGGTTCGCGAATGGGTTTGGTTCGGAGCTGCTTGCTTCTATGGAGTATATATAGGCAAAGAACAAAGCACGAAGGGGATGCAGTCGACTCATGAGCCGACCGCAACAGCCATAGATAGAACACGTACAGAAGAAGAAAAAAAACACAAAAACAGCTTGGACAAATACGAATCCACCAGTCACTAGATGACAGTACTACTGCTGCTAGCTTATCTCCGTGTCAAACATCCTGAAGTGCTCTAGTACTGCTAGTGTTAGCACACCAACAACCTAATTAAAGGCGGAGCTGCTGAGCAACAGGGACGCCTCCGTGTCAAAACATCCTGCAGTACTCCAGTACTGCAGTGTTAGCTTACCAACAACCTAAATCAAAACGAAGCTGCTGAGCAACAGGGACGCCAGACTTCATCCGCTGCATATTCTAGTGTCACTTGTTCCATCTCCACAAAGCCTGAACACCAGTCACCAGTTCATCCACTGGACTTGCCACCGGCGCAGAACGCAGGCCACTAGGCCAGCCATGACCATACGGCGAAACTTCGCCATGTTCAGCAGCCATTTCTGAACCCGCATGGGGCCATCATCTATGGGTACATTTCACTTTACACAGCCCTAGCCTGAAGTCTCAAGGCAGCTCCGCTCAACTATTTTTTCCTGCATCATTTTGGAGTTTGGACGTTGAGCGATAAACCAATGAAAGCATATTCATTAGTGCACAAAGAGTGAGGCATTCGGCAGGATATATAGAAAGGGTATCTTACGTAAGTACTGAAGAAGCCAGATCTGCCTGTTCGGCTTTATCTCTTTCAAGGAATTCAAGGACAAGTTTTGCAGCTTCCCTTGGCTTTTCCACGTGAGGAATATGGCCACACTGCCTTACCTGCCTCAGAATTGCATCTGGTAGTTCCTGGTGCAATCTCTGCAGAGTGGTACAAGAATAGCATGAGTGTATCTGGTAGGACACACACGATGATGCATGCTAATCTATAGTGACACAGCATTACCTTTTTTTGCAGTTTAAATTGCAACAGAACTTAGTTGGTGTTTGTTTATAATATTCAGACTTACATATGATAGTTTACTGCTTATTATCCCATCATCCTCTCCCCACATGACAAGGCATTTATGCTTCACCTGTATAGAAAACAGGAACCTCATTAGTAATTTATCAGTTCTGATCAACCCATTCCATTTGATTTCGTGCATGGCTTTTATTCAGAAAGGTCATAGCATCCACATTATCTTTCATTTCGTGCATGTCTTTTATTCAGAAAGGTCATAGCATCCACATTATCTTTCATTTTTTCCAGTGAGAATGCTAGTGTCTTATCAGCCATGAAGCAAGCAATAACATGTCGGTGTTCCAGTGAGAATACTAGTGTCTCATCAGCTATGAAGCAAGCAACGACCTGTCAGTGTTCCAGTGAGAATACTAGTGTATCAGCTATGAAGCATAGCATCCACATTATCGTGCATGCCTTTGATGTGGTCCATACTCTTGGCAAAGGCATGACGAAAGAACAGTGCAACAGCCTGTTGGTGTTTTCGCTAACAAGATCAAACATCAAGTTAGCGCAGTTTTGTCACCAATGGGTTTGGTTAATATTGCAGGAAGTAATTAAAACCCTCCATACAGAAAGGACCAAAAATATCAGGAACAAAAGGAAGCAACCTTAAGCGTTAACTAGCATCAAAGAAACTATGCGAGCCATTTTTCTTGTTGCTATGACCTTGGTCTTTTATTTTTTGCCCGCTTTTTTTAATAGATTATGGTCTTGGTGGTCCTGATAAACCAGTAGCTAACTATCAACATGCAGGATCTTTTTTAGCATTAGGGTGTTATCATATATAGCAGCAGTAATTCTGTTTCAAGAGCATTTTGTTTCCACAATACCATCAATGCATGAGGAGAGTGATTGAACTTGAAAAATCAGAGACTTTAACATCCTTGAAAAGTAAAAAACACATAAGCAAGATGTTTAAAGAAAAGAACCTGCTTTATTTGTTTTATGACATTATAGCCCCCTCTAATCATAAAATCGACTGTAGCATCCTCCCACCAAGGAAGTAGGCAATGCAGACGGCCAATCTAAAATTTTAAGGGAAAACGTCAAAACACATGACCAGATGCCCAAGGTACAGAGGAGCAGGAAAATGGAATAGCTTAATTTTAGCCTGTTTGCAAAGTCTATTAGATTACTCATGGTGATACCTTTGTACTGTCGAAAATAGGCACAGAAAAGGAAAATTAAAATTGGCAGACATATTTTTGCTTCGATACAGAGTTATATATTGTTGCATGAACGACAAAAGTTTGGATTAATTATGTGTGCTCCCATCAACAGGCACATGAATACTGTATATGCAATTACACAGACGCACTGATATTGCCACTTCTTGCAGCATCGGAGAAGGAAACAGTATAGGTAGACGTAGGTACAAGTATAATTTTGAAAGGCAGAGAAAACAACAAGGACTTGATTTTCATTTCAAAGTTTAAAGTGATCGCTAGAAGCTTACTTGCACCCAACCAAAGAACTCAGTTGGAGTTTTGTTAAATGCCAAGCGTGTCGCTAAAAATCGCAGAGGAAGACTCTTAAGTATAAACACCTGCGGCAACAAAGGAAAAAATCAGCTTACTCCAGCTGCCCAGACAACAGGTGCACACCACTAGATTTGTTTGAGCGAAATAAAGATAATAACTCACATGAGAGACTCCTGATGAGTAGCACAGCCATATTTTTTTTATATAAAAAAGTACCAAATTATTTAGCACCAAATGGACAATACAGATATGATGACTCACAAATAAACATGTAACATGATATAGAAAATTAAATAAGCTTAGCATGGAATTCAGAATGACTCACCCCAGCATATGAAACAAATTTAGGCATCCTAGCCATATCTTTAGGGCCCTCAGAGTATACACTTGCACCAATGAAGATCAGTTTTGAGACCTATAAAACCAAGCTTAAACTAGTTTATTGGAATAGAAACTCTCAAACTTGTAGGATTTGTCTTGTATAAAGGCTTATTGCAGAGAAATAGTCAAATTTAACATAAAAGGAAGCATTACAAATATGTGTGTAGTCTGCACCACTAATCTGCAGTGAAGAATATACAGAAAAAAAAAATAGTCTCAGCTGTACCGCTTCTGGATAGTTGGTTGAAAAATCAATGGCAACAGCAGCACCAAGGCTGGGCCCGACTAGCACCATAGGCCTTTTGATGTATGATTTCCAGAACTACAGAGATAAGTTGTTAAGATGTAAGGTTCATATCACTGTAACTGTTACTTGATAGTAGTATCAGCTCCACTCCAATTTTTCATAGTACCTATCTAAGTCACAAGAACTTACTGGTCTTAAATGAGTGAATAAAATACAAATATGGAGACACAGACTGAAAATTTTTCAAAGAAAATGTAGTAATTCAGGAGAAAGTTCTGTTTTTTACGCCATGCCTAGTAAGGCTTCTTATTCATTACTGTCGTTCTAAGATAAGTTGTTAAATTGAGGCACTGGTTTCCCGCATTAGAATCACATACAAGTCCAACGTCAAGGAAAAGAACACACCACATGACAATTCGAAACAGTACAGAATCACTGTTGTCTGTTGTTACCATATGTCCATATATATACCTGGTAAAGATGCTCCCGCTTGGACGCAACATCACATGGTGGCCGCGTTGCTACGAACGAAACAATCAGAAAATATGGGAGCCTACCAAGTATGAACATTCAACTTTACCACGTAACAGAACAAAATCGCATGGCATAGATGATGGAGGGCGTACCTAAATCAGAGAAGCCCCAACCAAGGATGTCCACGGCCCAGGCCTCCAGTCCAGCCTCCTCAAGCAACGGGTAGGTGTATCTCCACTCTAGACAAGAACTGTAGCGAATACTTTTTAAATGGTCCAGACTTATGGTTTCGAGGGGCTCCACGCCTCCACATACATTGAACAGTGATAATTTGTTTTTGCAACCCACCTGTCGAAGCCATGCAGCAGCACGATGGGATCAGCGTCCTGTTGCTGCTTGAGCGGCCTCACGCAGCTGCTCAATATCGGATTCCCAGAGAAACCAGTCTGAAAATAAGGATAGGTTTGAGTTCAGAGAAACACCAGGCGATGAGCGTACTGCAGCGCAGTACAGAGTACATGATTGTTTTTTCCTTAAAAAGGGAGTAATCAGCAAAATCTGTAGAAATTGGCTCGCCTGGACGGGCACCCGCTCGATTCGCTTGGCCAGGCGGATGGCGGCGCCGTCGCGGATGCGCTCCACCGCCCGGGGGAGGAACGACGGGAACCCGCTGGCGGTTGCCCCGGCCCCGTCCGAGGCAGAGGCGGCGGTGGAAGCCGCGACCCTGAGGCGGGCCCTGGACGGCGTGGCCAACGGCGGCGGCAGCGCCAGCAGAGGCAGCGGCATTTGGTCGGGGTTGAGCTCGAGCCAACCCTTGCCGGCGCGCTGGACGATTGGAGCTTGGAGAGGCTTGGAGCGGTGTGCTCCGCCCGCCCGAGATGAACGGATGTTATAGGGCGCGAGGACGGTGGAGGCCGCGTGGCAACTTGCTCTGCCACGGTATCATGCCCCCAAGGCCAGGTGGTACATAACACTAAGAAAAAAAAATGGACAGATTGGAGCTGTTGTGTTGCCACTCCGGAAAATATAGTGTGGACCATCTTTACAATTTTGTATAGACGAATAAATGAGCTCGAAGTATTATGAACAGCAGGGAAACAATTAAACAAATAAAAAGCCCACCATTTTGTGATTCTCTCTATAATTTTAGCTAAACATAAAATGATCCGACTCTAAAAAAAATAGAATGGCTTGTAATTTGGATTAAAAGGAGTTGGAATGACTTATGTCTTGATCCGAGGGTTCATAACGCAAACATTTTATTTGTAACAGAGGGATTTGCCAAGGATAGCTTTTTCATAGTGCCATAAATCTTTTGTGATCCAATGCATAAGGCCATTCTTAATGGAAGTTTTATGTACATAATTACCTAGAGTGCCACATCATCTAAAAATATTTAAAACTAGTATGAAACACCCCACTCTCAATGCATAGTTTTATCTATTGTTGTTCCCTAGGTTACATGCAAGACACAAGATGTCTAGGTAGCTGTGTATGAAGAGTTTCATCACCATGAAACTTATTTCACCTTTCTCTTCATTAATTCACTGCCACATCACCAAAATTGCCTATGTGACACTTTATTTATTGTCCATGAAACTCCCACTGAGACTAGCCAAAAACATGACACGTGTACTAGGAGATTTGCCCACCCATAGGCATTTAGCTATAGTCAGATGGCCTGAGTTCGACTCCTCCTCGTGAGAGTCTAGGAGAGAAATTCAGGCCGGGTTTAAAATCATAGGTCTAAAACTCGGTCTAAGTCGTTGATCATCTTACATGAGCAACGGTGTCGTTTTTTTAAGATTACACAAATACAACATAGACGCTCACACGTATGCACACTCACCCCTATGAACACACGTACGCAAACCCTACCCCTATGAGCACCTTCGAAGGACTGAGCCAGCAGATCTTGAGATTCACGAAGTCACCACAGGCGCCTCATTGTCGACGGGGACGTCGCCTACCACCGAATGCATAGCGCCGGTAAATCTCGGAATAAATCCAGAAAAATGCGAGTACCAGAATTTGAACCCCGGTGGGTAGGTTTCACCACAAATAACCTAACCAACTGATCTAGGATCAGTTCACTGAGCAACGATGTCGTTGTGTAAGAGACAGGGGTTCGAGCGGTTTTTCGACCTACGAGTGAGATTAGCACAATGCCAAATGGTTGTCTTACCCCTCAGGTCGAGTCAAAACTTGCCACCGTGCAATTCCTTATCTCGTGATGGGTCAATTCATCACTTGACAGCACAACTCATGGGTCGCTTTGGAAAGCCCAACACAGAAGCACTAAGAGTATTTCTAAGAGACTCTATTTTCTACTCATTATTGACTCTCTGTTTGTCTATTCATAAATATTATATTTTATAAACACCTCACTCCAACAAACTCTTTATTTCTCGCATTCCAGCCAAACTCGCTAACTAATTTTGACTAGTGAGGGAAAAAGTCGGAACACTTGGCGACTTTGATAACTAGTCTGTTTGAGATCTATTTTGATATTAAGTAGTCAATATTTGACTAGTTAAACTACATTTAGTTTTTTTTAAGACAGATTAAGAAGTACGATAAAATATCTCATGTATCCTTCATTAAACATGTCCATACAACTATATAGGGTAGATACTTGCCTTATATATCTCCATGTATACTAAAAGAAATTACGCATACTACAACTAGAACCACAAGAAAAATTAATTTCTAGAGAAATATTTTTGTACATTCACCCATTCAATCAGACTTAACAACTCATATATAGCTATATTTAAACATAGCTATATTTTAGAACGAAGAAAGTAGTTATTGTGTGATACTCTAAGTAGCCATTGTACAAACGGCAACACATGTATTCGCACGCGTTCGCACGTGGAATAGTCGGGACGACGACGACGCGGCAATCGATCGTTGTAGCGGCAATATGCTAGCGACCAGCTGGCAGTCTTTGTAAACTACAAAGGGGGCTGCCGCATGCATGCAAGGCCAAGGACGGGCACAAATGCACCGATCGACAGGCACGGCATAGCACTCGTACAGTGTTAGCGCATGGTCTTTATGTTCATAATTTTTTTTTCTCGAATACGCAGGAGAGCTACGCATCATTGTATTAAGAGAAAAAATAATAAAGTTTTACAACCCGGGCCTAAGCCTCACCACCTTTTGCTCGATGTGGTTTATTACATTAAGAAAACAACTTGAGGATCAAGTCTCTTACTACTTGTATGCCTATTACTCAATAAAGAGACAACCTAGATGTTTAGCTCCTGCGCTAATCCAGTCCTCTCCCTCTTTCTGGATCCGCCTTAGTAGTTCCGCTGGTTGGGATTCTGCTCCACGAAAAACCCGCGCGTTTCTCTCCTTCCATAGCTGCCAAGACGCTAGAGCGAAGAGAGAGTCAAAGCCTTTCTTCTTTGAACTCGGCATCCGGCTCCGGAAGTAAATCCACCATTCCTCCTTTCTTCTTGGAACTCGGCATCCGGCTCCGGAAGTAAATCCACCATTCCTGCAGGGACCTTTCCCTTGGTGTAATCGTTGTGAATCCGAGACGTTGCAAGATCGCCCACCATATCTGCTGCGAGAACGAACAGTGAATGAGGATGTGCTCCATTGTCTCGTCCTCTTGGTCACATAGCAGACATGACGTGTGTGATGGGAGTCCATGGCGTATCCTCCTATCCGCTGTTCAGTGGCGTCGTAAGAAGGCAAGCCATAAGAACATCTTGACCTTCAGTGGAGCCCAACTCTTCCATATGAGGTCGGCGCCGTGAAGTGTTGTGGCCCCATTATGTAGCGCTAGGTATGCAGATTTTGCTGAGTATTGGCCAGAGGTGGTCCAGTGCCACACGAATGTATCCTCCGTGTTGTCCTGAAGTACCATATCTTGAGTCCGATTCCACAGAATTTCAAGTTCCTGAACAGCGTCCTCACTGAGCGTGCCAGTGACATCCCTCGTCCATCTTTGGTCCTGAATTGCTTGGGATATTGTTCGGCTGTTTCTGAACCTTGGGGGTACTGACTGTAGAAGATTAGGCGTTAAATTGTGCAAGGACATGCCATCCAGCCACGGATCCAGCCAAAATTTGATCCTTTGCCCGTTGCCAATTACTGCAACGATCGACGCCCAGAAGAAAGCCTCAACATCTGAATCAACTTTGATCTCAAGAGCGGACCATGCTTTGTCTTGATCTGTCTTTTGGAGCCAAAGCCATCTTGTTTGCAGGGCAATTCCAGTTAGCTTTAGATCCGCAATGCCCAGTCCTCCCAACGTTG
The DNA here is from genome assembly GCA_015342445.1 of Digitaria exilis. Lineage (NCBI taxonomy): Eukaryota > Viridiplantae > Streptophyta > Magnoliopsida > Poales > Poaceae > Digitaria > Digitaria exilis. The sequence goes on from JACEFO010002353.1 coordinate 219,445, forward strand.
TCGGACGGCATACAGTTGGCCATGCGACTGTGCATTTGCCACGTGCTGATTGCTCTCCTCCAACCCAAAGGAAGTTTCGACATAATGCATCCAACTCCTCCACCGCCCAGCTAGGCAAGTTGTTTGCCATGATGGTGTAAATGGGCACAGCTGCAGCGACAGACTTGACCACGATGAGACGACCACTCTTGTTCATGAGTGTGCCATGCCAAGGTGTCAGCTTGGCTGCCACCTGCTCGATGACTGGCTTGATGCAAGCCTTGGGCAGCTTCTTGGTTGATAGTGGAACTCCCAGATAACGGATGGGGAATTGCTGGATTTGGCACGGGAATTCTTGGAGGAATGCAGAGATGCTATCTTCATCAGCCAATATAGGAGTGACGGAGCATTTTTGCAGATTTACCTTTAGTCCGGATGCTGCACCGAAGACATTCAGTAATCGAGCGATCGCCCGGCCTTCTTGCCTAGACGGTGATGCGAAGAGGATCACGTCGTCTGCGTACAGGCTGCAGTGATGCTGGACGGCCGGGCTGCCACTCGGCTGTAGAATTCCATTTGCTGCTGCCTTCTTGATTGTCAAGTACATCCATGGCCACGATGAAGAGCATAGGTGACAACGGATCACCCTGCCTCACTCCTCGGCTATGAGGAAACGGTGCACCAGGGCATCCATTAAGCAACACTCTAGATGACGCTGTTGACATTAGAATAGCAATCCAGTCACACCACTGAGAACTGAATCCCCTTGCTTGAAGCACCTCCAACAGGAAAGGCCATGAGATTGTGTCAAACGCCTTCGATATGTCCAGCTTGAGGAGCAGCTTCGGGATTTTCTTTTTCCGGAGAAGGACAGCTGCTCTTTGCACATACTTATAGTTGTCAAGTATGGATCTCCGTTTGATGAAGGCGCTCTGGTTATGCCCCACAAGAGCAGGCAGGTACGGTGCCAATCGGTTTGCTAATAGTTTGGACAGCAACTTGGCGAAGCTGTGAATCAGCATGATAGGCCTGTAGTCTTTGGCTTCTTTAGGGTTCTGTATCTTTGGCAGGAGTGTGATGTATGCGTTGTTCAGGCACCGAAAACTTTGTCTTGGGGAGTACCTGAATGAGTTGATAGCCCACATGATATCCCCTTTGATGATGTGCCAAGCCGATTTGTAGAACGCCCCAGTGAACCCATCCGGCCCTGGAGCCCTGTCTGCCGGAAGATCCTGGATCACTGCCCGAACTTCGTGCTCTGTAAATGGTTCAGTAAGGTGCGGCATATCCACTGGGAGAATGTCCAGCGCCAGGTAATTGAGTGTTGCGGTTCTCGCCTCTTCCGTGCCCATGATTCCTGAGAAGTGGTCGTGAAAGACTTGAGCCATGTCATCCTGGCTCGACATCACCAGCTCCCCCGCTTTGACGCTGGTAATGTGATTCTTTCTTCTACGCCCTCGGGTTTTGAGGTGAAAGTACCTAGTATTGGCATCCCCCTCCTTCAATTCTCTGATTCTTGACCTTTGGCGGGCTATTGTTCTCTCCAAGGATGCTAAGCCAAGGCATTGGTGCTTCATCTCTCTACGAAGGTCGAGCTCAACCTCGGTCAGTTGGCGACGTTCCTGCTGCTGGTCTAGCCTCAAGATTACCTCGCGGGCCACCAACAGTTGTGACTTGACATGGCCAATATGTTCATAATCCTGCCTCCGGTCGCTTTGTTAATTTGGCGCTGCCTCCATTTCTCAATGTTGATTTGATGGCTTCCAAATGCATATGGTCCCAGAAATCATGTCTAATGTCTTTCTCACATCAACCTCACCAATACGTGGCGGCTGAGGTTTCAGTAAGCCCGCTCCCTCCACTAGCTAATTCAAAATTTCAAAATGTACATGCCTCCGTCATCATCGTCCGATGGCACGCAAGAGATTTTTTGCAAAGGGGAAGCATGTGTGATAGTTCATAAATAAGAGCAAAACTACTGGTGAGACCAAACCGAAGGTAGTTTCTCAGGAGAACTCTGACGTTTTGACAATGAATGATGAATCCAACGCATCAACGAGCTGAACCAAAAGGCCGAATCAGTCTGTAAAAAGAAAAGGCTGGGCTTTCAACCGGCAGCCGGTAGCCTAAACGGGCATTTGCAAACGCTAACATGTGTCTTTGTATGCGTTCGCACGTGGAACAGTCGGGACGACGACGACACGGCAATCGATTGTTTTAGCGCCAATAATGCTAGTGACAAGTCAGGCAGTTCGCAGTCCTAGTAAACTACAAGAACTCAAGAAGACTTCGGCATGCATGGCCAAATTAAAGGACGGCACAGCGGCACCGATCGACACGCATACTATGTCACATAGCACTCGTACAGTGTTAGAGAGTCCTCTTGCTCATCGAACCATCAGCATTCACCCCGGCCGCTTTGTTTGGCCTGTCGTCGTCGTCGCCGAAGGACGACACTGAGTGAGAGGTGCCCGGCCGCGCCGCTAACAACAGGGGCAAGCGCGACGACACCTCGCGCGGTCGACGTCGTCCTTCTTCGTCGGAGCTGTGCGTCGGCTGCCGGTTGGCCGCGCGTCCATCCCTAGCGTGCCCCGCCAATAGTGGCAGCCACCGCCGCCATGCATGTGGCCGTGTTTGCTTTGCCTCGAGATGCATAGCGGTCGGTGTGCATGGAGGAGTGTGCTCGGATCTCCGGTGGGTGGATGTGGACCGTGGACGGAACTGCGTGAGCACGAGATTATTTGATATTGTCGACAATATGGGCCATATGGGGCCGTCATTTCTGTACCGGCCCACTTTGAAGAAACACCGGCCATGGGCCTTTCACCAGTTTCCTATCAGGAGGCCTCGAGTGGCCAAGGCATGCCCACTTCCCACTTCTGACATCCGCGCACAACACTGACCAAAAACTAGTCCAGTGGCAATGTGGGGGCGGATTCGCCGTCGGCGGGTGCAGTGGCAATGCCCCGTGTCTACGTCTCGCGAGGCCGTCTCCAGCGTGAGATGGCGGCGGCGGCGTCTTTGCCTCCCCCTGTGGGGCTGCTGTACGACGAGCGGATGTGCGCGCACGCGACGCCGGACGGGGAGGACCACCCGGAGAACCCCGAGCGGCTGCGCGCCATCTGGCGCAAGCTCAACGCCGAGGGCATCACGTCCAGGTACGGCGCCAGTACCGGTTCGCCGGATCCCGTGTCCTGACTCACGAGTAGAGAGCAGCGTCGCTTTGGGAGAGGCGTGTGCGGCGGCTATGGTAGGTTCCATTCGAGTCGGCTGGGATGAGAGCTTCCGCGCCTGCGTGGCCCTGCGTTTTACTTGCTCTGCTCCTTCGGTTGTCGTTGTAGCGATGTCGATTTCGATTTGATGATTGGCCTGCGTAAATGAGATTGGCAAGTGTTCATGATTTCCCGCTCTAGGCTTAGGTCTTCAATCCGAAATGTCTAAAATAGGACAAACTCTTGAATAGAACAATGCAAAACAGTTATCAAACAATGCATCTACTCCTTGCCTGAAAACAATGCTTGAATTGTACACTTACAAGTGTAAACAAACTTGTTTATGATACTCGTGCATTTTTTATGGAGTTCTTGTTTGTGGATTAACTTTGATGCTTCGTTCTTGTAAACTTTAAAATCTTAAACCTTAGCATTAGAGCTTATGTGCCATCGATCTGGTTGACTGGTTCATTGTTTTTGTAGTAGCAAGTTAATGTAGTGTCTTTACAGTCATCGACGATGGGGCTGTGGGGGTTCTACAATGCTAATGTAACATAATTCTCTTCCAGGTGTGCAGTCCTAAAGGCGAAGGAAGCTGAGGACAAGTATATAGCTTCTGTTCACAGCCAGGACCATATAAAGCTGATGAAGGAAATTAGTACGGAGAAATATGATTCCAGCAGAAGCAAGATTTCTAGTACGTACAATTCCATTTACTTCAACAAGGGTTCCTCGGAGTGTGCTGTTCTTGCAGCTGGTTCCGTCATAGAGGTAAATTTACATCTTCATTTCCTGCATTGTGTAAGCACATTTCCTATTCTATACTCTCTAGCCATCCTGTTCCATCTTACAGGATGTCTGGAAAATGACTTATTTGGTACAGGTAGCGGAGAAGGTTGCTGCTGGCGAGTTAAGTTCTGCTATTGCTCTAGTCAGACCTCCGGGCCACCATGCTGAACATGATAAGGCAATGGGATTTTGCCTCTTCAACAATGTGGTTGTTGCAGCTAACTATCTCTTAAACAAGAGGGTATGTATCTTTTGTAGAGGTAGTGAACTAGTGGCTACTTCTTGTATTAATTGCGATCTGTTGCATCCTCGGTAGAGGATGACTGATGCCGGAAATATAATCTACCATTATAAAAAAAACAAAAAAAAATCTTACAAGTTGCTTTCATTTTGGAATGCCATTTCTTCCACTGCAGCCCAATTTAGGCATCAAGAAGATACTCATCGTCGATTGGGATGTTCACCATGGAAATGCTACACAGAAAATGTTTTACAGTGATCCTCGTGTATTGTTCTTTTCAGTTCACAGGTTTGAGAAACTAAATTGACGTTTCTTTCCTAGTTTTGTTTAAACTTCAGACTAGCTTCACCTTCACTACCTTTACAATATGATGGTAATGAAGTTACTGCGCCTGTCCTGTTTTCATGTATTCCTTTCTATTAAATACCAGGTACTGCGAAAGGGCCTCTAACTGGATTGGTTAGATGGCCTCAGTAGCACTCCTCAGGTCCTGAGTTCGACTCCCCGTGGGAGCGAATTTCAGGCTGAGGTTAAAAAAATCCCCTCATCTGTCACCACACCAAAGCATAGGTCTAAGGCCCGGCCCAGGTCGCTGGTCGTCTCACATGGGCAACGGTGCCGCTGTGTAAGGGTGGGATAGGGGTTCGGGGGTTTTCTCGACCTGCGTGAGAAGGTCTTCTCTCTCAAATGAAAGCCGTTGGGGCGGTCTTACCCCCCGCAGGTCGAGTTTTTTAAATACCAGGTACCTTGCAGAGTTGCAGTTAATACAGAAATTTGAGACCTGCAATGAGTATTTAGTAGTAATTTACATGGTATTGAAATCATTTAAGGTAGATCAGACCTGACCCTGTTTTTGTGCTGTTGAATATGTGTAGTAATCCAATGCATTGATGCCTGCATTCCACCAGCTCGGCTTAATCATTCAGTACTACCAGCCAGCTCTTTATGAAAACAGTTACAAAAAGTTTCGTATCGCTCCAAGACTTGGCTGAATGACATGTTGCTTGCATAATCACTTAGAGCAGTTCTATTCAGCACGGTGCATGCATGCAGCCATTTTAATGATGCGGTTACCAAAATCTATTTAATGTTTTTTTTTATAAGCAGACAGGAGAGTTGCCCACCAATGTATTAAGGGTATTATTCTGATGCTTGTTCTGTAGATTTGATTGTGGAGACTTCTGTCCTTATAAAACGGAAGCTTCTTATGGTTTCATTGGGGAAGACGCCGGTAAAGGGTATAACATTAATGTACCCTGGGAGCACGGGAAGTGTGGTGATGCAGATTATCTTGCTGCATGGGATCACATACTGCTTCCTGTTACTGAAGCTTTTGGTCCTGATATAATACTGGTGTCCGCTGGGTTTGACGCAGGTATATAGATGAAAATTTGGCTGTAACTCTTTTATTCCTTGAACGTACTAACTTATTACTTCAACAAACATTTATGTTAAACAACACGGTACTAAAAGGCTTTAGTTTCTCAATTAGTTTATCTACATCACCCCAATCATGTTTCATACCAAGTGAGATTTTCACTGAAGAATTTAATAATCTCAAGAAGTTTTGTTTTGGTAGTGAACTGTGGGTATGTCAGAATGTACCTATGATGTATCTATGTATACCATTTCTGTTCTTAATATTCGGTTTTGATTTTCTACTCTGATATTTGATTACCTGGTTAGCACTGGGTGATCCTCTTGGCGGTTGCTGCGTCACTCCAGATGGATATGCTTTGCTACTAACAAAGGTATGTAGATGCAGAAAAACGACATTTGATCAGATTTTCACCACATCATGCACTGTCCTCTCCTTCAGATTTTCACCACATCATAGGAATTTTTCATCTGATCTCTTCCATTTATGTAATATGTCATCTGTACATATTGGACTTTCTACTTTGTTGATCAACACTTGCATTTATCATGCAAAACCTATAAAAAAAGGCTTTGAATAAAGCAAATACTACATTCCTGCTCTGTCTATATGTATGAAAAATCCTGCAGCTGTTAGGATTTGCTCAAGGAAGGACAGTGATGGCCCTTGAAGGAGGCTATAACCTTATGTCCACAGCAAATTCAGTTTGTGCTTGTGCAAAAGTTTTGCTGGGAGACAAATTCGAATTCAACACTCTGGATCAGCAGCCATTTGAATCTACTTGGAGAGTTATACAGGCGGTAATGATCTGCGTGCATTTATGCGCAATTAATGTCTAATTCCATACTTGGTGTGGATTTCTAGAGTAACACTTTGCCTTTGCAACTCCACATTGGCCAGGTACGCAATGAATTGAAGACATGCTGGCCTGTTTTGAGTTTACAACTGCCAGAGAATGTATTACCAAGTGAGGTCCATTTCCCTATATTGTCCCCTGCATGCCCTGAACCAGAGGAAATCCAGGCAGTTGGCAACCGGGGTCGTGACACTTCCGCCCCTGTCACCTCCGCGATCGAGTCGATTCCGTTGTGTGTTCGGACTGCTGACAAAGGGGAGGGGGGCGGCATGAGGTATCAGACCCATTATGTGATGGAGGGCTCAGGTGCGAGCAAGCGGCGAAGGCTGGGTGGTGATGAAGCGGATCTTCCAAGGGTGCAGGTCCCATTCCCACAAGGAACCTGTTCCCAGGATGCAGGGCCCTCGAGTGGGTCTTCCTCCTCGGGGCAGGCAGGCCTCCTCCCGGAGGATCTCTTTGGCCATCCTGCCCCCCGGGAGCTCCTGGCTTCGATGGGGTCCAGGCTCCTCTTCCCCTCAGTGCGGGGACTTCTCGCGGGCCTGCAGGCGTGCGACGTCAAGGAGGGGCTGACGGCACTCGGCGTCCAGGTTCGTACTCGCTACCTCCATTCCGGGCATCAACCTCTTCTCGGTGCTTCCTAACGTTTCTCATCGTTGTGAGTCTTGTTCCGGGATTGCGCAGGTTGCCATCCTGGCCCAGACCCTCTCCGAAGGCTCCCGGGAGGCCGCAGCGGAGGCTAGAGTAAAGGATCTAGAGGCCTCTTTGGCCGAGGCCCTGGGCGCGAAGGAGGAGCTAGAGGCCTCTTTGGCCGAGACCCTGGGCGCGAAGAAGGAAGCGGAGACGAAACTGGCCGCGGTGGAACGGGCGACGACGGTGTTGGCTCAGCAGTTGGAGCACGAGAAGGCTTCCCGGGCCCACGCGGAGGGACGTGAAGCTTGGCTGAAGAAGGAAGCAGAGACGAGGCTGGCCACGGTAGAACGGGCGAGGGCGATGTTGGCTCAGCAGTTGGAGTCCGAGAAGGCCTCCCGGGCCAACGCGGAGGGGCGTGTAGCTCGGCTAACCCCGAAAAGCCATGCGGCGGCCAAAGCAAGCCGGGCCGCGGTGGAGGAGCTCTCCAGCGCCCTGAGAAGCATTGGCGTCGTCGTCCCCCCCCCCCCCCCCTGCGGGATGCGTGGGAGGACGTCCGGAGGGACCTGGATTGGCTCCGGGACTTGATCGTGAACGTCGAGCCAGCGGCCATCAGGGTCGCCCGGATTTTCGCGCAGACCGCGTGGCGTGGTGCCTTCCTGACCGCCCACAAGGCCGGAGCCGACAGCCAGCAGCTCAAGGCCATGAAGGAAAAGATTCAGGAACTCCCCGACGAGCTATCCGCCTTTCAAGAGCAAAGCCGGCCCATCCTATCCGTGGCCAAGGCTTTCAGGAGAAACTTCTGGCAGCCTCATGGGCTCGCCTTGGCCCGAACCCTGTCGTGCCCGCGTCGCGACAGATGAAGGGAATCCTCCGAGCAGGCCTCAGGTGGCCCCTGCACTCTCCGGCCTCGCCTGCTTAGCTTTTGTTAGTTTCTTTTGTTGTTTTGGGTAATGTTGCAGCTGGTCTCTCGTGTCCGAATTGTATCCTGGAGGTCTGCGTGCCTTCCAAAGACTTTGATGTTTGCTACGTACTAAAAATCTGAAATCATTATGGGCAAGAGGACACCAAGCAAGGTGTCCTGAAACCTGAACTCAGACTTCTAACCACCCAGTTCTGCACCGGTCATGGTCCCAAGCATGGTGGCCATCTTAACACCCTGAAAGGTGAGAGCAACCTCTGGGAGGACACTACTGCTGGTCAGGGACAGCCGCTTTGATGGCTCTGGAGTGGAGTACTTCGAGCTACCCCAGAGGCGAGAGACGCCTTCCACGGTGGCGTCTCAGCTTGATACTGTAGCACTGAGCTGGCCTTTCCGGAACACCTCGCCGCACAGCTCGAGGTTGTGGCCTGGAAGGTATGTATAAACTGTGTGTGGGGCATACTACTCACTTTTTTTCTGCTGCTGATAGCAACTCGTCCACGTCGAAACACTGCGCCACTCTCATCGTCAGCACGTGAGGAAACGGCGGGGTTCTGTCGTGCGAGAGCGGCAGCCGAGTTGAAGGTCTTCGAGTTGGAGGAGGCCGCGAGGTAAGTGATGCGCGAAGAAATAGCGGAGCCCCGTCGTGCCAAAGAGGCAGGCGAGTTGAAGGTCTCCGAGGTGGAGGCCAGGGCGAAGCAGGGGGAGGAGGCCAGGAAGCGCGGTGAGGACGTGGCGCGGGTGAGCGCTGAGCGCGGAGGCATTTGTCCATCAACTTCGTCGTATCCTGCGCTGGCGTGACAAGGAGCTCCGGGCCTTGTTCAAGGCCCTAGCTAGGTGACCTTGGCGTCGATGGCGCGGCAGGCGCCACGCTCCCGCCCGTGGACTCCTTGGGCACGACGCTCCGGTGGCTCCGCAAGGCCGCACAGGCGACGCCCAAGTTCGCGGAGAGGTACGGATCCTCCTGCGCCAAGATAGCAATGAGCTTGGCCCTGACACTACTCCACTCCGGGGGTTGCACCCATCTCGGGTCCGTTGCTCGGCCGGATCTTTCCTTGCTGACCAGCAAACGGAAGTTGCGGAAAAGAGACAAGGTCTGGGAGGTGTACAAGGGCTTCCGCAAGAACGCGTGGGAGCGCGTCGGTCGGAGGTACACGTTACGCTGGATCGCGATCGCGTGCCGAAAGAACGACACCCTGAAGTCCGGAGGTCATGCCCGGAAGAACGATGCCCTGAAGTCGGCTCATGCCCGGAAGTACGATGCTTGTCGAAGCAGCGGCCGCGGCCGTTCTCGTTAGGCTGCCTTTTTTTCTTTCTTTCTTGGCTTTGCTACGGTACATCCAAAGGCGTGATTGGATGGCTGGTTCTCAGCTCATCCAGGCTCCCGAGATGCCACTATGCTTGATTGGATGGTTGAATCAGCAACCGGGCCTGGCCCTAGCGGTGCAAATCGTGCCCCCCCCCCCACCCCCCGCCTGGTTCTGTCGATGCAGAAAATTTTCTCGTATCTGGCAGGCCTGGCTAGCGCAAGCTTCTGAGCTGCATGGCGCAAGAGAGCAACGGTGCAAGAAAAAATGTTGAGCAGGCCATCTAATCGATTTCTCTATGCATACTAGCCGCATTCAGATAGACAACCAATAAAATGTCCATGTATCCACCGAGCCTGGACGGCTAGAGCCTGGTTCACCGGTACGAGCCAGGCTGAGCTTGACCAACAAACCAAGCCCCAAATGACTAAACGAGCGCTGCAGCTGGCTGTGTCCGTCCCCTGGATCCAGCCGGGCTTGCAATGTGCTAGTAGTATTAGCAGTTAGGGGAAACGAGGCACGTTTGGATGATGTCGCTGCTGAGCCTGGCTCGGTCCTCGGCAGCCTGGCCAGCGGCGCCTCAGCCAGGCCTGAGAGAAATGAGATTGAATCTCTATCCCGCGAGCTAGACCGCAAAAGACCCATTCGCGGATGCAAGAAGCGCTGGAGCCAGCTAACTAATCAAACCTTTTAATAAAAGCAACTAATCAACCGATATTGCATACGTGGAACCTGGCTAACTGGTGCAGGTAACCAAACAAAACAGGGCATAAATTATCTAAAAAGGGAAAAAGTCTATTTTTCACCCTTCAACTGTTACAAAAGTCTGATTTTCAACCTCAAACTACAAAACCGGATACTAAAGGCCCTCTAACTATCCAAACCATGCAAAATTGGACCTTTGGGTGGTTTTGAGGGTGGTTTTGGATTTTCTAAAAATAGCAGAAATATTATTTAAACTTTAAAAACCATAACTAATTTATTTTGGACCCAAAAAATATGAAATCAGTGCCAAAAGTTCTGTTAAAATGTAACCAACCTATTAGCACACCATTTAATGTTATTTGGATATTATATATTTATATCACTAGTGTCTTATTGTTTTTTTGAAAATAATTAGAATAAAAATAAATAATATGCAAATAACTTCTAATGGTGCACCAACATGTAGGTCATGTTTTTAGAAAAGCATTTGCACCAGATTCTAATTTTTCTAGTTCAAAATAAATTAGTTATAAATTTTTTTAATACAAAATTATTTTTTAATTTTTTTGAAAATACAAAACCACCCAAAGGGCTAATTTTGCACGGTTTAGATAGTTGGAGGGTCTTTAGTATCCGGTTTTATAGTTGTGGGTTGAAAATCAGACATTTATAATAGTTGAAGCGCGAAAATTCCCTTGAAAAACGCGCCCAAAGCAACCTGACGCGTGCGAAGTAGCAAGGCACGCCACACAGACGCAGAGTAGTCCACCGGAGACATGGGCCAGGGCACATGGGCCCGACTCGAGCCCGGCCCACCTGAGCGATCTCACTCCCACACCGGTCTTGGAGCCAACCAAGCTCAAAACGACGGTCTGGCATCCAGGTCGGACCCACTGTCTGACATCAGAGCACGCCAAGAGCAAAGCAAGCCACCAAACAATCAATCGATCTGGAGGGAGCCGAAGTGGGAGGAACGAGGTGCCAGTCTAGTGGCCGAGCGAGGCGACTTGGCGAGTCCTCGCAGGTCGCAGCGGGCACCCCTGAATCTCTCCGCCGCGCGAGGCGGTAGCAGGCACGCGATGGCGGCGGCTCCGGCTCCACCGGCGGCGGTGGCCGCGCGGGTGGGGCTACTGTACGACGACCGGATGTGCGCGCACGCGACGCCCGACGGGGAGGACCACCCGGAGAACCCCGAGCGCCTGCGCTCCATCTGGAGGAAGCTCACCGCCGAGGGCATCGCGTCCAGGTACGACGTCCTTGCTTTTCAGAGTTGAGAGCGGCGTGGTTTCGGTTGGGATCGGTGAGGCGTGCGCGCGTTTTTTTGGCGAATTTCTCTCGAGATGAGAGCCTCCATGTCCGCGTGCCTCCGTGGTTTTGCTCATTTTGCTGTTGATGGCTTGTGGATGTTCACATTTCGATCTGATGTCTGACCTAGTATTTTTGGTTAATTAGCTTGGTAAAGGTGTTGGAGTTGATGTGTTTTCCCCTAGGCTTAGGTCTTAAATTCCGATATTGAAGTGCGAAAAAAATATATCTACTGTAGAATGGTACAGAGCAAAATGACCTGGTGGAACATTTGGTTCAAACAACACATCCAACTTCCTTGCCAGAAAAAAAAATTGATTCAATTATACTCTTACGAATGTAAATCGTGAACTTATTTGGAATTTTTAGATGGATCTCTTGCTTTTGTGACTTAACATCGATGCTAGTAAAATTACCCTTAAACATCAGCAATACAGCTTGTGTCATTGTGTGCTGTCGATCTGGTTCATTGTTATGCTTGGCAAGTTGGTGTAGTGCTGTTGCTCTAATTGAGGATGACGATTTGTTTCCAAAATGGTATTGAAACATAACTCTCCACCAGGTGTGTGGCTCTTAAGGCGAAGGAAGCTGAGGACAAGTATATAGCTTCTGTTCACAGCCAGAATCATATAAAACTGATGAAGGAAATTAGCTCGAAGAAATATGATTCCAGCAGAAACAAGATTGCTAGGAAATACAATTCCATTTACTTCAACAAGGGTTCCTCAGAGTCTGCTGTTCTTGCAGCCGGTTCTGTCATAGAGGTAATTTCACATCATCAATTTCATTCAGTGTATAATATTTCCAACTTTCCTCTAGCTATTCTGCCCCATCCTATTGTGGGAACCACCGAAAAGTTGATTGTTTTTTTGGTAATTAGGTAGCTGAGAAAGTTGCTGCAGGTGAGTTAAGTTCTGCTATTGCCCTAGTCAGACCTCCAGGCCACCACGCAGAACATGATGAGGCAATGGGATTTTGCCTCTTCAACAATGTGGCAGTGGCAGCTAATTATATCTTAAATGAGCGGGTATGAAGTTAATTATCTACTAATGTCCATCACTTTCTATATATAAGCAGGCACTATACTTTGTTTAATGCAAACAAATAAGGTGTTTCATTCACTTTTGGACTGTGCTCTTTGTGCTGCAGCCTGATTTAGGAATCAAGAAGATACTGATTGTCGATTGGGATGTTCACCATGGAAACGGGACACAGAAAATGTTTTACAATGATCCTCGTGTATTGTTCTTTTCAGTTCACAGGTTTGACTAGACTCCTTGATTGTGCTTTGCTAGTTTTGTTTAGACTAGCTTAGCTGCCATTACAATATGATGTTAGCAAGGTCATGGCGGTTCTTTTCTCTTTTGTTTGGACACTTTTGTGGTTTCCTTTTTCATGTAAACAATAGATACTTGCGGTTAATAAATAAATTTTGAGACCTCAAATGATTATCTGCATGCTATCAACAAAATCATTTTGACAGTATTTTGGTGCTGTTTGATTATATGTATTAATTAAGTGTGATTTGTGCTTGCATTCCACAAATTCACCTTGTTCATTACCTGCCCTTTAGAACATGAAATCTTGTATCACTCGAAGAGTTGGTTGTTTCATGCTTCTCACATAATTGCTGGTGGAGTTCTACAAAATCAAAATTCTTCACCCCTCATTCATTTGCACAACGTATTCTGCTGTGAAACCCATTGACCAAACACTTACTTTGTCCATTAAACTTGTAAGAATATATGGTACTCTTGCATGCTTCAACAACCATAATGATGGGAACTTAGCCTAGATCAGTTGGTGGGAGGTGTGGTGTAGACTCTCACCACCTAAGTTTGCGTCTCTTTTTGCTCAAATTTGGTTCCTATTTTCTTCGTAATAGAAATCACCTAGTGCACACACATAAATCTTACTCATGGCTATTTGGCATTATTCAGCTCTGTCTACACTAATCTAGCACTCTAGCTAATATTGAATAGCATTATCCATTCCCATCACCGTAGTATGAGTAGTTATCCAAATTGTTACCCTCTAGCCCTTGATTATTCTAGTTGTGACAAACAATTCCTTGCATTTACCTTTGACCTTCTTTTTTATTAACTAGATTAAGATGGATTCACAGATTGAAAGCTGTGATATGTGGATAAGGTGTCTCCTTGACCTATCCAGTTCCACCAATATGACGTACCAAACTTAGAAATTTTGTCTGTCATACTTATTTGAATACTTGTATATGATATACTTCTTATTAGGTCACTGCAGTGTGTAGTGCTCTTGTCGTTGATTTTTCACTAACTGCAAACATAGATACAGCCCCCATTTTTTTTTCTTTTGGTCCTAAGAAAAACATGGTACATGTCAATAGTTGAAATCAACATGATCAATTGAATCTTGGATCATAAGCTATTCATTTTAATGCATGTTTGTTCTAATGTATGTCCTGTAGATTTGATTATGGAAGTTTCTATCCAGCTGAAGGGGATGCTTCTCATTGTTTCATTGGGGAAGAAGCTGGTAAAGGGTATAATATTAATGTTCCCTGGGAGCATGGGAAATGTGGTGATGCTGATTATATTGCTGCATGGGACCATGTGCTACTTCCTGTCACTGAAGCTTTTGATCCAGATATAATACTGGTATCGGCTGGGTTTGACGCAGGTATATAGATGGATTTTTTTGGGGCAAGCTGAGCACTGCTCATTATAACTCATGTACCTAGTTATAATGTTGCATAATCAGTGAGATTTCTGCTGAGGAATTTACAAAATCTCAGGAACTTTTTTATTTGTGTTTGAATTCTGGATACACTATTAAAATCTATACTCTGGTGTGTCTATATGTAGATCAGTTCTGTTTTTTTCTTATTGTTCGTTGGTTTTAAAAATCTGGTCTGATATTTGGTTTCCATGGTTAGCATTGGGTGATCCTCTCGGTGGTTGCTGCATCACACCAAATGGATATGCGCTGCTACTAACAAAGGTAGGCAGTTGCAGAAAAATGGCGTTTAATAAGATTTTCACCACATCATGCATTTCTCTTCTTAAAACGAGGCAGTAATCTTGCTTTAACTTTCGAAATGGTTCGGATGAACCGGAATAGATTAAATAGATCAAACTTCTGCTCTAACTCAGTATTTTTTCACCACATCATGCACTTCTGCTCTATGCCTGTTAGAACATCTTATTTTGATCTCTATCGTTTATCTAGTGTTTTCTGACATCTTGGGCTTTTCACTGAGTTGGTCAACACATGTGCTTGTCATGCAAAGCTTATACAAAAGAGCCTTAAAAAACATTGCTTGCTCTTATTGTTTGTATGCCAAATCCTGCAGCTATTAAGGTTTGCTAAAGGAAGGATAGTGATGGCCCTTGAAGGAGGTTATAACCTTAGTTCTATAGCAAATTCAGTTTTTGCTTGTGCAAAAGTTCTATTGGGAGACAAATTCACATTCAGTTCTCAAGAGATGCAGCCATTTGAATCGACATGGAGAGTTATACAGGCGGTAGGTCTGCATGTGCTATTGCTATCTATTTCTTTATTTACTTTCTGTGGATGTCTATAGTGACAGCTCGTCTTTGAACTCCACATTGACTAGGTACGCAATGAATTGAAAACATACTGGCCTGTTTTGGGCAGCAAGCTGCCAGAGAATGTATCATTGAGGATTAGGCCTTCGCCAAGTGAGGTATATTTTCCTTTTCTGATTATCATACATGAGACTTCATTGACTTAGGGCCCTGTTTGGCCTAAGGATTGTGAATTGTGCATTTGTGCTTTGGTGTAAGTTATGTGTATCTCTTAGTTATAGTTAATCTATATTTTCTGGTAAGTTTACCCTATTGTCAAATCAGAATTTTCAGTTCAGCATTTAAACGTATAGTTCAATCAAAAGGTGAATGCATGAACATGAACTGTCCTTACAGCGTTAAGCAGCTTTTTCTTTTTTTTCTCGAACACGCAGGAGAGTTGCGTATCAATATATTAAGAAGAAAAAAGGGTGTAGCACCCAGTAACCAGTACAAAGGTTTTTTTTTAAGGGGCAAAAACCAGTGAAAAAACCCTCCCACACGCTCACACTATATTACAAAAAGACCAAGTAAACAACCCTTGACCGTGGATTCGCACTAAACTAATCATTAGGCCGCAGGGCGAGGAGTTGAGTAATTCCTCTAGCCCCAGCCAATTCCCAAGTTTTCAGTTCATCCTCCATGATTGACATCAGCCCCATTAGACTAGGCTGCAGTCCATCAAAGACACACCGGTTCCTATGCTTCCATAGGGACCAGGCCACCAAGATTATTACTGAATTGAGACCTTTTTTGGCTTGGTCAGCCACCTTCCTGCTGGCCTGATCCCACCATTCTTCAAAGCAATAATCCCTTGGTTGTGGAGCTAAAGCTTGCACACCCAACTGTTGCAAAACTTTGAACCATATCTCACGCGAGAACACACATGAAATTAGCAGATGATTGATTGTCTCCTCTTCTTGATCACACAAGGGGCAGACTTCCGGATGTGATAGGCCTCTCTTAGCTAGCCTATCCGCCGTCCAACATTTGTTATGTGCAGCCAGCCACATGAAGAATTTACCTTCCCGGGCGCCCAACTCTTCCAGATCCTCTCCCAAAGATTGAACTGAATGGACCCAATGAACATTGCCTCATAAGCTGACTTGGCTGAATATCTACCAGATGGTGCAAACTGCCAAATGTGTGAATCCTCGATTTCTGGCTGCAGCACTACCTCTGCACAAAAGAGGCAAAGGAAGTGCTGCTCGATCAGGACAGCCACGGTATTGTCTCCTCTTATGTCATCCAACCATCTCATATCAGTAAGGGCCTCATGGACATTTCTTTTCTTTCCATTGCCTGAAACTGCACCAAAGAGATGTGGCACCAGCTTCTCAAGACTTTGACCATGTACCCATCTATCTGACCAGAAGAGAGTATTCATGCCATTGCCCACTTCGGATATCATTGCCGCTGAGAAAAAAGCCTGAACCGAGGGATGCACTTGAATGGGAAAAAACGCCCATGGCTTGGTTGGTCAGTTTTCTGTAGCCAAAGCCACCTCATTCTGAGAGCCCATCCTAACTGTTGTAGGTTAGATATACCAAGCCCTCCGAATTCCAAAGGCCGGGTCACCTTCGGCCAAGCTATCAAACAATGTCCTCCCTTCACATCTTTTCTACCTTTCCAGATAAACCCCCTCCTGTACTTATCAAGAGCTTTGAGAGCCCAATTTGGGAGATCTATGGCCATAGCTAAATAGATTATCATGGATGTGAGCACAAATTGAACTAACACTTTCCTTCCTGCTTTCGTTAGCAAATCAGCCTTCCAGCCAGGAAGTCGATCTGCTACTTTATCTATTATTGGTTGAATTTGGGCCTTGGTCAATTTGTGGATAGAATAAAGGTACTCCAAGATATTTGCAAGGGAATTCCAACAGCTGACATGGGAGATGTGTCTGTATTACTTCTCTGTCCTCTGCCTTGCACTGAATAGGCAGCACACTGCTCTTCTGGACATTTGTTTTTAACCCACTCGCACTTCCAAACAGCTGTAGTATATCCAGAATAATATCAATGTCACCAGCTGTAGGCCTTAAAAGGATTACCGCATCATCCGCATAGATGGAGATACGATGTGGCAACGTCCTTCTAGACAATGGTTGTAGCAGGTCCTCTTCCACGGCCTTGTTTATCATGAAACCTAGGACATCCATGACTAAGATAAATAACATTGGTGACAGAGGATCACCTTGCCGTAAACCCCTCTGATAATTGATCTTTGCTCCTGGATTACCATTGAGAATCACCTGGGTGGAAGAGGAGGTGAGGAGGCCACTGATAATGTCACACCAGATCTGCCCAAAGCCTAAGTGTCTCAGAACTTCCAATAAGAATGGCCAAGACACAGAATCAAAAGCCTTTGTTATATCCAACTTCAACAAAATTCTGGCTTGTTTCTGCTGGTGCAGGTAACGAGTAGTTTGCTGCACTAACATGAAGTTGTCCTGAATAAACCGACCCTTGATGAATGCACTTTGAATGGGGGAGACCAACTCATTCAGCCGTGAGGCCAATCTGTTGGCTAGGATCTTCGTAATCAGTTTTGCAACAGAGTGAACCAGACTGATAGGTCTGAAATCTTTGATGTTCATGGCGTCATCTTTCTTAGGCAAGAGTGTGATGTAAGCTGAGTTTAACTGTTCAAAGTTACCAAATTTTCTGCTCCAGATTGCTGAAACCGCAGCCATCACATCCACTTTGATTACAGACCAACATGATTTGTAGAAGTTTGCAGTGAACCCGTCCGGCCCAGCGTTAAGCAGCTCAGTTTATAAGCTATTACATATTATCTTTTTGGAACACTTGATGATCTATTAAGAAAAGAGGTCTCTGTTTCAGTCACTAATTGATAATGAATTTCCTGTGTATTGGTGACCATGTGTGATTGTCAACTCTGTGTAATGCTGACAATATGAACACAAATCCACATCCCAGTCCATTGAGACTTCCATTAAAAATACTGCTAAATGCTTCATATTTATTGTTATATACTAACTCGTAGATGTGTTGCTGGTAGAAAACACAAATAGGCCAACTTTGTTGATGCTTGTTATCTAAAACTATCTTGCATCAATGATATTGCATTTGATTTATGATTTATGTGGTGTGTTGCATTGACGCTCGCTGACTGTTGGGATAAAAATCATAGACAGTTAGACACACATTAATCCAATAATCGGGCTTGAATAACTTGTTTTGTATTTCCTTATAATGAACAGCTCTATGCTTTATCTGATTCCGAGTCCGAAAATGAAGATGTTGATCATCTCTCTGGTGCTGGTTCATCTGTCAATGTTATTCAAGTTGCTGATGATGCTATAAGTGAACACCTCTCAAAAATGAAACTTGATGAAGACAACATTACTGTGAAAACTGCCTCAAGTTGCTCAACAGCAGAACAACACCCACCTGGTTCAATAGTAGATAAAGATGCACCTGTGGTGCTGTCCAAAAGAATATCTGATTTATCTCTCGCTTGGCGATCAGATTTATCAAGAACTCATGTATGGTATGCCAGCTTTGGTTCAAACATGTGGAAGCCAAGATTTATCTGCTATATTCAAGGAGGAAAGGTAAAGTTCAAATTTCAATATTTTTGCAAGGACAAATGAGCTTTGGTTCCTTTGATCAGTTTGTTCTGCCTGTTAGATGTCATGCATTTGTGATCTCCATAATTCTTTGGCAATATATTCAAGTATTTGAGGAATACACTAGTTTCCAATGTTTCTGTCAATATAGTCCTTGACCTTTTTCTATTATAAGCAGTATGCTTTGAGAGATAAATTTGCTATTCTTTTCTTTATCTGTGACAGGTTGAGGGTATGAGTATACCATGCTGTGGATCACGTGACACAAGCGCACCAAGAGGAACCATGTGGAAGATTGTGCCTCATAGGTTGCTTTTTGGTAGATCCTTTACCCCTTGTTGGGGAACTGGTGGTGTTGCTTTTCTCAACCCTGAGATAAACAGCAACGAAAAGTCTTATGTCTGCATGTACAAAATAACGTACGTCTATTACACTTACATGTTAGATCTTTGAAATCAGGAAGTGTGGCATGTTATCATTCTGTTAGCACTACACATATCTCATCTAATTTGCCTCACTTCAACAGGTTGGAGCAGTTCAATGACATACTGTTTCAAGAGAACCGTTTAGTGCTAGAGGATGGCAAAGATGGAAATGTTGTGTATCCTGACTCTCCTTTGATTGGTTCATCAGAAATAGAGTTTATGTCTACAAACAAAGCTATCCATCTTGAACCTATTAAGGTCTGATTCACTTTTCACACTCTGAAAACTGCTCCCTTCCCTTTGTATACGGTTTCTATATGCTTCTAAAATGAGATTGAATAATGTTTTGCTGTTGAAAACATCACTATGAAGCATGCCATGCTGACTGCTGTTCCAATAGCATTTTTCTATAGAACCCTTTTACCTTGAGTGTTTCCTTTAAAACTTAATTATTTAAGGTTGGTGCCTGTATGAACTTTTAGTTTTGATCTGTTAGCAAGAACCAAGCTTCTTTGGGTATTCAAGTTCATCTTGGGCTCTTGGCTTAAAATTGCTTGTATTACCAGGGAGCCAAAAGAACTTGTTTGGTATCATATATCATTAGAATCTTTGTTGGTTTTGTAAACGATATTTAAAAGAAGTCTGACTTTAGTAAGCTAAAAACAGAAAATGTAAAATAACAGTTTCACCTTCAATCAACATATTTTATTTTTTTAATTACAGTTAACAGATTTTAAACCCAGCCTTGTGTGCCCAATTCGGACACCATATTTATTTTTTATTCCGTTATCTATGCGACATATTGAGTTTCATAGCTAATGCCTGATAGATGAATTTCGTGCAGGATAGCTGGTACTCCAATGTGCTTTATCTGGGGGACGAGGAGGAACTTCCTATTCTCACCATGACGTGAGTTTCATCATCCTAAGTCTTTTCCACCTTGTATTGTCACCTGTGAATGGCAATGCAGCCCTTTTAAGTGAAGTCAAGATGTGGTTTGCTCGCATTGTGATGCTTAACTAAATGTTCTCTATCTGCAGATGTCCCTCATCAGACATCAAGCGGTACAAATCCGGTGAACTGCCTTTAGCACCTCCATCAAAGACGTATGCGGCCACTCTGATAAAGGGATTAGTGGAAGGGAAGCAACTCGATGCGGATGGAGCCGCCAACTACATCAATGCTGCTGCTGCAAGAAGCTTGGAAGGCTGATTCAGCTTGGGCTTTGTACAGCCAGTAGGGAGTAGTAGGATATGATATTTTCTGAGCGTGTGAGGACACCGATTGAGGACCAGGAGTGCTGTGTCCAGGCTTCATTCTCCCAAAATGGAGACTCACGGTGTCTGATGTAAAATTGGCCAGAATCATTGGAGCTTGTCCTCGCTTGATCATTGGTGATCTCCCCTGATAGGTTAGGGTGCGTTCAGTTCACACCACTCCCACCAAAAAAACACTATTCATCTAACTTTTCCCTATTCATCCTATTTCTTCCACTCACAGAACACGTTTCCCAACACGACCTACAGTGTTTTTCTGAATCTACAGTGTTTTTTCTCCCAATCTAAACTCACCCTTAATTGGACTGGGGAAACACTAGTTCTGTTGGGGCGGAACAAATAAATACAAACCGCACTAATCGGCTTTGTTTTCTGTTGATGTTGTATTGTTGTTACTTGCCCTGTTACTGCCGTCTGCCGCTGGCCTGCAGTTACTGTTGTTTTGGTTGCCGGGGCTGGATGATCTAGCGGTTGCCGGGGGAGCCTATCACACATCACATGACAAAGACGCCGAGCTCCGTAGGCACCGGGCGCGGAACGCTCCGGCTTGGTTCGATGGCAGCAGGGCTTCTGCGAGTCGCAGCGTGTTGCTGCCCGCGTGCGGCGTGCGACGGAAGATTCCAGATTCACAAATCACAAGCGCTTCGCTGATAGTACCTGCCTTTACCTGCGACGGAAGATGTAACATTGCAAACCGAGGGTTAAAAAAATTAAATGCAAACTGAGGCTGATGTCACATTGCAGATTGATGATTAAAAAAAATAAACGCAAACTGAGGATTAAAAAACATAAATACAAAAGATGTAACATTGCAAACTAAGGGTTAAAAAAATTAAATGCAAACTGAGGCTGACGTCACATTGCAGACTGAGGATTAAAAAAAATGCAAACTGAAAAAATAAATACAAAAGATGTAACTGAGGCTGACGTCACATTGCAGACTGAGGATTAAAAAAAATGCAAACTGAAAAAATAAATACAAAAGATGTAACATTGCAAACTAAGGGTTAAAAAAATTAAAAAAATAAATTCGATTCGCTAGAAGGAGGGCTTAACCTCCGACCTTATGGTCAACAGCCATACGCTCTAACCAACGGAGCTATTCCAGCTTGTTGGTCTTTTAAGTTTAACATTTAAATTAAAGAAATAATATGTCCTGAATATGCGGAGCTATTCCAGCTTGTTGGTCTTTTAAGTTTAACATTTAAATTAAAGAAATAATATGTCCTGAATATGCGGAAAATGAACCCGGCGATGGATAGACTATCGCCCGCCATAATTCTTCGATATGTAGGTGGTGCTGATCGACAATGATCTCGTCCCTACAACCGACTTAGTTCCCTCCATGTGTAACAAGCCAACAACGGTTCATGTATGAATTCCAAATGGTCTACAGCTTTGCATGGAATGGAACAATCCACAGGCTAAACGGAATAACACCTCGACGTTATATTTTTCTTCTCGAAAGAGTATGTAGCCACCACTTTCCTCTCAAAAGAACATGACATGCCAACCGGTGCGGAAAAAACATCACATAACTCGTCTGGAAACATGATGCAAAAAAATTAACAGCAGCGTATGCTATTCTATACCCTAGTAAGCTCAGATAAAGTTTTTATTTGCTCTAGTAGCATGGATAAACAAAAGATCTGCAGCAACGTGCACGAGATGATAGGATGCAGCACTATCATCTATTCTCTGAAGCTTCCTTGGCGTCGAAGAAGTCGTCGCCCAGCAACGTGCACATCTATAGGATGCAGCACAATCATCTATTCTCTGAAGCTTCCTTGGCGTCAAAGAAATCTTCGCCCAGCAGATCGTCTTGGCCATTGTATTGCGGCTTGTTTGACCCATAGCCTGCAGCTCCGCCGCTAGAAAATCCTCCAGTACTGATTCGGTCACCATAGCCGCCACTAGTCGCATTTCCAGCAAAGTTGTTGCCATTGTTGGGACCAGGACCAAAACCTCCACTGCCCAAACCGCCACCATATTCACCAAAGCTTCCACCACCCGGAGCTCCACTGTTGTAGCTGCCTGCATTATAGGTGTTGGGAGAACTGTACCCAGTAGCATTTCCACCAGGATTCCCAGTGGTACTGTAGCTTCCACCACTAGCATATCCACCGCCAGAAGCACTGTTGAAGCTGCTACCGTAACCGCCACCGGAAGGTCCATCACTGAAACCACCATTGCCGCTGTATCCTCCACCAGAAGCATTGTTGTAGTTGCTACCGTAGCCACTGCCGCCACCGTATCCTCCGCTGCCAGCATAGGCACCACTGTTACCACCATAACTCCCGGAACTATATCCACCGCCATACCCATTGCCGCCGCCGCCACCATACCCACCAGTAGCATATCCGCCTCCGCCACCATAACCACCAACAGAGCCAAATCCACCACCTCCACGTATTCCACCAGCACGGTCATTGGCATGGTCCACCTTTACATGTCGTCCATGAAGTTCCTGCACCAGACGAAATAGTTACAAGCTTTTCAGACAAGCAAACTATTTATGTTTGAAGAATTCTATTTTATTCTGCAAATTCCATAGTAATAAGGGCACGTTTAGGAAAACTCAAAAGTGCATTAGTCTAAAAAAAAATGGAAAAAAGACAGGTCTTCCCCCAACTCCAGCCACTGCTCCAATAAATTCAGGAAGCTGCAGCTCAGCTATTTTATAAGCTAAGCTACCTAAGCACAAATCAAGCCAATGGTAACAATTACAGGAATGGGTTCATCTTATAGGCTGCTCTGATCTGCGACTCTTTTATTTCTCACAAATATAACAACTTGATTGTTGCATCAGAATAAAGATAAAACACTTAAGATTCAATGCAACAATATATCCAATCATACGCCAAAACTCTGCAGAAAGGGCACGTATGCTAACCCAAGTATATTTTGGTCAAGGCCACAACTTGTATATAGTACCATTATCGAAAAATAGGGAAAATAAAATAGTCCAACATTGTAACTGGCTAAAAAATAACGACAGGCGGTTGCTTGTTCCTGTTGTAATCCGCATCAAGTGAATAAACTGAACTACAAGCTGGGGCTCAGGAATTATTGAAATGTAATATTAGATGACAAAATTTGAACTCAGAAGGTTAATCAGCGCCAATTCTCAGAAATGAGAACACTACATCTGATCAGTGACAAGAACCCAATATTGGCTGACAGAAGACACTTATTACCTGCAATGCCTAAACTGACCTAACAGAAAAAAAAATCAATATATGTACACTTGGAAGTGCTATTCCTCAATTGAAACCATGGAACCTAAAGTCTGCTGTGGGATCATCTTTCAAATAAAAAAAATCAAGGGACATCCAATAAGAGAATAGACGCGATGGTGTACCTTGCCATCCAAGGCAGTAATCGCAGCTGAGGCTTCTTCGCTAGATGTGTAAGTAACAAATCCGAATCCCCTTGACCTGCCGGATTCCCGATCAGTGATGATTCGGGCTGAGCTCAATACCAGAATAGAAAAGTGTTACACACAAAAAGAAAAATGCCCACAAATAAATATGAGACAAATTAATTGGATAAACAAGCAACCTTCAAGTACATCCCCATATTTTGAAAATTCGTCCTTAAGAGCAGATTCATCTGTGGCATATGAAAGTCCTACAAGCAGGTTGGTTAGAAATGAAATTAGATAACCAGATAGCGCAAACAAATCCTATATCCAGAAAGTATCAGAGATCTGAACATACCACCAACAAAAAGCTTTGAAGCGGACATGCATCTTACTGCCTGAAGCAGTAGAGAGGTAGAGGGCACCGAAGTTCTCCTGAGCGCATTTCCAATTCTACTAGTGATAAAAGCCATTGGCCCAATTTCTCGCTAGAAACCAACCACACGCACTGAAAGAAAAACAATCTGGTCAGTTATCAGGCCCAAAACTACAGATGTTTATGCAAAACGATCAACCTGACACAGGCAACAAGGAGTGGGCTGAACTTGAAGCTTGACAGATTATTGTGTCCACTCTATATATAATAAATTGTGTCTACACTTTATATCTACATAAAAAATTTGGTACAATTATATCCATTACCCAGGTCCAGAACGCAAATTTAACACCTCCAAAAAGATCAAATTGATATTAGAATGCACAATCCAAAGAATACCATGACCTGAAATCGAATTGGATGTAGAATGTAGATACACCCAATGCTCTAAACGCACAGGCAAACATCACAAAACTAATAGCCCTGCTCCAAAGCGCCTGGAGCGCACGCCTCTTAATACCGGAGCAATTCCGCGGCAGACACGACCAGCAGCAATCCTCGCGGCTACGACTCTGAATACTGGAGCAAGGATCTCGTTACCTCCGGAGGAGTAGATGTAGAGGCCTCGCCAGCCGCGTTGCCCGCTTCAGTAGCTTGCGGTTTGCGGAGCGGCGGCTTCCCAGTTCTCCTAAACCCTACGCCTACGGGAGGAATGGTCCTCACGGGTTTAAGACGAGACGGCGTGAAGAACTGTCCCGAAACATCCATCATTGATGGATGGTCCTCCTAAAAAGGCCGAGGAAATCTCAGGCCCATCAATACGAAAGGCAGTTGGGTTTTCGGCCCATTAAACATTAAACATATTGATCCGGTGGCGGCATCGCACATTCGCACCCCATCAGGCCATCATCACACATGTTGCAACCTGCCCACTTGTACATGCACCGCATGACGCGGTCTCGATCACGACGTGCTCCCAGGACGCTCCCATGGCCTGCATGCACCGCATGACGCGGTCTCGCCAACGGCATTGCGCCCACGGCGCGCACGACGAACGGCTCGTGCTCGCTGTGCTCATGCGCTCGCCTGTAACCTAGCTGAGTTAGTTAGAGCATGTACTAGTATATAGTTAACACAACAGATCAATACAGTTCACGGTTGATCCTTTCTCCTTCTACATGGTATCAGTTACCAACAGATCCTAAACTCCAGCTTCCGCTCTCCTCCTCGCCATGTCTTCTTCCCCAGCGCACTCTTCTTCCTCTGATGACTCTCTTCTCGACCCACCGCAGCCGGCTTCCATTGCCGTGATGCAAACGGTGAACATTCGTTCTCATGTTCCCATTCTCCTCGACCTCTAGGATCCCAACTACAGCCAGTGGCGGTGCCTCTTCGACTCCGTTCTAGGCAAGTTCGGCCTCGACACGCTCGTCAAGTCTCCGACACCAACCGCGCAGCGCACTACGGCGTGGCACCAGATCGACTGCTGCCTCGTCAATTGGCTGTACACAACCGTCCACAAGAATGTCTTCGACATCGTCTACAAGCCGCGCACCACTGCCTTCTCCGTCTGGACAGACATCGAGGGTCTGTTCCGCGACAATGAGATGCAGCGCGCCGTCTACCTGGAGGCTGAGTTCCGCAGCCTCAACCAGGGAGACCTCACCGTCAACGACTACTGCTCCCGCCTGAAGCAGCTCGCCGACGCCCTGCGCGACGTCGGACAGCCTGTCTCTGAAGCGAGCCAGGTCCTCAACCTCCTTCGCGGCCTCAGCAAGAAATACCGCCACGTCAAGCCGGTGATCACCTCCAAGCACAACACCTTCATGAGTGCCTGCTCCTACCTTCTGCTCGAGGAGGTCCAGCTCGCCCACGACGACAAGGTCGAGGCCGGTCAAGCCTTCACCGCCACCCACGGCCCTCCTGCCGGTCAAGGGAGCTCCAACTCTGCCTCCGATGGCGGTACCCCCAAGCCCAAGCAGAAGAACAAGCGTCGCTTCAAGGGCTACAACAACTCCTACGGCTCTTCCTCCGGCAACAACGGCGGCGGCCACGGCGGCGGTGGTGGCGCTCCTCCGCGCCCTCCATCTGCTCCCTGGGTTGCGGGGTACAACCCGTGGACGGGCCTCGTGCAGGCTTGGCCCATGCCATTCCGGCCTCCAAGCTCTGGCGTTCTGGGCCCCCGTCCACCGTTCCAGGCACAACAGGCGATGTTCGCCCAACAAGCTCCGGCGGCTCCTCCATCCGGCGACACCGCGTGGGACACCAGCGCCCTCTACGCCGCCCTGAACAGCGCCGGCGTCGCCACCCATTCCCCAAGCTCCGCCGACTGGTACCTCGACACGGGCGCTTCCACGCACATGTCGACCAACTCCGGTATCACCTCCTCCCCTCGACCTCTTCCTCACTCATCCTTTATCACCGTTGGAAACGGCGCACGTCTACCTGTCACGCACACAGCCCACGCCACAATTCCTACATCTTCTTCACCCCTTCATCTCAATAATGTCCTTGTTACTCCTTCACTGATCAAAAATTTGATTTCAGTCAAGCAACTCACTCGTGACAACAACATCTCTATTGAATTTGACTCATCTGGTTTCTCTGTCAAGGATCCGGCTACCCAAACAGTGAAGCTCCGATGTGAGAGTGACGGTGATCTCTACCCACTGCGGCTGCTCCAGCATCACACTCTCGCCGCATCGTCACCCACGTCGGTGGAGCTGTGGCACAACCGCCTTGGGCATCCAGGCTCCAGACCTCTCCGTCAGATTCTCTCCACTTTTGATTTTCAGTGTAATAAGTCATCTCTTCATGCTTGCTCACATTGTCAGCTGGGTAAACATGTTAGACTCCCTTTCTCCAATTCTGAAACTCCTGTTTATTTCCCATTCCAATTAGTGCACTCTGATGTTTGGACGTCCCCAATTTATAGTCATTCGGGTTACAAATACTATGTTGTTTTGATTGATGCATATACCCACTACATATGGACCTTTCCAATCCGGCATAAGTCCGATGTTCAGGACATCTTGCGTTCCTTCTTCTCCTACGTCCACACACAGTTTCGGTTGCCAATTCTAGCGCTCCAAACCGACAATGGCACTGAGTTTGACACCATCGCCATGCGTCACTTCCTAGCTTCCCAGGGCACTGCATTTCGGCTCTCCTGCCCATACACGTCGCAACAAAACGGCAAAGCCGAGCGTATTCTACGCACCATTAACGATTGCATTCGTACACTACTAATACACAGTGCAGCTCCTCTGTCATTCTGGGCAGAGGCCTTGAACACGGCGACGTACCTCCTCAACAGGCGGCCATGTCGAGCAACCGGTGCCCTGACACCGCACCACCTCCTCCTCGGCACACCTCCGCGCTACGACGAGCTTCGCGTGTTCGGCTGCCTCTGCTACCCCAACATCTCCTCGACCACGGCCCACAAGCTCAGTCCACGCTCCGTGGCGTGCGTGTTCCTCGGCTACCCCGGCAACCATCGAGGATACAGATGCTACGACATCGCAGCGCGCCGCGTCTACACCTCCCGACACGTCACTTTCGTCGAGACTGACTTCCCGTTTCGGCACGAGAGGTCGCCTCGCACGAACGTTGCTGCTCCACCACCAGACGATGACGTCCCGGCCGCACTCCCTCGACATCACGCACCAGCATCTCCAGCCGCTGCCGTCCTGCCCGCTTCTCCGATCGCGCCGGCTTCTTCCCCGATGCCACCACCGCCTCCTACTACCACAACTCCAGAACGTCCACTGGTATCGCTACCACAAGCCGAGGCGGATTCCGCGCCTGCTGCTTCCACGCCCCCGACCACGACGTCGCGGCCTCCCGCTCCGGCGCCAGCAGCACCTCCTCGACATCACATGGTGACACGCGCTCGCGCCGGCATCGTCAAGCCCCACCCTAAGTACGCCCTATCCAGCACTGCTTCAGCCATCTCGCCCATCCCACGATCCATACGTGCCGCCCTCAAGGACGAACACTGGCGCGCCGCCATGCAGCTCGAGTTCGATGCTCTCCAACGGAACCACACCTGGTCCCTTGTCGCCAGACCTCCGGGTGCCCAAGTCATCTCTGGCAAATGGGTGTTCAAGCACAAGTTCAACCCCGACGGCACCCTCGAACGATACAAAGCCCGATGGGTAGTGCGCGGCTTCCACCAACGGCCGGGGATCGACTTCGGCGAAACATTCTCCCCGGTCGTCAAACCCGCGACGATCCGCACCGTCTTGACGCTCATCGCTTCCAAGGGGTGGCCTGCACAACAGCTCGACGTTTCCAACGCATTTCTCCATGGCGACATCAAGGAACGCGTGCTGTGCCAACAGCCGACGGGCTTTGAGGATCCTCACCGATCCACCGACGTCTGCCTCCTGTCACGCTCCCTCTACGGTCTTCGTCAAGCACCGCGCGCCTGGTTCACCAAGTTCGCGGCCTATGCCGTCTCCCTCGGCTTCAAGCAGTCACGATCAGATTCATCGTTGTTCGTGTACAACCAAGGTGGCTCCATGGCGTATCTTCTCCTGTACGTGGACGACATGATCCTATCTGCTTCCTCGACCACGTTCCTCCAGCAGCTTATCACCAGCCTGCGGTCCGCCTTCGCGGTCAAGGACATGGGTCCAGTCCACCACTTCCTCGGCGTCGACGTCCGTCGCGATGCTGCCGGCTTCAAGCTCTCACAGTCAGCCTATGCCCTTGACGTTCTCGAACGCGCGGGAATGGCCAACTGCAACTCTTCACCGACACCTGCAGATACCAAAGCCAAGGTCTCCAGCAGTGATGGCACACTCATGAAGGACGCGTCCTGGTACAGGAGCATGGCTGGTGCACTGCAATACTTGACACTGACTCGGCCCGACATTGCTTATGCCGTTCAGCAAGTATGCTTGCACATGCACGCACCCCGGGAATCTCATGGCGCCATGCTCAAACGAATCCTTCGGTACATCAAAGGCACCACGGCCCTCGGCCTTCATCTCCATGCCTCGAGCACGCCGACAATCACTGCCTACACAGACGCCGACTGGGCTGGCTGCCCGGACACGCGCCGATCCACCTCAGGCTTCGCGATCTTCCTCGGTGACTCACTGGTGTCATGGTCCTCCAAGCGCCAAACAACCGTCTCCAGGTCGTCAGCGGAGGCGGAGTACCGCGGCGTGGCAAACACGGTGGCTGAGTGCACTTGGCTTCGTCAACTACTCGGCGAGCTCCAGTGCCCCATAACCAAGGCCATGGTGGCGTACTGCGACAACATCTCCAGCGTCTACATGTCCCGGAACCCGGTTCACCACCGGCGCACCAAGCATATCGAGCTGGACATACACTTTGTCCGCGAGAAAGTTGCCATTGGTGAGCTCCGCGTTCTGCAGATTCCGAGCGCACGTCAGTTCGCCGATATCTTCACAAAGGGGTTACCGACGGTGTTGTTTGAAGACTTTCGGTCCAGTCTCTGCGTCGGACAGACGAGTTGAGACTGCGGGGGGGTGTTGGAACCTGCCCACTTGTACATGCACCGCATGACGCGGTCTCGATCACGACGTGCTCCCAGGACGCTCCCATGGCCTGCATGCACCGCATGACGCGGTCTCGCCAACGGCATTGCGCCCACGGCGCGCACGACGAACGGCTCGTGCTCGCTGTGCTCCTGCGCTCGCCTGTAACCTAGCTGAGTTAGTTAGAGCATGTACTAGTATATAGTTAACACAACAGATCAATACAGTTCACGGTTGATCCTTTCTCCTTCTACAACACACACACACAAAAAAAAAAACCGAGCTGCTCTTTTGTTTCAGTCAGGTTAGCTGAAGCGCAGAAGGTTAGTAGAAGGCAAAAGTGCGGTGCTGGACTGGATGAGCGGCGGATATGCTCGAGGAAAGGGCGAGCCTTTTCCACCACCTCCGTCCCTCCGTTGGTGCCTGCTCACCCCCACTTTGGAGTCTTTGGTTGGGTTGCCTGGTCTTGTTTATTTTCAAAGAGGCGCAGCCGATTCGGCCGGGATTTTTCCTCCTAGGCGCGGTGCGTCGCGACACGAGCAGCAGCAGCAACCTTCGGCGACCTTTATCTGAGCAGGCGTCCGTCACGAGCGACAAAACACGCGACCTAACTCCGACCCCATTGCACAACGTCCTCCATGGTCTCTCTCCCTATCTCGTAAAAATATGGTAACTCGCACGCAGCGGCATCGAGACACAGCTTCCCTCCCATCCCATCCTGGGGAGCAGCGAGCTAGAGTCGACTACGACGACGGCGCTCGAGAACCATGGCGTGGTTATGTTTTCATGACGTGCAGGAACGGGCGATATCTCTGACTCGTTTCCTGTGTCTGCACACACAGCCGGGATAATCTGTGGCTCGTTTTTCAGCTACGTCGCGCGTCTCGGCGAGAAAGAGAAATGATGCTACCTCACCCGCGAACACAGAGGCATTGCTACCGCCACGCACGTGGAACGCAACGGAACGGGACGAGCCCCCCAAACCAATTGTTCCGTTCGATCGATCGACACAAGACGACGGGCGACCTAACACGCAACCGACCGGGAAAACAAAAAAGTTGACACGAACGACGTCGCCTTTCCCCCCCCCCCCCCCCCCCCCCCGAACGCCCGTTCCGTTCCTCCATCCACCGGGCGAGCCACCGTGCCGGCGCTCCACGGCCACGCTCGCACGCACGCACGCGTACGCCAATCACTGCCCACTAGCTAGCCCAACCCACTACCACTGCTACCCGCATGCAGCCGCCGTCCTCTCCTCCCGCTTTGACCGCGCACCGGCGGCACGTTGACGGCTGCGGGGCCCGACTCCTTTTTTTATTCTCACCGCCGCCGGCGCCATGCGAGACACTGACATGGGCGGTCCCACCTCGCCGCGTGCTTGGTGGTCCCTAGGGGGAACGGCTCGGCGCGGCACGGGGTCCGTGGCGCGGCCGTCGCTTTCGGAATTCCGAACCCCCGCCGCGGAAAGCAACGGGTGGGAGGGGGCGCACCATACACACCCGCCCGCCTTTCGGGCGGAGGAGCCGTGCGATCGGGGACGGACGGCTCGGATGGGTTGGGTGCGGCTATTTGTTTGCGTTGGGCCCCCACGCCGCCGTGTGGGAAAGGCAGGCAGGCGGACGCGACAGTGGGAAAAGAAAGCAGAGGCTGCCGAGCGAGAGGGCGGGGTTGGAAAAGCAAACAAAGCGAGGGGGGGCTGCCTTTTCGCGCTCCACACCGCCTTTTCGCGAAATTGCACGCGCCCACGCTATACTACCACAGAGTCCCTCCCGAGTGCGGTTTTGCGGCCGGGCACGTCGCGTTCAGAGTATTTGCAGGATACCGTTGCTTGCCCGCGAGAGAGGGCGGTCCAAGTCCAAAGTGTGCAACATGAATCGACGTATTGTGTTGGGTGCCATTTGCAAAAAATGTACCGATGTGTTTCGCTCAGATCAAGGAATGCGTGACACTGGCATAATTTTGAAAATGCGTGTCACAAACTCACGGACGCCAACCTAGTTACATTACATATATGTGCAAAGTACTATCGTTTTTGTTTTAGCTTTGGCGTGCGTGTGTGAGACGTCGACCGGGTCCATTGCTCTAGTTGGTTTTTTTACAAATCTTTGGATTTATACATTACGCCCAGAAGGTGGACGTAAAATTGTAACTACAAGTTACCCGCAAAAAAAATTATAACTACAATAATCGTCGAAATTTTAGATTCTAAATCAGTAAACAAATCAACGTCAAGTATACGTCAAAGACTTGTTGATCCTACACGTTAACAACATAAAAGAGTCTAATAATTAAGATTTTGAAAAACCATGGGGCTCTATGATGTTCTCTTCTTTGCGTTTTGTGCCTTGTCGATTTCAGCGGTTCCCAGCTTAAATGTCTTGCCATTGATGTTCAAGTCACTAGGGCAATATGCTCGACTATCCATTGTCACGGTTCTCGTCTTTATTCTCCGTAGGCTAATTTGTCACCACTTTTAAGTCGCTACCGTTTTTGTCGCTATACCCTGCCCTCCTATACAAGGTCTCTGTCTTGCAACATACATCATAGGTACAATGAATGAGTTCGAACTTAATCAAAACCTAGTACTCTTGCCACGTGCATTGTAGGTGTGATGAATATGTTCGAACGTGATCAGAATCTAGTGTTAGCCATCCATCTATCTTAATAAGAGAATCTATTATCGTGAGAATGGGCATGTCTCAATTCGCAGCTCACTTCGCACTAAGATGTTATCACCTTTCCACGAAAGATCCCCCCCTTTAGAAATTCTATGAAGGATTTATCCGTTTCTATCTGTTAACCTCACTTTGTACCAAAGAAGAAACACATCCATGTGTGTCACACTGTCACCCCACCTGCATCAGCCCATAATCATCCAAGTGCAATTACAGCGCATGCAATTTGAGGGTAACCGGAGGCCTTTGCAGCGAACCACACTGTGCTCGGTGCAAACCAGCCGCTTGGTCACATGCTCCAAAGCTTCCAAACCAAGCAACCCCCACCCCCACCTCCACCCGAGGGCGCAAAGCGCAAAACCTCACCCACCCCGAGGTCCCCGCCGCAAAAGATCCACGCGTGCCGTGCCCCCCTCCCTCTCGCCGCCGGCGGCCGCCGCCGCCTCACTCTTACTCCACTCCACCGCGGGCCAAGCACTCCGCCCCTCCTCACTGCTCCGCTCCAATGCGACGGCGGCCCCCGCCGCCGCCGCAGCAGCCGTCGACTCTGCCCATGGCCTCGCAAACCCTACCACCGAAGCTGCTCCTGCTTCTGCTGGTGCTGCTGCTCGGGGACTCCACCTCGGTTTCCGGCGGCAGCGGCGAGCGCGAGGCGCTGATGAAGTTCAAGGAGGCCGTGACGTCCGACCCCGGCGGGCTGCTGCGCGACTGGACTCCGGCGTCCGCGGACCACTGCCGCTGGCCGGGCGTGTCGTGCGGCACCGGCGGGGAGGTGGTCGCGCTCAACGTCACATCCGCACCGGGGCGCGCGCTCGCCGGCTCGCTGTCCCCGGCCGTCGCGGCGCTGAGGGAGCTCCGCGTGCTCGCGCTCCCGTCCCACGCGTTCTCGGGCCCGCTCCCGCCCGCGATCTGGTCGCTGCGCCGCCTCCGCGTGCTCGACCTCTCCGGCAACCGTCTCCAGGGCGAAATCCCCGCGGCGCTCGCCTGCGTGGGGCTCCAGACGCTGGACCTCGCCTACAACCAGCTCAACGGCTCCGTGCCATCGGCCCTCTTCGCGCTCCCTGCGCTGCGGCGCCTGTCACTTACCTCCAACCGCTTCGGCGGCGCCATCCCTGACGAACTTGGTGGCAACGGGTGCCGCAGCCTGCTGTTCCTTGACCTCTCTTGGAACCTGCTCGTCGGTGGCATCCCCCGGAGCCTGGGGAACTGTAGCCAGCTGGAGGCGCTGTTGCTGTCCTCCAATCTGCTGGACGACATCATCCCGCCGGAGATTGGTCAGCTCAAGAACCTCAGGGCTTTGGATGTGTCCAGGAACAGTTTGAGTGGGCCTGTGCCAGCGGAGCTTGGTGGTTGTGTTCAGCTGTCAGTGCTTGTTTTGTCCAATCCTTATGCACCGCTTGGTGGTTCGAATTCGTCCGATTATGGGGAGGTTGACGACTTCAACTACTTCCAAGGAGGGATTCCTGAAGCTGTGGCAGCGCTGCCGAAGTTGAGTGTGCTTTGGGCGCCAAGGGCTACATTGGAGGGAGAATTGCCAGGCAATTGGAGTTCATGCCAGAGCTTGGAGATGATCAATTTGGGGGAGAATCTGTTGTCTGGTGGGATTCCTAAAGGCCTGGTGGAATGTGAGAATCTGAGGTTCTTGAATTTGAGTTCGAACAAGCTTACAGGTTCTGTTGATCCTTCACTGCCAGTGCCTTGCATGGACGTGTTTGATGTCAGTGGAAACCAGTTGTCTGGCGCGATTCCATTATTTATCTCAAAGAATTGTCTTTCATCCCAGTCCCCATTGGATGACTTGGTGTCAGAGTATTCTTCCTTCTTCACATATCAAGCACTTGCTGGCTTTATGTCGTCCTCATTACCATTGGGCACACATTTGACAAGCTACCATAGTTTCTCCCGGAACAATTTTTCTGGCACTGTTACATCCTTACCGCTTGCTGCTGAGAAGTTAGGGATGCAGGGTTCCTATGCATTCTTGGCCGATGGGAATCAGCTCAGTGGTCAGCTTCAGCCTGGCCTATTTGACAAGTGCAACAGCTCAAGGGGCTTCATTGTGGAAGTCAGTGATAACTTGATAGCTGGAGCTATTCCTGCAGAAATTGGCTCGCTGTGCAGTTCTCTTGTTGTTCTTGGTATTGCTGGTAATCAGCTTTCAGGTACGATACCATCAAGTATTGGGGAGTTAAGTTACCTTACCAGCTTGGATTTGAGTAGGAATCACCTTGGTGGTGAGATCCCAACTTCTGTGAAGAACTTGCCACATCTAGACCGCCTCTCTTTGGCCCATAACCTTCTGAATGGCACCATTCCATCCGATATTAGTCAGTTGCATGCTCTCAGGGTTTTGGACCTGTCATCAAACTTCCTCACAGGGGCGATCCCTGATGCCCTTGTTAACTTGAGAAATCTTACTGTGCTCCTCCTCGATAACAATAAGCTTACTGGGAAGATTCCTTCAGGATTTGCTAACTCAGCATCCCTTTCCTTGTTTAATGCGTCATTCAACAATTTGTCTGGTCCAGTGCCAACGAATGGGAATACAGTTAGATGTGACAGTGTTATTGGTAATCCGTTACTGCAATCTTGTCATGTGTACACTCTGGCGGTGCCCTCAGCTGCTCAGCAGGGCCGTGGTTTGAATTCGAATGACTACAATGATACAGCACCTTCAGACCCACAAAATGAAGGAGGGAACAATTCATTCAATGCAATTGAAATAGCTTCTATAACTTCTGCAACAGCCATTGTTTCTGTCCTCCTTGCACTGATTGTGCTCTTCATATACACAAGGAAGTGTGCTCCCAGGATGTCAGCTTGGTCTTCTGGAAGAAGAGAAGTTACACTTTTCCAAGATATCGGTGTGCCGATCACTTATGAGACAGTTGTACGAGCCACTGGAAGTTTCAACGCGAGCAATTGCATTGGGAGTGGAGGCTTTGGAGCCACTTACAAGGCTGAAATTGCACCTGGAGTGTTGGTTGCTATTAAAAGGCTTTCAGTCGGGAGATTTCAGGGAGCTCAACAGTTTGATGCTGAGATAAAAACCCTAGGGAGATTAAGGCATCCAAATCTTGTTACCTTGGTAGGTTACCATCTTGGTGAGTCTGAAATGTTTCTCATATATAACTACTTATCTGGAGGAAACCTCGAGAGGTTTATACAAGAGAGATTGAAGAGGCCAGTAGACTGGAAAATGCTGCACAAGATTGCATTGGACGTTGCCAAAGCACTTGCTTATCTGCATGATACCTGTGTCCCTCGTATCCTTCACCGGGATGTGAAGCCTAGCAATATTTTGTTGGACACGAACAATAATGCTTATCTTTCAGACTTTGGGCTGGCAAGACTGTTGGGAAATTCAGAGACACATGCAACCACTGGTGTAGCAGGAACATTTGGGTATGT
This sequence comes from Digitaria exilis, assembly GCA_015342445.1. NCBI lineage: Eukaryota > Viridiplantae > Streptophyta > Magnoliopsida > Poales > Poaceae > Digitaria > Digitaria exilis. The sequence continues at coordinate 254,965 of JACEFO010002353.1, forward strand.
TGCTCCAGAATATGCTATGACTTGCCGTGTTTCAGATAAAGCTGATGTGTATAGCTATGGTGTTGTCCTGATGGAGCTAATCTCAGACAAGAAAGCCTTGGACCCGTCATTTTCTCCCTATGGTAATGGGTTCAACATAGTTGCTTGGGCATCCATGCTGCTTCGTGAAGGCCGTGCTCGGGAATTTTTTATTGATGGTCTGTGGGATGTTGGCCCGCATGATGACTTGGTAGAGACATTGCATTTAGCAGTGATGTGCACTGTTGATTCGCTCTCTATACGGCCAACTATGAAGCAGGTCGTCCAGCGGTTAAAGCAACTACAGCCTCCGATTCGTGAACATCGATAGAGATGAATAGTTTGCTTATTCCACATGTAGAAGAAGGTAAAGATAGCCGTAACCTGCGCCCATGATGATTTTTTCCCTAATCATCTGTTTGACTAGGTTTTATCATGTAGATGGTAGCTTTGTATAATATAGTTTTCTCCTGAATCTCTCACTAATGTATCTGCTGATAAGAGCAGGTGTAAATTAACAATCTTAATGCCAAAGATTTCAGTTAAGATTGTCTGACTGTATTCGTGTATTATTTTCTTTAGAGTGTATCAAGTGCATTAGTGTTTAGTGTTTGGTGTGTATATAACCATATGTAAGCAGTATATCAGTTACCAGCATGGAACTAGCATACTGGACATTGCATATGAGAAGTTCCTGACCTTCTGTCATATTTCCACAATGCTCCTCGAAATCTGAACTATTTCTATTGCCTTACTTTTGAAAATTTTTCATATGCTAAACTTTTGCTGCTACTGATCTGACAAAGAATATGTGTCTCCTGTATTTGCTGAGCTATCAAAAAGGAAAAGAAAAACACGCATATTCCATCAATGTTTATTCCTGAAGTCACCAACGGGTTCTCAGAATTTCAATGCCAGTAGTGCATTGCTCCTGTTAATCTGCTTTAACATGGCAGACGCCAAAGTACCGAAGACTGCTTCGGTACCTAGTCGTCAGCTGTACAGAGGGCAGTTCAGTACAAAAGTTCATCAGGTTTTTCTGAATACCTGAATGTCTTGATCACCATCTAGCATCTACTGCTCTATTGGCAGTGTGCAGTAAATTGAAGGGCAGAAAATTAGGCATATCAATTATGTGAAACTAGATTAAATTAAACTCCATCCAGAGATAAAAGGGCTCACATACTGATCTGATTATGATCATTGCAAAATCCAAGGAATTGTCTCCAGCCTCCACACTGAAAACAACTCCACCAGCAGTACAATCTGAATCAAAGAACTCGACTAGCTCCTACCAGACAATTTAACAAAACTAACCTAACCCCAGACCCCAGCAGTAAAAATCATGATCAGTTCTGCTTCTTGGCTGTCCACTCCTGGAACCGGCGGAGGCTCGCCGGGAAGTCAGTGAAGAGCCCGTCGACGCCGACGCCATTGATCCAGTAGTCGTACTCGGCGTACGGATCCTGCCTGAAGTTGAAGTGCAGGAACTTGTTCTCGTTCCGGTACGTGTAGGGATGCACCTGCAGACCTCGCGCGTGCGCCATGGCGACGAGGTCCGTCGGCGTCGCCAGCTGGTTGTCGCCGGTCGGCGGCACCACCGTATCCTTCCACGGCCCGATCCCGACAACATACTTCTTCATGTAGTCCATGTACTCGCCGGAGGTGATCTCGTCGTAGGACTGGTTGGTGTCCTCGGTCCGTACGGTCACGTCGTCGATGAGGAAGACGAGCGGCGAGTCGGTGAGGTTTGCGGCGTGGACCAGCGATGTCGGCGCGAAGGACTGGATGAATACCGGCTTGGCGCGCCACTCCGGCGACATGTACTTGCCGCCGTACCCGTACTTCTTGAGCGTCGCGATGAACTTGTCCTCGTATTTTTTGCCGTCTGCCCATTGCACGTGCTTGTTCATGAACACCGGGTTCTTCATCTCTGGGTAGATCCCGACTACCCTCTTGGCGTTCAGCGCGATGTCGATGAACTCCTCGAACGTGATGATCGGTGAAATCCCTGCGGAAACAACACAAACGAGGAGAGAGTTTAACCACATTGTTTTTGTTCGTCGGAATGGCGGTTGGATTAGATCGCCGGCGGGGATGCCGGAAGTGTTCACCGTTGTGGGATTTGTCGCGGAAGTCCCATCGCTGCTTCGTCCTCAGCGTCTTGAGCTCCGCCAGCGTGAAATCAGCTGCAAGAACCACAGATAGCAGATTAACTATCCAATCGATCTCGAGAGATTGGATCAAGCAACGATGATGAGATTATATATATATTTATATTGCTGCAAGGGGGTTGGGATGTGCACGTACTGATGAAGAATCCCGTGACGTTGGCCCACTGCACCTCGAGGGTGCGGCGGCGGGAGGCGAACTCGGGGTGGTCTGCGACGTCGGTGACGTCGTCGAGGGTGGTGTCGTGGAAGCAGACGAGGTGGCCGTCCTTGGTGGCCTCGACGTCGGCCTCGATGAAGTCGGCGCCCTCGTCGATGGCGCGCGCGTACGCCGCCGCCGTCTCCTCGGGGAGCTCGCCGTTGGATCCCCGGTGCGCGATGTTGAACGGCCTCGACGTCTGCAGCGGCGCCCTGTCGCTGTCGTCCCCCCACGCCACCAGCGGCCGCGCCGCGACGCCGCGGGACGCGACGGCCGCCAGGAACACGGCCGCGACAAACCCTGCACGCAGAACAGAATGACCCAAATAGTTAAACGATGTGTCAAACAAAGAGCAACATGTCGTCGCGTCACGGCAGGCCAAGAGATCGCCGGAGCACGGCGATGGTGGATGTGTGTGGACGTACAGAGGGATGGTGCCATTTTCCGCCGGTGCGATGGTGGTGGATGCGACCGTCGGGTTGGGTGGAGTGGAGGGTGGCTATATAGACTGGCACTGGACGGCCGCGACGGCGAGCGCTATATACGCGTAGGCGTTGCGGCGGGAGGAATATTCCAGCGGGATATAGGTTAATCCTCGATAACCTGTTGCGGTGTTTGTTGGAGATTACGGTATCTTCCAAGAGAATAGCATCGGAGTTTTTTTTACGGAAAACTATAAAAGTATAAACTGGTACGAGAAAAATGTTAAAGAGGGGGGTGGGGGTGGGGGGGGGGGGGGGTAAAAGGGAGAAGTGGCAATTGTGGTGTCTCGGCAGATTGGGCCTAGAGAGTCGATTTCCCTTAACTTTTCAGCTTAAACTCGGTTAAATAAAAATGGGTTTGGGCGTTTGCACAAGCATTATATGCACGCGTGTCGCGTGTGGCTGCGTGCGTGTGTACGCATGGTTCGTGCTTAGGTCCTCGTGTGTATTACACATCGATACATCTTTACATATTTATATGGAGGCTAGAGGGTAGATTAGTCTCCTGCCATCTCGAGGAACGTGGCATAGGTACCAAGGTTTAAACCCTGGCTGGTTCGTCCCGTACTCTACCAGGGGCGCAACCTACGGGAGTCGAACTCGGGATGCCTGGCTCTCCACTTTACCGAGCTAACCACCCGAGCTGACTCTTGCTCCCATCCATACAGCTTTTTATAATTATATATAGTATATCATTATCGAGGAACGTGGCATGGAACCAAGGTTTAAACCCCGACTGCAGGGGCGCGACCCACGGGAGTCGAACTCGGGATGACTGTCTCTACACTTTACCGAGCTAACCACCCAAGCTTGCGCCCGCTCCCGTTCATACATCTTTATCCAACTATATATAGTATATCATTACCGTGTACTTCTATTTTTCTGAATATAAGTTATTTTAATTTGGTGATAATTCATAACTTTATTGTTGTGTACACATTTGTTCGTTTTGCTATAAATTACAAAGTTAGATGGTTACATAACTAAAATGAATGCATAGTGTTGTTACCTACGCGTAGACCTCATCGTTGCATATATATTGGTGACATATACAATCATATGCAAAAGTCATAATATGGATAAACGCTATCTAGATTATTATTGTTGTTGCCTCTTTATTTATGGTTAAAAATTGTCGGGGTCTACTATCTCTTCTTCTTCCTCTTTATCCAAGGGTAGGGGCTCCGGCTCCTCGCCCAACCCTCATAATGGATCACCACATGTATGAATCCAGGTAAAAACATATTTTAACATTGTTTAATAAAACTACACTATCATTATATGCAAGAATGATTTGAGGTAGCTTAACTCTTTATAGGACTTACCACGAGGCTTCCACCCATGGTCTCAAGCTTGGGGGTTTCACTACCATTTGAGTGTCCATCGTTGTGCAGACTACAATCAGAGACCGAATACGCTCATGGGCATCCGGCCTTATCTTTTCAACGAACTGGCCATCGCCTTCTTCGCTCAATGGGTCGAAGCTGACATAACCGTGTTCTTGCACACGTCCACAATATATAGAAATTTACTAATGGAATGTGACAGATGGCATGAAATTGAGCAATGCAGTAAATGAAAGGCATTAGCGATTGACAAGTTTTGCTTTTTGTAAAACTGGCAGCACAGTGGGAAATAAGACAACTTAACCAAAAGTAGCATATGACTGCTAGGCTCTGTTTGTTTTCTTGAAAGATTATGTAATTTAGATTATAGAAGAAAGATTATATAATGTAGATTAATTATGATAAGGTAGAGGGAAAAATTATGGAGGTGTTTGGCATATTAGATTATTATGGGTTGAGATGATCGCCGTTGGATGACAAATGACAACGATGCCCTCAATGTATTCGTTGATTTGAACTTGAGATACAGGGGAAGCTAGGCAGCTGGGGTGCAGCTCCTGTTCCATTCCAGTCAACATGGCAACATGCTGTTCTATTGCATTCAGAGTTGAAGATGAACTTCAACATGCTGTTCTATTGCATTAAGGGTTGAAGATGAACTTGTTCTGCGGCACCAATACAAAATCCATGGTTACGTCGCGCGCGCTGCTAGACGCATCGGAGGTTTTTTCAGTGGCGAAGCCAGAGCAAAATGAAGGGGGGTGCGGTAATAAAGAAGAGGAACAAATATATTTACTAAATAAAGATATCTATAATAATATTTATTTTGATTTGACATTGCATTAATAAAATAATACTGACATAAGCAAAATTCACCAATTGATTTCAAATTTTCAAAGATGTCGATGATCCAATGGCCTAAAAAGGTAAATAAGTGACTTACGATTCATTTTTTATGTTTTTCTTGGAGGAAGAAAAATCCGATTATAAGTATAATACATGCATTTTCATGAAGCCACAAACCACTGCCTTATTGGTGACTTTCATCGTCTTTTTTCGATAATTGTTACCACTGTCCGGTTATGGTGCTTTTCTTTGTTCCATATCAATTAATACACAGTTTTTATGAATATAAAAAATTTCCCTAGTAGGATAAGAAAACGAATCAGGGCTTCCAAGATTTATATTGTCTCTACGATCATATTTAGTTGGCTAATTAAAAAAGAATTAGAAAAATTTAGAAACTTTTTAAGAAATAAGAATTCAGTTCATTGTTACTTTTTTTATGCTTGCTACCGAATCACTGATGCGTCGGCGGCGCAGCGGCAATTCTAGAATGGCTGGTTGGACGACACATAGTAGACCAGCAGTGGTACCGTGCCGATCAGGGGACGCCGAGGCTAGACAGGAGCAGCGTAGGCATGGAAGGTCCAAATTACATGTATGCTTGAGCTGAGAAAAAATCATTGCTGATCTGCCTCAAGAGTGCTACTATCTCCTATTGGGCTACCCAGACTTTCCTTGCTGGGCTTTGGCTTGCCGGGATGAATTTTCACTTGTGGGGGGTGCAGAACATTGAGCCTAGGAGGGTACAATCTCTACTATAAAAAAAAAGAAGGGAGAGTCAGCGTCCGCCTACGATCGTGTGAAGCCCGAAATCCTACCGTCCATCACCGATCGTGCGCCTTCCCTACCTGCCGCTTCCCTCGCGGCGCAACCCCGGCTTCCGCAACAACGGACGTCCGCCTCCTGCTCTCCGCGCCTCCTCGATTCAAAAATCTCGCTGCGGCTCCCCTGCCGCCGTCCATGTCGCCCGTGCCGGCACCGTCCCCGACGCTCGCGCCTTCCTTGCTGTCGTTCCCGTCGCTGTCGTCTGCTCTCCGCCGACTCCCTGTGATCTCTCCGTCCCACCTAAGCGTCCTCCTCTCACGACCGGCCGCCGCTTCGTGCCGCCCACCCTCCACACCCTCCTCGTACTCCTGGCGACTGCCTCCCTGCGCCCTCACCCGGCATCCCAAGTGAGCCTTCCGGCGTATCCTTGAGATCGACGTTCAGGGTCTCAGTACCTGGAGGCTGGAAGATCCTGCGCTCGCCAGCAACCGCCTGGAAATCGCCGATCCAACGCTTGGCTGCAGCCGCCTGGAGATCGCCGCTCCGGCAATCGCCTACAGCCGCCCGAAGATCGCCGCTTCGGCACTTGCTTGCAGCCGCCCGGAGATTACCGATCCAGGTTCTGGAATCACTGCCCTGATGTTCCCTGCCTAAAAAGGTTGTGAATCGGCCTCCCGGCGCTCGCCGTCCGCTGCCCTGGGAGCAAGGAAGTCGAATCCCTAGCATCGGATCCTGCATACATACCAGGTACAAGTTCTGCTGTCCCTGCTCTGATGTTCCGTGCCTTGATGCTTTGATGTTCCGTTCTGTCCTGAATTTGATGTTCCCTGCCGTGATGCTCTTAAGGTCGTCAAACGTTCTAAATTTGTTCTGTTCAAATTGCTAACAGCTCTGTTCGACATGTAGACCATGGTTCGTGTTCACGGATGGCAATACGAGGAGATCCTATTGGCCGTGTGCTGGGAATGGTTCGCTGATGTTGGACGCCAGGGGCATGCAACCATCTCCGCCCCTGCTCTGTAGGTATACTTGAAGGGGAGATGCTAGAAGGTCTCTATGGAATCCTTGGTGACTTGGTGCCGTCCTCACATTCGCATTTCTCAATCGTGGGAGCCATGGTTCTTGTCCTCAACACCGATTTCCGAATTGGTTCTTTATAGTTTCCAATTGCTGAATTGGACAGTGATATTGATTGATAGGGCAAGTGATACTCCAGCTGTGATAATTCACGTCTTGTGCATTCTGTCCGTACATGTATTCCATGCGTTTGGTGAAATGCTTCACTGAAATAATAGTACTAAGTTATGTGTCAATCATCCATTCTTCCTAACCAAAATGATTTTCCTCTTAAACTGACTGAGAAGAGAAATTTGGGTGATCCACAAATTATGTTGTTTTCCACTTTGTTGAAAGAACAAGGCTTACCTATGCCATGTTTTACCTGGTGTTCGTTTCAAAATTGATCTTGTGCAAAAATATGCTTAGGAGTTCAGGTAGTAGAGTATCAAAATTTTATTTCCTTTGACTCCATCATAGTCCTAATTTTTTATATGCTGGTACTTACCAGAAAAAAAATGGCTACTTAGCATGTCATGGACAACAGCCAGCATCTAAATAGCTTGAGTAGTCTATGGAAGCTCATCAAATACAGTCTACAACATAAGCTTAAAGAAATATGCTGCTACATGTCACCTGAATAAACTATGGGGAAGCAACATATTGTATCGTTTATGGATGAATCAGCGCTCTGATTTTTTCAAGGTACACTGTATTGATCTTTTCTTTCTTGCGTTATTTTAGTTGACACTTATGCAAACAAAGTAATACTAGCTATATTATTTATTCAACTGGGTGTATTTTTTTACTACGTTTTGTTTGTAGCCATAGTGCACATGGGAACCTAACTATACTTTCAACAACTGGCGATCTGTTTACCTGTTAGGCTTTGAATGACATGGTAGCATATTTTTGTTTGTAGCCATAGTGCACATATGACTGTGCAAAACTGCAGAGAATTCCCAAATACATTAGCCAAAAATTCAGAGTCGTAAAAGTGTAAGTACTCCAGCCAATGAAATTAACCTGGCTTTAACTATCTTACGAATATTTGTGCTAAAACTATATACTGCAATTTAGTCAAAGTAAACATAAATGATTTCAAAACACCTTTCATATTATTTGAAAGATCATATTAAGAAAATTTCTGACTGCAATATTTTCATATTAGCTGGCTACTTATAAGCTTCATGTGAAAGTCTGCAATATTTGTTTTTTTTTCTTGAGAGCACATCACATGATCTGATCTGGTATATGGAGAGCAATTCACCCTTATGCTTAGGGTGAGTTTAGTTTCACAAAAGATTCCTCGAAAAAATACTATTCATTCAACTTTTCCTTATTCATCTCATCCTTCCCAGTCACAGAACACTATTCATCTACGGTGTATTTTTGGGTCTACAATGTTTTTTCGGAAAATCTTTCCCAAACTAAACACACCCTTAATGTTTGGTACTTACTGCTTGGTACTTGGTACTTATGCTTGGTAGTGGTGGTGCTGTCCTTTTATTTGAATGATCTGGACCAGAGCAAGTACTTTTCTGGAGTAGTGTTATGAGTTCAACATTTTGTATTAGCTGGCCACTTTCAAGTTTTGCGATATTTGTTTTTCTTGGGAGCACACTTTCAGGTATATGGACAGCAATACCATCCTTCATCAATTTGAGAATGACTGATAGCGTGTGGGATATGGGCTGTGTTTAGATTCACAGAAAAGTACTTCTCCAACAAATTTTTTCTATTCACCCAACTCATAGAACACGCTTCCCAGTGCACTATTCATCTACAACTACTCTCTACTTTATCTAATCTGAACATATGAATGCATGTAGGAAGGGATAATAAGAATGATTGATGTTTCACATAGTAACCATGGTGGCGCAAGTACTGTTTTGTGAACTCTATTTTCTGAACACCATATGAAAGTGATATTATTTTCTGACTTCCCCGCACATAAAATTGGCTGTGTTCAGATTCAGGAAAAAGTACTTCTCCAACAAGTTTTTTCTATTCACCCCACTCACAGAACACGCTTCCCAATGCAATATTCATCTAAAACTACTTTTTAGGCCCCGTTTATATTCAAAAAGTTCCCAAAAAACCACTATTCATCCAATTTTTTCCTATTCATCCCACCACTTCTACACACAGAATACTATTCATCTACAGTGTTTTTTTGGTGAACATTGTATTTTCGGGGAATCTTTCCCCAATCTAAACACACCCTTATTTCTTCCAATCTGAACACAGCAAAGTCTTTTGTAATGTTTTATGTTGTTCCTTATATAATTTGTTGTCCCGTCGCAACGCACGATCACGATACTAGTTAGGGTAAAAAACTAGAAGTAATAACTATTTTCTACTTTTTTGGGGGGTGCGGCTGCACCCACAGCCAGCTACATGGCTTCGCCCCTGGGTTTTTTTACACCAAACCGGTAGGATTATGTTCAGCTGGGGTAAAAAGGGAGAAAGTGTTACACCCATGGGCAGGTTGGGCCTAGAGAGTATCCTACTGAAATGGGCCTGTGATATGCACTGCACGAGCGCCGTCGCCCTGAGGATCGCACCTGTGGACCTGTCTAGTCCAGCGATGCCGTGATCACACAACACCTAGCACTAGCAGTCCAACACCGATGCAATGCCCAAGCAAGCCGCGCGGATCGGAGCTGGCCGAGCCACGCGGCCGGCCTTCGAGTCAGTTCGCCCGAGAAATATCGTCACTGGAGCTGTGACGTCGGCGGCGGCCACGCCTGGATGATGTCATGCGGCTCCACCTGTCTGGAAGCAACTTTTCCGATGGTTGCGTCGTCCAACAGCAAAGCAATCATGGAGGACTACCATGACACCTTCTGCTCTGCCGCTCTCTTCGTCCTCTCATGCAACGACGAGTGAGATTGAAGTGAGGAACTGCACGAGCTACCGCCAAACACTTTTTACCGCGAGAGGAATGCCAGGGGTAATCTTTCAAAAAGAAAGCTAGGGGTGCCTCACTGAACCACCACCATGGCACGATCCATTTCGGACATTGTTAACGTCACGAACCCTCCAATTCCCTCGCTCCTTAAACTTACACCAGTATCCAGCTCGCTAACATAATTAACTAATCATATGATTACCAAGAAACCAAAAAAAAAAGTGTTTAAGCTTCTGCTTCTGTCCGCTCCTCGAAAATGCTTAAGCTTCTGCCTTTTCTGCTTCTGTGTCTGCCTCAGCCTCTGCTTCTTCCTCTATTCTCACAAGAATTTCTTGTAGTAATTGACCGCCACAATCACAAGAACACCGACTGCTGAGGGTTGACGACAATATGCCGCAGCGGGTTGGTGACGTCGCCGCCGCCGGCGTGCCGGATGAACTCCGCCGGGGTCAGGAAGTTGCCGTGGCAGACGCAGACTATTCGCACTTCCTCGCCTTTCCTGTACCTGTACAGGAAGCCGTCGGTCTTGCGCCCGCTGGGCCCTTCCACCTTGTAGGAGACCATCGGCATGTCCTCCACCATGCTGTTGCGGAGGTCGCCGGTGCTCGAGGTCCGCATCGTCAGCGACCGCAGCGTCCGCAGCGGCGGCTGATCGCGGCCGGCGCCGGTGCTGCCGTTCGATGGCCTTCCCGTTCCTGATCCCGTTGGCGGCCTGGAGCTGCTGTGGCCGCCGCTGGTGTCCGAGGATGTGTTCATGGCGGAAGGGCTTTTCGCCTCACCACTGCTGAAAGCAGCTGAGCCTGCGTCAAGAACAGAAGATGCACACGCTTTCAGATTCATTAGATTGAGACGATAACCTGCATTAGGTGTGCTGACACACGAACTCTGACAAATGTGAATTAAGTTCCATGACACTAAACTCTGCATCAGTAGACAATGCACAAAGGTAGTAGTAGGGTAGTAGACCACACACACCGGCTCAGACAATGATTAGTGCCATAATCCCACTTATTGCTACCTAATGACAACCACCTATCATTGCCTGTGCAGATTAAACTATATGCGGCCTAGCATTGTGTAGCATCTCTGTAAGCCACCGTGCACATCAAAGAATTCTGTTAATCACAGCAATGGAAAGAAACACTAGGTACCAGCCGAAAGGGAAAACATGAGGACTGATGCCTCAGCATCATCTTGGTTAAAAATTGCCCTGCATTACTACTGCAACAGCCAACAGCAAACGTCTTGAACAATTTTCCCAAACCTTGAAACAAAGATGGCTAGATCACGAGTCCATTACTCCATGACACGGGAAATTGCAGAGACATGAAGATCGTGTCGTTCCTACGTACACTTCCTTTTGGCTAGATGTGTCCACATCGGCAAATCCAGCATCAGTAACAAAATGGCTATACTTCAAACAGAGGGGATCATGATGCACACAGCGCAGGTACATGTCATCAGAATAGGCATAGCAAACGACATCACAAAACCACAGCTGAAGTATAAAGATCCATGACCGATGAAACCTGTTCCACCTAGATCTCTCTGCCAACACCGTCCCGTAGCTAACGGAACCCAACCCAACACAATAAAATCCGTCCATGCACCATGAAGAAGAAGCAAAGCAACCATGACAACGAAATGAAATGGATAATTGCTTACTCGCAAAAAAAAAGGATAATTGCACTCGATACGCGCAATAAAACAGTGGAGATAATTTAGCATGCAGTTATAGTACCTTCCTCCGGCGGCGCGCTGGACGAGGTGGTCCCCTGCAAGGCGACCGTGCGCCGGAACTGGAAGCCGCTGGGCACCGTCTGCTCCAGGGCCTCCTCCTTGCCGGCGCCACCCGACCTGCCGGAGTTCATGGAGTTCCGGCGCTCGAGGCGCTTGCGCTTCGCCTCGAGCCGGCGCTGGCTCTGCATCGCGCGGCGACGGAGCCGGTCCTCCATGTACTCGGCGGGCAGCGAGGAGGTGCGGAGCAGGTCCGACGGCGGCGCCGTGACGGCGGCCTGTTCTTCACTGGATGGGATGGTGGTGGGCAGCGAACAGATCGAAGGGATGGACGAGGACCGCACGAGGCGCGGCTTCTTCGTCTCCTGCGACGAGTCGGCGCCGAAGCATCCGCCGAGGGAGAGGCCGAGGCTGAGCTCGATGTCGTCCGACTTATCGGCGACAGTGGCTGCACCGCCCGCAGCCGGAGCCCCTCCCTCCCGGCCGAACCCTCCCAGGAAGTCCCTGGACGCCATGGATGGATTCTCGCCGGGCTACTACACCTTCCACGGATTCACCGAGGAAGAACTCTTCTCAATGACCAAAAATTCAGCTACAGAGAACACAGCACACCGATTACGCTCTTCCCGGCCCGGCAAAAGCACCAAACAGCATCAGATTTTTTTTTCCTTTCAAAAAACGATCCCCCACGCCGCGAATTCCCCAACCAGCGCAGAATCCACGCCCCGCGACCACCGAAAACGTAACATTGCAGGAGCGGCGGAGAAAACCAACAGACGCTGCTGCCCCCCGAATCACACACCGTGAAATCGGGAGAACAACAGCGGAGTACACGCAGCGAAACGAAGCAGGGTTGGAGAAAACCAGACCAGATCCCTCACCGTGAGCGGAAACGGGATGATTAGGAGCGAGCGGAAGCGGGGGAGCAGAGGCGACCTTGCTCGGTGCCCCCTCTCTAATCTCCTCTCGCCCTTGCGCCCCCGGCTAAACAAGAAGGAAGGGGGGTTTCGCTGATTTAATTTTTTTTTTCGGCCGGAAATGGGGAGTGGAAATTGGGTTTTGTAGGGGGCAGGCTCGCCCGGATGGGACTACGAGCGCACGGCGGCCAGCCACGTGTCGGACAACGGTGACACGTGTTGGGCCGCCACGAGCCGATCCCGGGACAGGGGCTGCGCGGCTCGGCTCCGCTGGGGTGGGCGCGACGTGTCGAGGGCGCGGCGGGGCATTGGGCCTGACACGTTTTGGAATGAATCCTACGGCTTTTTGACGAGGGTTGAAAAATATCAAGAACATACTCCTTCTATAATTGTCAAGCTAAATATATTACTCCTAAATTAGGCGAATTTATGATATAAACCGTGGCATGAGAGAAAGTTTTTGTTTGAAAAATCTGATGCTGTTGGAGCTTTTTGACCCAAGCAATGCTAATTTGTTCCTGTTTCTTTCTCGCTGAATCTTTGGTGATTGAGAATAGTTGTTGCTCGAGAATAAAATGGAAGAAGTGTTTACTAAAAAGATAGATGTTTACTTATCCACCCCTTGTTCATACACTTAAAAGCTCATATGGGCTATAGTTCATATAGCTAAAAAGGTAATTGTCACCGAGTAACAATATGTGATGATGATATTTTCTAGATACACATGAACAAAACAGAGCACGACAAAGCTTACGAGGTTAGGGCGGCACAAGACCACATAAGTAGTGAGGTGGTAGAATGATGTAACAATAATTATTTTAAAAAACACAAGATGTAGCAACATTAAATGGTAAATTGGCAAGAACAAGAGGTTTCATTAAGATCATCAAGCATAAGTCGATTTTACTAAACTTTAAAGAGATGGACTTATCGAGCATACCGAAAATAGAGCAACGATGCCCACCGGAAGGATGGCCATGGAGGTGGCTTTAGAGAAATAAAACATAATGATGCCATGAACCAAACATAATCACAAATTTCATAGAATCTGATCATCGTGTGAAGCCGACTCCTAATTGAATTGATGGTGCGACTTAAATCTCTACCACCATTATAAGCTAAAATGATGATAAACTAATCAAGAGGCTACCATTAAAAAGAAGCTATATATCATGGAAGGTGTACAGTGAAAAGCTTTGGTTTGAATGGTTTGTGGGAGGAGGGGGGAGGTGGCTTAAATAGAAATGTGGGACGTAACTGCCATCTAAACAACGTAAGCCCTTACGTCACGTGTAAAAATACGTAAGCCGTGACGTACCAAGTAAATATAGTGCATTGTATTAGAACTAAAATATTGGTACAGTGAAAATAAAAGGCATAGCTACGATAACATGGCAAAGTCTGACGAATGAAATTTAAAAATAAATAAAAAATTGGATTATATTTTATTTATTTTTCTATCTTCATAAAATTATTCGCCAAATAAGAATGGCACATCATCGCTTACATTAATCGTCATTATCGTCTGAATTGGTAAAAGATTCATCCTTGTTCCGTTGTGCAAAGCTGGGAACGAACACACCGCTATTTGCCCATTTAACGGTCCACCATTGAGAGCGCGTTCAAAACTCCAGCTAGGCGCCGTTCCCTCCACCGATCGGCTCGGCTCGGCTTCCGGCTGGGCTTTACGAGACGTGGCTCTCGGCTCTCAGGGACCACTCCCCTAGGTGCAGGCAGGCTATACGGGCTAGCCTGCCACTGGCACCCAACGAAACAGCTGCAACTTGCCGCTGCGCCGGGCCCCACACGCGTCGAGTCGGACCCACCCAGCAGCGACACGTCTCTGGCATCCGCTTTTAAACCCGCTGGGCCCGCGCGGGGAGGTGGGGAGGGGTACGTGTGTGCTCTGGCCGCCGCATCGCTCGCCACGTGCCGCGCCACGGCCCCGGCGACCGCGGGCCCCACGACAGCTCACCGCCCCCGAGGCCAACTTGCCGGGTTGCCAGGCGGGCCCTCTCCCGGGACGACGCGGCCACACCCCGCATCGCATGACACGTGGGACCAGAGGCGCCGCGGGCCCTGCGGGTGTCGGCGTGGGTGGCCTGCGCGGTGGTGCGGGCTGCAAGAGATAGCGTGCGGGGCTGCACGGGATAGCCCCGCGCGTCTGCGACACGCCTCCCGCACGTTGAATGACACGTGGGGTCGAGGGTGTTATGGGCCCCGCAAATCGGTGGGGGGGCTGCCTGGCGGTTCGGTGGGCGAGTTGACGCGGGGGGCTGCAGGGGATAGATCACGCGAGACTGAGCCACTACCATTCACTGACGCGAGGGCCCGACGTTAACCGGGCCCCGCGCACCGGTGGGCGGGCTGCGGGGTGGCGGCTGGGGGACGTGGTGACGATGTGTGTGGAATGCTCGGCCCTGCAAAAGGATAGCCGTGTTGTCGCGACGCCTGCAGTTGGAGGGAGACACGTCACGCACGGTGGGGCGACGGCGACGTACTGGCGCGCCGCGTCCACGTGTCGCGCCGCGGCGGCGCGGGACGGAACGGACGGCAGCGATGGAGCCCGGCTGTCTCCCGGAGTGGGGCCCCATGCACAAGTGGATGGCGGATAGTGTTTGCTTGTGGTCCCACGGTGGTGGAAGCGCGGATCATCTGCGGGCAAAGACCAGTGTGCTGACTTTTTAGCTAGCGTTTGGCAAGGGGAAGAAGAGAACGTGTCGCTAGCTGCATAGAGGCAGGTAAGTGATATACTAGTAGTAATAAATAAAAAAAATATTGATCATTAAAACCAGAGATTAAGAAAACAAAGAATTCTAAAGCTAGTATTACTGAATTCGTTCAGTGTAGGATGAAAACTTCTTGTTGTATTATTGGTGCTCACTTTTGTAGCTTTCAGTGCTGTTTCGATCGAATTGGTTGAATGTGGGCGTCCAAGTTAAATCTTAACTGAAGGGTTAGATATATTCAACCATTGCTACAAAAGTGAGCACCAAAAAAATTACACTAAATTTGAGCCACGTAACTAGCTATAACATTGCTTAAGCTATTCAAACATTAGGCAAGACAAAAAAGAAAGGGTTGAACAACAAGAAAATTAAGTAATGGTGCAATGTTGAAATATCAATAGCTGTATAGATTGGTCGGTATCCATCACCAGCTCGGTGATATGGAAGGTAAATCATGTGCCTGTATACTCATGCTCATTCACGCTCATGGAGTGTCTACCAAACTTCTAAAACAAGGTTATAGAGACGAGTTACATATAATGAAATGTGCCCGTGATATTTTGTATTGAAAATTTGAGCACAGATGTTGGGTTTGGATTCTGGAACTTAGAATGGGTGAAAAAAAATCATCGCAAGGAATCTAACAAACTTGCTTTTAGTGGTCAACTATGTTCATCAGATGAGTCACCCCTTTGCAATGTCACACAAGATACAATTGCTCATATGGTGATGAGCGTATTTCTTTATAATACGACACAATTGTTTACCTAATAGAATGTCTCTTTGCAATTCCAAGCAAAGTACAAGTGTCTGTTCGATTTCGTCTCTTTGTAGTGCCACTAAATACGCCGGCCAAACAAAATGCATGTACCAATAATTTGGTGATCTAGCTCTTTGCGACACCACGCAAGATACAGATGCACATCTGATGACCTGTCTCTTTGCATATGTAGGACACGATAAAGCAGAGCCGTGCGGAGAAGGACCCTCTAAAGCGCAAGAGACATCTCAAAGGAAAGAAGAAAGTGTCATAAGTATCATGTGCTTATTGTCTCTAAAAACAAAGTGGTGTATGTTTAGCCTACACAATGCCTTACAATCCACATAAGGTATGAGCTGATATGTAAATGTGAGGAGCGCTAAATTGTTCCAATAATTCCAAATGACATCAAGACAACGCCACATCTTTTGTGATAACATTTGTTGGATTTGTATCCTTGTCAAGCCCTAGTTGCGAACTAGTCGTAAAATAATTTACTTTTGCCAGTCACATGTGCCAGCATAAAACACTAGATACACACAAGCACCCAATTTAATCCATCAAGTAGCCACCATTGCTGACTGACCATCAAAGCTGGTGCACCATCAATGATTGCCTGATGGAGAACTACACACCCAACGCTGCAGCCTCGCCGTCCGCAGGCGATCCAGCAAATCCGCGAGGCGAGGAGCAGAATCTTGGGGATAATCGATTTTGTACGATGTTGGCCACAGAGACGGAGAGGGGAAAAAACAAATCTTTAGGTCGGCGATCGATCGGACGCTGTCAGATTCAAGCGCCCAATAATTAAACTCCGCCGCGCTTCGGCGTGGCTTCCTGCGGCTGGATTTGGCCGCGGCAAGTTGCGCCCATTTGGTGACCCAGCGAGTGGTGCGCAGGCGACAGGAACACTGCGCGCTAATCTAATGGATTGCCTTATTTTGGCAAGTGCGTAGGTTGCTTTCTGACGCTACCGAGCTACGATACCCAGGGCGGGCATCTTTTAACTGTGATTTGAAAATACATGGTGATGGCATGTTTTTGGTAATTGACTACGCTTGCTTCATTCCTCAAAGCATACGCACGTCGTACATCCAAATAGCTGAATATGCGTGGGTGTAGAGTCCCGACGGACTAAACAACCTTGGCGGCCCATC
Source organism: Digitaria exilis (assembly GCA_015342445.1). Lineage (NCBI taxonomy): Eukaryota > Viridiplantae > Streptophyta > Magnoliopsida > Poales > Poaceae > Digitaria > Digitaria exilis. The sequence goes on from JACEFO010002353.1 coordinate 272,062, forward strand.
CTATGGACCGGCCCATGTACAAGACTTGACGCACAAGACAAGGATTAGTCTTAGTCGGTTTGGATAGACTGTATTAGGGAATTAGAGATAAACTTGTAAAAGTCTCCTAGTCCTATACGGTTCCTATGTAACCCTGCCCTCCGGACTATATAAGGGGAGGCAGGGACCCCCTCAAAACAATCTCATCAATACAAGATACACCATACAGGACGTAGGGTATTACGCTCCGGCGACCCGAACCTGTCTAAACCGTCTCTTGTCACCTTCGACTCTAGATTCTCGACGACTTCTCCCTAAACCCTTCTCTCGGGGCACCCCCTCGAGAACCTAGTCAGCATAAATCGCCGACACTTTGGCGCCGTCCGTGGGGATCAACTCGTCGAGTCTTCAGTAAAGAGTCGATGGCCTCCTTCAGCGCCTCCATCGTCACCAAGTTCGAGGCAGGCGCCTCCTTCGTCTTCGGCTTCTGGCTTTGCATTGCAAACCAGGAAGGCGAACTCCAACATCAACTGCGCGACGAGGTGGCTGCACCAGCTTCGCCACGCGCGCAAACCACTCCGCGAGGATCTCGGAAAATCTCGAATTCCGACACGATCTCTGGATCGTATCCTACTCGGAGGAGTACATGGCGCCCGAAGCAGATTCAAGCCCGGGCCGACCACGTCAACTCGACCCCCGTCAAGGGGCAGGATCAAGCCACGTGTCCACGACTTCCTGGCGGACTCCGGATCACTTCCGAGTCTCGCCAGGGTTCAACGATCAGGACCGTGACAGCAACCCCGCGGGTACCCAGGAACCCTGGTTCCAGCCCCCGCGGGACGAAGACTTCACCGCGTGGATCACATGCACCTCAGTTGCCCTTCGGGTTAACAAACTCAGCCGCGGTCCAGCAGAAACACCTGAAGAAGGTTCTCCAACCCCGCCGAGCAACCTCGGATCTTGTCATGACCACAACTCCCTCGGGGGTTATCGTTCATTGGCCTGACATGGATCCCGAGGTGGCTCTCCTCGAAGCAAACGTACCTTCCACGGTACGGGATATTCTACCTCTGCTTCCCTTTCAAGAAGGCAGAGAACTCCCTGTTGCCATGAGTAGCAGAAGAACCGGGCCTACCAACCCCAGTCGCCAGTCCTGCGTGATCCTCAATGATCACAACGACGAAGAAGTTGTCTCCGACGACGCTCTAACAGAGGAAGGAGAAACCGATGCGGACCGAGAACTCCGTATCGAGCGAAACCGCAACCGTGCCCTCCGACGTCGCTTCATTAAGAGGAAAAATCTCAACTCTGAGTTCGACAAGGAAGGCATCTTCAACTCCCCTGTGGCCAACATCTTGTTCGGGGTCAGCGTCTTCGAGGGGTTCCAAACTACCCCTGAGATCAACCTCGCCAAAGCCCGCCTAGAAGCCGCAGCGGTCATGGTTGATCGCCTGGACGGAGGCCGCTCCGCCTCCAAAAGCAAGAGTTCTTCGCGCCACCAAGCACCGTCAGCCAGGCATCAGAGCAGCCACTACGGCAGCTCCGCAGGACAAACAAAGGACAAGAACAGGCCTCGCGAAGAACCCCGCCGTCCTCGCGAGGAACCTCCCAGGTCCCAGCGTCGCGAAGAACCCCGTCCAGCCCGCTCTCACGTCACACCGAACGACGCCCGCAACGACATCATCCGGATCCGAGAGGGGAGAGCTACCTCCCACGTTGCGGATTCTGCAGGAAGATGCGACGCCCCCAACCCCGACACTCTGCCATGCTACACACGCGCCATCCGCGTCAGCTCTTTCCCACGAAAGTTCAAGCCGCCAGGCATCGCCAACTTCGACGGAAAGCAAGATCCAAACATTGGGCTGCGCAGATACTCTTCCGCAATTGAAGCATCGGGGGGCGACGACATCTCCAAGATGCTTTACTTCCCAGTTGCGATGGAGCAGGGTCCTCTTACCTGGCTCGAGTCCCTTCATCCAGACTCCATCGACAACTGGCACGCGCTAAAGAAGGCTTTCGTATCCAACTACCAGGGTTCTTTTGAGCGCCCGGGCAGCAAATATGAACTCCGCGCGTGCAAACAGAAGCCAGACGAGTCCTTGCGCGACTACAACAGGCGATTCTTCGCCATCAAGGCATCCTGCGTCCCAATCCCCGATTCAGAAGTCATTGACTACTTTCAAGAAGGGATGACCGATCGCAGCCTCTTCCGTGACTTTGGTCACAATCGTCCTCGTGACCTCGAGGAATTCCGCGCACTGGTGTCCAACTGGATGGACACCGATGATCAAGAACGGGAGCGCTACGGCAAAAGACCCAACAACCCTGGTCGCAAGAATCAGGAGGACAACAGGGATCAGCCGCGCGACTCCTTCCAGCGTAACGGCAACAACCCAAGGAAGCGACCAAACAACACGGTCGCAACCATCCAGACCGTCCGCGCCGCCAAATCTGCGCAGCAACGAAGGGAAGAATTCAACAAACTTCTCAAGAAGCGCTGCCCCTACCACCCCGACAGCAAGCACACCATGGGCGAGTGCACGCTCCTTCGGGAGACGTTCAGCACGCCCAACAAGAAGCAGAAGTCGGCCGGAGATGGAGACGATGGGCACGACAAGGGAGACAGCGGTTTCCCAGACATCACCAACACTGTCAACGTCATCTTCGGAGGCAGGGCAGTCAGCGACACCTCGCGCAACCACAAGAATGCGCGGCGCGAGGCCTACGCAGCAGAACCAGCGGTGGTTACACCGCTACGGTGGTCGGACACCACCATCACCTGGTCCCGAGAAGATCAATGGACGGAGATCACCTCTCCTGGACGATATCCTCTCGTCCTCGAGACCGTGGTGGCGAATAGCAGGCTCACCAAGGTCCTGATCGATGGGGGCAGCGGGCTCAACCTCATCTTCGCCAAGACGCTGAAGTCCATGGGCCTCGACACAAGCACGCTGCAGCCGGCGGATACTCCTTTCTACGGCATCGTGCCTGGGAAGGCCGTCATCCCCCTCGGGCAAATCACCTTGCCCGTCACGTACGGTACCGCATCCAACTACCGTACAGAGTTCATTAAGTTCGAAGTTGCAGACTTCGAAACCTCCTACCACGCCATCCTCGGGCGACCAGCATTGGCCAAGTTCATGGCCATCCCCCACTACACCTACCTGGTGTTGAAGATGCCAGGGCCGCACGGCGTTCTCTCCCTTCGCGGTGATATCAAGCGCTCCTACCTCTGCGACAAAGAGGCAGTGGAGTACGCCATCAGAGCCGCGTCCACCATAGACCGCCAAGAGCTCCAACCCTTGGCCGCCGCCGTCGTCGCAGAGGACGATGACGCCCCGACGCAGAAGAAGACACGGGCCATCAAGCCTGTGGAGAAGGTCGCAACAAAGACAGTTGATCTCCAAACAGGAGATCCAACGAAGACAGCAGTGATTGGCTCCACCCTCACTCCTCCATAGGAAAGCGCGCTCGTCGACTTCCTGCGAGCCCAGGCGGACATCTTTGCTACAAAGCCTTCTGACATGCCTGGAGTCCCCAGAGAGTTGATCGAGCACAAGCTAGACCTCAGCGAGAGCGCAAAACTCAAAAAGCAGCGCCTCCGAAGATTCGCCACAGAGCGTCGGGCAGCCATCAAGAAAGAGCTAGCTAAGTTATTAGCAGCCGGCTTCATTAAAGAAGTCTTCTACCCGGATTGGTTAGCCAATCCGGTTCTTGTAAGAAAAAAGAATTCAAATGAATGGAGAATGTGCGTTGATTATACCGATCTCAACAAACATTGCAAGAAGGATCCCTTCGGGCTTTCTCGCATCGATCAAGTCATCGACAGCACCGCCGGGTGCACCCTACTCTGTTTCCTCGATTGTTACTCAGGATATCACCAGATATCGCTGAAAGAAGAGGATCAGATCAAAACTTCATTCATCACGCCATATGGCGCATATTGTTATACAACCATGCCTTTTGGCCTGAAAAATGCAGGTGCCACATATCAGCGGGCGATACAGGGTTGTCTTCAAGACCAACTTCATCGAAATGTCGAAGCCTACGTTGATGATGTGGTAGTCAAGACAAGAAATCCCGAGGATCTCATCGCTGACCTCACCGAGACGTTCGATAACTTACGCAAATGGCGATGGAAGCTCAATCCCGCCAAGTGTGTTTTCGGCGTTCCATCTGGAAAGCTCCTTGGGTTCATCATCAGCGAACGCGGCATTGAGGCTAATCCAAAGAAGATAGCAACTATCATGAACATGGAGCCGCCGCGCACCGTCAAGGATGTCATGAAGCTTACGGGCTGCATGGCTGCACTCAACCGCTTTATCTCCAAACTGGGGGAACGCGGGACTGAGTTCTTCAAACTACTCAAGAAGCAAGACAGATTCCAGTGGTCTCAGGAAGCTCAAGTCGCCTTCGACAAGCTCAAGCTGTTCCTGACTACACCACCTGTGCTCACTGCACCGCTCCCGGGCGAAGATCTCTTGCTCTATATTTCAGCAACCACTAATGTCGTCAGCGCCGCCATTGTTGTTGAACGCGATGAGGAAGGTCATCTTCAAAAGATTCAACGACCTGTGTACTTTGTGAGCGAAGTCCTCTCGGACTCCAAATCCAGGTACCCTCAAGTTCAAAAATTCTATATGCTGTCTTACTGACATCCAGAAAGTTGCGGCATTACTTCGACACCTACAAGATCATCGTGGTTACTGGTTATCCTATCGGCGAAATTCTCCACAACCAAGACGCTACAGGGCGTATCGCCAAGTGGGCTGTTGAGCTCGGAACATACAGCATCGAGTTCCGTTCTCGCACGGCCATGAAGTCTCAGGTCCTTACTGATTTTATATCGGAATGGACCGAGCACAATCTCCCAGTCGCCACCACCAAGCCTGAGCATTGGATCATATATTTCGACGGGTCACTCAAGCTGGAAGGCGGAGGCGCTGGAGTTCTGTTGATCTCACCTCGAGGAGATCAACTCAAGTATGTTCTGCAGATTCAGTTCGCTGTCACCAACAACGCTGCAGAATACGAAGCACTTCTTCACGGATTGAAGATGGCCATTACCCTCAGTATCAAGCGTCTGCTAGTATATGGGGATTCAATGTTGGTCATCAAGCAAGTCAACAAGGACTGGAATCGAAACCATGAAGACATGGATGCGTACTGTGAAGAAGTTCGGAAATTGGAAAAACACTTTCTCGGCATTGAATTCCATCATGTCGAGCGAGATTACAACGTCGCTGCGGACGTCCTATCAAAGCTGGTTTCTTCCAGAGCAGAGGTGCCTAGCGGGGTGTTCGTCAATGAACTCTCCAAGCCATCAATTTCTGCAGCGGCAACTTCTGATGATACAACCTCAGCTCCCGAGGTTATGCTCATTGACGTCACTTGGAGCGCTCCGATTATAGACTACATCTTGCATGACAAACTTCCTGCCAAGAAGGCAGAAGCTCAGCAAATTGTCCGCCGTAGCAAGTCCTATGTTATAATCGGCGATACACTGTACCGACGTGGCGCACGCTCTGGCGCATTAATGAAATGCGTCTCACAGCAAGAAGGAGTCAACATCATGGAGGAAATTCACGCTGGAGAATGTGGCAATCATGCAGCCTCCCGCACTATCGTAGGCAAAGCCTTCCGTGCCGGGTTCTACTGGCCTACAGCTCTACACGACGCTGAGGAAATCGTTCGTCACTGCAAGGGTTGTCAATATTTTGCTCATCATTCACATCAGCCTGCTCACAAGATCAAATTGATACCTCCGTCATGGCCATTTGCATGCTGGGGGCTTGATATGATTGGAAAACTACCCAGGGCGCCTGGTGGATTTGAATATTGTTTTGTCGCCATGGACAAATTTACAAAGTGGATAGAAGTCTTTCCGGTTGTCAAACCAACCTCTGAGAAAGCAGTCCAATTTCTCCAAGAATTGATTCTTCGCTTCGGGATACCACACCAAATCATCACAGATTTGGGTACCACCTTCACAGGCAGCAAGTTCTGGGACTACTGTGAAGATCGCAGCATCGAGGTATCCTATGCTTCTGTTGCTCATCCTCGTGCCAATAGACAAGTCGAAAGAGCCAATGGTATGCTCCTTGATGGACTTAAGGCTCGCATGGAGCGAACCCTGAAGAAAGCAGAAGGCCGGTGGATGAAAGAACTCTTTCCAGTTGTCTGGGGCCTACGATCTCAACCCAGTAAAGTTACAGGGCAATCTCCCTTCTTCCTGGTGTATGGATCAGAGGCTGTTTTACCTGTTGACGTCATGCACGGTGCTCCTCGCGTTGAGGAATTCCAAGAAGCTATGGCGGACGAACAACGGATGCTAGAGGTTGATACGGTTGAAGAAGTACGACTGGCAGCTTTGTTACACAACGCTGCGTATCTTCAGGGACTCCGCAGATTCCATGACAAAAATGTGAAGACAAGATCATTCCAGATAGGAGACTTGGTGTTATGACGAATCCAGAATACAGTTGGCCATTCCAAGCTCACTTCACCTTGGGATGGTCCATTTATTGTTTCCAAGGTACTCAAACCAGGCACCTACAGACTTCAAACAGAAGACGGTGTGGAATTACCAAATCCTTGGAATATAGAACACCTACGCAAATTCTACGCGTAGCTCCATCATTGCAACAATGCTCCGGCATCGCAAGAACCAATTGCTTTGGCATCCAGAGTTCTTCTGTAACAATTGCTCCGGCACTATACGAACTAATTGCTTTAGCATTACATGTTCTCTTGTACTGTTGTTCCGGCAACGAGATATATTTTAATAAAACTCCCTTTACTGGGTTGTTTATTTGTCTTCATGACATCATCCAAAACTTCCGTGTTCTTTCTAGACTTGGACAGTTTCTTCTACATGCATTCGGAGCTTATAAATGAGGTCTATCCGGGTTCTTTCGGGGCCAAGAACGGATCTGTTCCTCCTATTACGCTATTCTATGATAGTTTCAAGCTTAACGCTGCCGCTCCGTGGGTCTTACTGGGTTCTTGCGTCGGCAAACCATATACAGTTCGTTCCCAAGTACCCTCCTGGGGTACATTCTACTAGATAGCTTATGCTATAAGAAATCTCCCTGAGTTCCTTCGGCTCCTTTACAGGGCTGCTTTTCACAAGTTAAAATCTACGCAACGTACATTTTGACTAAGTCCTGGTCAGCGACACAGAGACAACCCGGGAATTTATAGAAATTCTTGGTTTTTCTTCATAACATGGCAATAATATCTCACATTGCATAATACTTATATTACAATAACATTTATTCAACATTACAGCCTAAGGCTCTGAGCAATTGCTTCTGCAACTGGCTCGGCCTCTTGCTTCAGGTCCCTGAAGGCGGATTCGGTACAGTTTGGCTCCGCGTCTTCTACTAGTTTGCTAATGTTCACTTCAGGGTACCTGGATCTAACTACAGCAAGGACATGCACAAGACAAGCTTTCGAGGATCTCTTGATGTACGCTTTCAGTTGTCTTGGCATGGCCTTCAGGCGCTCCAGGAATGATAGCGGCGATGCAGGGTCCTCCGGGACAAGGGCCTTCACCACCGGGTTCGCTGCCTTCTCTAGCAGTGCTATCCGGTTTAAGGCTTCGGCCAAGTCGTCGTCTGACTTCTTCATTAGCCGCAAGGACTCTTCCAGCTCTGACATCCTCTTGGCCGCCTGCTCAAGCTTCTCGTCCAGCACCTTCTTGTCTGCAAGATGCTTCTGTGCTTGGACGAGATCTCTGGATAGCTGATTCTTTTCTTTGCGAGCATCCTCCAGGTCCTTGGCAAGCTTCTGTTGCTGCTCGAGGACTTGAATTAGCTGCGCGTCAGCATCCTTGCGTTGTTTGACCGCTACTCTGAGTTCTTCTTTGATGCCTTCATGCTCGGCAGAGAGGGTCTTCAACGCTTCTTCGTGACGGTTGGCCAAGTTGGACCAATCCGTCATTTTGCTCTGGGCTGTTGATAGCTGCTGTTGCACCCCTGCTCACACAAGACAACGACAGCGTTGTTATTCAACAAAGACAATGAAAATTTCGTTGCAAGACTTCGGTAGCGACAGAGTACCTTTGAGCTCTGCTTTTGCCGTTGCAAGCTTCTTCTTCATGTCCTCCTTCTCCGCGGCCAATTCCTTGGTTCGCAGGTGCAAGGTGCGGATCATGTCGGCGTCTTCCGTCTCCTGGAGCTTACGGTCTTCGCGTTCACGCTCCAGCTCCTTCTGGAGACGGTCCGCCTTGGCGTGCATCAAGGAAATGTTGTGGAGGTACTCGGTTTTCTTCCTTGATGCCTCGCCGACTGCCTGCAACACAGTTACTATGAGATATGCTCCAACAACACTACAAGAACAGGGTTGTTTCACTAACCTTGAAGTAGGCTACTGCCCTCTCGGCGTGGTACAGTCCCCTATCAATATGTTGTTCATCCTCCTCCGCGTCCAAAATGTACTCGAAGCTTTGCGGATTCGGATTGAGCATTGGGTCGTAGCTCCCGATGCGGAAGCTACCAACCTCTTCTTCGGCTCCAGTACCCCTGGGTACTCGGGGGATCTCTTCAATCCTTTGCTATTGGGTTGTTGCTTCAGTTTGTTTCCCCCTTGAGCACTCTGCTTCCGCCCCGGCCTGGGTTGTTCCTGTGACGCTCGGGGGCTCTGCAGCGGACTGGTCACGGCATTCCAGTTCGGATTCTTCAATCACCGCCTGAGTGACCAGCTGTTCAATGTCCGCCAGCACCTCAGCAACTGTTTCCTCGACTTGTGCTCCCTCTGGTGCTGGCGGGTCTGATGGCACAGCTGTTTGAACCTCCGGCAGGGTTGTTTCTGGTACTACCCTGGGTTCTTCGGGCACTGCGGCCTCTGGTTCTACAGCTGCATGATCAACCGAGGGTTCTTCCCTGGTTATCGCTGGCGTTTCTTCAACTCTGGAACAATAAAGTTTGTTAGTCACAGCAGTATATTACGACAGTACATTATGTGTTGCTCGACAAAATACTTACATGGTGGAGGGCCGCATGGGGATCTCTGGCTCCCCCAAGGTGAACTCCTCTTCAACGTCCTGCTCCGGCGCCGATGGTCCTGCTGGGCAGGGTTCTTCAACGATTGGCGTTTCCTTAAAAATGGCGCGGAGACAGGGTTGAAGATGTTGTGCAGGATCTCTTCATCAGTTAATGGTTGCCGAGCAGAGCTGCCTTGCTGCGGCATGCTGGTTCCAATTTCTCCAATAGATATCCCCACTGAAGATGATGTCCTGGGTTGTGGGGATACTTTTGCCCTCTCTTCTGGGATAGTTCTGGCTCGGGGCTTGGGCAGTGTGCGTGCTCTCTTGGGCACAGGCGCTGCTGGCTCTGTTGGTGCTGGTCTCTTGGACCTTTCTGCTCCCCTGGAGGTTACTCCTGATTTGGCTTGGGGTTCTTCAGGGACCTGTGGTTCAAGTTTTACCATTGGCTCGTCAGGGTCTTCAATTGCAGATTGTATGTGTACTTGATCTCTTACCCCCGGATCCACACAGCGTGCCAGCAATGCTGCTTCTTCCGTGTTGGTTGGGTCCAAGGGCGGCAGACTCACATACAGTGCGCGCCTGGCTTCATACTGTGATGATCAAGACATTAGTTTACATTCTATTTTCAACAATAAGGCGATATATTGCTTTCAGGCAAGGATTTTACCTCAGGTATCATGGTAATTGCAGAAACTTCCATTATCTCTGGAAGTTGTTCATCGTTGACCACCAGAAACTTCTTCAAGAGTTGATTCACTCTCTTCTCTGACATGTTTCCGGTGGCATTCCTTGAGGGGTCAGCTTCTCCAGAGTACAAGTACCCTGGATTGCAGCGTTGTTTACATGGTTGGATCCTCCTCATTAGAAATGAACGATATACTATGGCTCCTGTCAGCCCTTGCGCTTTCAGATCTCTAATCATATTGAGCAGCTCAGGGATCTGCATTGCTTGATTTACTCCAACTGTTTCGCTCCAGAATGGTTTCATTACTGGAGGATTCCCTGAGCGGCTCTGAAGCTGTGGCTGGTGGTTCCATGCGTAGAACCATTCCTTCTGCCAGTCCTTGAGGCTTTCCTTGGTTGTATAATCCAAATATACTGGCCTCATGCCCTGACGGAACTGGATGACTACTTTCCCCACCACTTGCAAGGGTCCGCTGGAGGTCTTCACCCTAAACAGATGGCGGAACAGTGCGAAATGGGGATCTATCCCAAGGAATGCTTCGCACAAATGGATGTAGATGGATAAATTCAAGATGGAGTTGGGATTTAGATGACACAATTCAATCCCATAAAATTGCAGCACACGGCGAAAGAAATCGCAGGTTGGCATACCAAATCCAACTTCATAAAAGACCTTCCATACCATGATTTCCTCGGTTTCTTCGGTGGGGTATTCATGCCCGTGTGCGCTTCTCCACCGACTGATTTCTTGGGCTGCTATGAATCCATCTGCCTCCAGGGCCTTGATGTGTTTCTCCTTCAGAGTACTGGTTGGCCAGTCACTGATTGGATCTTCGATGATCGTCATGTCTCCCGCGGACGCTGCTTTCTCGGTCGTAACGACCTCCTTCATAGCTTCCGCCTTCCTCTTCGAACCCTTGCCTCGGCTGGATCCTTCACCACCGGCCATTGGAATCTTTCGTGATTTGGTGTGGATTGGATCTAAGATTGGGGAGGATGTGGATGCTTTTGCGCGGTCTTTGGATTGCGAGAACTGCAACTGTCGCAAACCCTAGATCTGTTTTGCGAAAGGAGTACGAATACAAAGGGTCGCGGGCGGTTTATATGGGCTTTTCGAAGCGTTACTTCGGTAATTTTCAATTTTGGTCCTTTCTTTATCCTATATTTGAATTCGTTCAAATTTAGGCTCGGGGGCTGTGGACATATTTTCAGGAAATATTTTTCTAAGAATTTTCGGCTTCAATTGATAAATTTATGAGGAATTCTAAAAGAATTCGGGTTTCTTCGGAAATTGATTCTCTTTTGGTTCGGACTTCGAAAGAGCCTCAAATTTCTTCTTCAAAGATAAACGAGGCTTGGGGGCTGCCCAATTGGGCGCACCTAATCGGTGCGCACCAATCCGAACTTCGAGAAGACTTATGAGCACATCATTACCTATTGAACAGCATGGTTGCAACTTCCAAGATTAAAGAACCCTGTGGGTCTCAAAGAACCCTGGCGGATTTCAAAAGAACTCTGGAGGACATCAAAGAACTCTGTACTTTCAACAAGGCTGTTCTTCAGGAGATAAGGTGCTCGGGGGCTTGTGGGTGTAGAGTCCTGACGGACTAAACAACCCTGGCGGCCCATCCTATGGGCCGGCCCATGTACAAGACTTGACGCACAAGACAAGGATTAGTCCTAGTCGGTTTGGATAGACTGTATTAGGGAATTAGAGATAAAATTGTAAAAGTCTCCTAGTCCTATACGGTTCCTATGTAACCCTGCCCTCCGGACTATATAAGGGGAGGCAGGGACCCCCTCAAAACAATCTCATCAATACAAGATACACCATACAGGACGTAGGGTATTACGCTCCGGCGACCCGAACCTGTCTAAACCGTCTCTTGTCACCTTCGACTCTAGATTCTCGACGACTTCTCCCTAAACCCTTCTCTCGGGGCACCCCCTCGAGAACCTAGTCAGCATAAATCGCCGACAATATGTGACGCTGATGGCTAAATTATATTCTCTGAGGTTTATTTGAAAAAAAACTAAATATGGTGAGCAAGGTCAATGCTGATGAGCTGCATAGCCTGCATTCCACTGGAAAATAGTCAATAGAGATGCATGATATGTTATTTGGATATGCTCCAGAGATTATTCAAAGAAATGGTCACCATTTACTCGAGAGGCTTTTTTTACATGTACTCGAGGCATTGATAGAGGCGTACGTGGTTGTGTTGTTCATCAGTTCATGTGATAGAGACCATGATTTTGAGACGTATGTTTCGGCGGTCGACGAAATACTTACTCCACACCTCGATGACGACCCAAATCCAACAAAAGATACCATCACGCACGACGATAAGTTTATCCATGTATTTATTTGTCGACAATGACAGTGATGTTCACCGTAGCTAGGTTAGCTATCTCTTTCTATAAATATAGCCACTTTTACCAAAAAAATATATAAACAAATAAAAAAGGTTAGATCCAACAAGCAACTAGCGCTAGCGATTGGCCACGATTGTTGGACAGGCTGCGGTTTGAAAAAAGTGCAAGTTGCCATGCGATCCTTGTTGCATCTATCATCTATCTCGGCGTGGCGTAGGGGCCAACCGATCGTCCCGTCGTTAAATTAATCCCAACTTGCAGCTCATGATGGAATTAAATCCGTTTAACGGGCGCTAAGTACTGCACTAACTCACCATCAGAAGGAGCAAGTGGGTCATGATGCTCATGCGTATGCCAACAAGGAAGAAATGTTAAAAAAATGTTTCTAACTGCTAAAAGGAGTCAACAGCAAGCAGGAAAACATAGAGGATACCATGCATGCATGGTTACCGTGTCATAAAAAATATGAATAAAAAGCATATATTATCATATACAAAGTTTAAGATTGAAACAAAGCTGTACAAAGTTCGATAGCCTTCTGCTGGCACACAGTAATTTTTTTATTACCGTCATACATAGATCTGTCATTGATAAACGACCTGATCATTTAATTAGAAAAACAAGTTGCTGATGCGACGACAGGATACTATAATCTCCACGTTTCCAGAGGGAATCGGTGACCATTCCATCTTAGTACGGATTAAGCAAGGCCGGCCGACCACATACATGAGCAGAGCTCCGCAGAGCGGTACACGTAGAAGGCTCAAGATTTCGTCGTAGACTATGTCATTTCCGTACGTGCTGCATGTGTATCTCTTGCAGGGCGGTATTATGGTTATGTCAGTTCAGTATTATACTCTATTATTGTTGTGGTTGACATGTAATTGTCAAGCGAAAATTCATATAGGAACAAGAATTTTGGTAGTAACTATATATATATCGGAATTTTGGACGCAAGAAAACATTAATTAAGGGTAATCCTCTAAGAATTTTGGTAGTAACTATAGGTATTTTGAAGTATAATTCACATCATTAATCCGTGGAGAATAATTTGAAGAAACCATTTCTGCGTGGCGACATATTTCCACAGTGTCCTGTGGATTTGAGTCCACGACTCGGCACTGGTGCGCATATTTTTCTAGATTTATTATAGGATTTAACTAGCGTTACTCTTTAAGTGGTAGGCGATATGCCCGCCGACAGCGAGGTGCCTGCGGCGACTTCGTCAATTTTGAGGATTTGTCGACCTGGTCTTTTAGAGGTGGTCATAGAGGTAGGGTTGTGTACGTACATTTGTAAGAGCGAGTGTGCGTGCGTGTATGTGAGCGTCCACGTGTGATTAAAAAATATTTATGACGGCATTTTTTTTTCAAACATAAGTGATCCAAACTAAACACAATTGTAACAACAAGGCTGGTTTATCACTAACACAGTCAGGTCCATCAGCTTCAGATCATTAAAACCTCTACTACTACCAAGGGGAAAGGGAGAGGAGGGGGGCCGGGGAGCAAACAGCCGATACGTGTAAAAGCACAGAAAGGTCCACCCAGTGCACTCCTTGCCCACAAGCGCAGAAAGCCCTCTTGCCCAAGTTGGGAGCAGAATATTGCCCTGAAATTGGAGCCTTTACATCTCCTCTGCTACTTGCTGTTCTTTTCATTCTTCTCTTTCTCTCAGTCTCTCTCAATTTGCATCGCCCTCCAAGATCTAGAGAGAGAGGAGGGAGTTGTCCCAGTCCGAGTCCCCCAGTACATGCATTATGCGTTGGTAGTTTATGTTATCCACCGACCACCATTCAGTGTCGCCACGACGCCAAATTGCTGCCTGCAGGCGTCAGATCGTTTGGCCTCCGCTCGCGGCGTGCGTGCGTGCATGCACCTGGAGCCGATACAATACACGCAACTTGCCGGTGTGTTCTCGGGCCATCATTCATGTGATCGCACTTTGCAGATTGGGAGGGAGAGGGGAAATATACTAGTACTATTTTAGATAATTGTATGTACTATTGAATGTACCATTTGCTAGTTAGTTGATCGACAGTAAAGACTTGATAAATGTACCTATCGAGAGAGATTGGATGAACAAGTTGATTAATTATATGTGAAATAAAAGCTGGTAGCAATCAGCCAGTTGGGGACATTCTCTTCTTAAAAAAAAACATTTCGGTTTCTTTTCTAGTTTCTCTTCTCGTCCTGCTTGCTCCAACGATGGAAGTGAGACTTATTACTATTTCTTAATGTTACAAACTCAATTTGATCAAGGTTCACTAGACGTGAATCTATCTCTGTAACTTCTGCATACTAAAACATGTACTCAATGCGAAGAACTGTTAGTCAAAACCTATATACATACTTTGTTCTATTGAAAAAAACAACAAAATACGGCTTATACTGACTGAGAGTGGGGGTATTCCGCAGCAGTTAGTAGGAAAAAAAATCGCATTATTTTTGGAGCGTCTCAATCTCAATATTGTTCGTAAAGAAGCGGAATTCTGCGCCGATGGTATTGGTAGGTACTCCCTCCGTCCAACAAATTTTGCAGTTATACGGTTCAATTTGTCCACAAAATTTTGCAGCTGTAGACTATCACATCAACTGTTTGGCATTCCCTACCGATGTCTGACGATGGCTAAAAAAAAGAGAGACCGCACAGCTATGCCACTGGCACGTGCGTGGCCTGGATCCAGCCGCACACTACGTGACACGTGTAATATCACTGGTGTGCGAGCTAGTACGATTTTTGCTGCAAGACTATGATCAGAACAACGTCTAATCAATTTATAAGGGGTATTTTAGTAATTTTACATGTGGTATTGGTATTCTCCTAAAGTCCTACAATTGCAAAATTTACCGGACAGAGGGAGCATGCAGGTATCGTTCATGCCACCGCGCCGTGACCTTTTCTTGTTCGGTCAGTGAAGCGCGGCACAGGCCGGGCGTGCATGCACCACAGCAGCACGGTCAGCGAAGCGGCACAGGCCGGGCGTGCATGCACCACAGCAGCACTGAGGGCAGCACGCTAGCCGTCATGCATGCACATGACATCGACACGGCGCGCACCGCACCACACGCACCACGGCAGGGTCGGGGAAAAGGCGATGGAATCGGCCAAATATCTCGTGGCCGCGACGGGTCACGTCGATTCGCGCGGAGCGCAACGCAACGCAGGAAGTGGGGGAGGTGGACGGCATTGAAGATGGATCACTTCTGCGGACAGCAGTGGCCCGGCCCAGAACACTAGTGCGCACGAGCAGCCCATCTGATTTTATCCAGCGATGTAGCGCGACAGAGCTCCATACGCCATAGCCCCGTGGCATAAAAAAAACGCAGATGAATCATTTCCAGAAAAGAGATGCAAACATATCAAGCGACAGCAATAAAGACACAAAACACAGAGGTCAAAACGCACAATTGCTCATCACCAGATCATATTCACCGCAATCAATGCAGCCATGCGATGCCCACCTTAGGGCACGAAAAGAGTGTTGTTCTTCAGTCTTCACTACTACCCTAAAAGAGCACACCCTCAAAAACACCCTTTCACTACTTTCATGGACTACAAAATGACAGTCTATGAAGCAACAGGTGGTTGTTGCTTTGGACCATTGCTGCGCTCAACCTTCCCGCCGTTACCATTCCCATTCCCATTGCTGCTGGGGCGCCGCTGTTGATTCCCATTCTGAGGATACCCGTTAACGTTCCGTTCTGGTGGTAGCCGTTCCTATTCTGGTGGTAGCCGTTACCATTCTGGGGATAACCATTTCCTTGAGGCCCACGTCCACGCCTGATCCTGGTTCCTGAAGTCGTTCCTCATGCCACCATCATTGTAATAGCCGTTGTTCCGGAAGCCACCCTGTCCCCTGTAGCTGTCCCCATGATATCCACCTCTGCCTGACTGGAACCGACTGCCATTATCATCGCCACGAGTGACACACCATCAACAACTGAAATAAAAAAGAAAGGAGATCAGATGAATTCAAGCAAAATTAAGTACATGGGAATATAGTAGGGATACCTGGCTGAAACCCCAATGTCTCACAAAATAGGAACATTTTAACATAATTTTGTTGGTGTGATAAGGAAACCGAACCCTACACATTATCTTGCCATGAACAGACATTTTACTTTTCTGGGGAAAATGCTATTTGTGCTTGACTAATTCAGGCATTATTTCAAAATTTACTACTGGCATTCTTGCTGTCACAAAGCTATAAGCGATCAACCTGCATATATGCAGCCTGTATGGTAACATGTCTATTATACAGCCAAGTCGACCTATCCTTACAACAAATAATCAGGGAACAGTAGGTTATTTGATTCAGAATGCAAGCTCCCCTCGTGTTTTGGTTCTTTTCTCCTCGACATATGATTCCCACGAGCCGAAATAAACACAAGATGCCTAAAAGGAAATACTATAAACATTCAGATATTCAAATTTTAGAAATACATGCACATTCTCAGAATATTCAAGTACAATACATCCTCCAGCTCATTTAAACTACTTCAATTGCTTCAATGCAGATGCCCGATAAAACTCAAACCAAAACCACCAATGCAGATGGAAAATTAAAGCAAATGCTAGTAAACAAACCTTGATAGCTGCTTGCATGGACTGCTCAGTCTCAAATTCAACAAAGCCAAAACAGAACAGATCAAGCTGCAGAAACAAGACGAAGATGTAAACAGGAATACAATGTGGGGAAAGCTGGAAACTAGACCTGTAAACTAACCTGATATTTTCTGACTTGTATACCACCAGGTTTAATAGCACCAAACGTGCTCTCTTTTTCAACCATTTGAACAGTCGCGTCGAAAGGCAAATTCTTGACAAAAACTGAATACCCTGGACCTGCAGAACAAGCTAGTGTTACAGACAAGACTAAAAACAATCAATTTCTTTTTGAAAACACAGAGAAAGGAACTAACCATCAGGTGGTTTGTTTTTAGAAACACATTTTTATCACTTTGAGGGGCAGTGCTAGTAGCATGGGCAGGTTCAGAAGAAGAGGACACAGATTTTTCCGCATTTTGAGCCGCATGTGGCCTTGGGTTGGGTTTGGGTTTGGGTTTGACAGCAGGTGCAGACGGTATAGTCTCCCTCACTGTCTTAACCTGCAGCCCATCAACAGCACACAATACACATAAATATACCATTAAAGGCATCTACATGCAATTCTCCATATGATTGAAAACAAACCATACAAAACAAATCATATTAGATGAAAAGTAGATGAAACTGTAAAGATTACTGACAATTGATGCATAAGTCTTCTTGGTAACTTCCTTCTCAACTGGAGGAGGAGCTGGAGTGGCCTCAGGTATCTTCTCAATATCCTTGTTAACCACTTTCTTGCACGTCTCAACAATAGCATCATTTTTAACTTGAGTAGTGACATTTGTAGAGGCGGTAATGATTTCATCATTTACATCGACGACAGCATCATTTTTAACCTGGGAAGCGACATTTGTAGACGTACAGATGATTTCATCATTTACAGGCATTATGTTTTCTGTAGGTGGAATGTTTGGTGCTGTACTCTCTTTGATTGAAGCTGTTTCTGGTCATCAAATATCAAAATGTCAGCAAACATGTGTAAGACAAGCTTAAATGTACTCATATTCCATACCTGGCTCAGCTGGCAGGGTGGTACTCTGTGTGCTTCCATCATCATGGTTAGTTTTAACTTCCTTCACGCCTGTTGATGGCCTTTCAAGTCTGATGGCCTTTCAAGTCTGAGCATGTCATTCAAAACAAAATAACCACTTCCTTTTGGAGCAAGAAAGAATGACTGTGTAAATTTTTCTTTCACAGCATCAACAATAAAATATCCAGCAACCAAAATGAGCACCCCATTCAGATTGGATGGCTGTGAATCCACTGTCTCCAACTCTATCAAACAGTTAGTGAAGTCTTTAGACTGAAGTTGTGTATCGATATCCTGCTCAAGCACAGAAAACAGATCAAACATTCAGAACCAACCTATGAATTTACTGTGTTTCACTACAAGAAAACCATTCTCAGCTTAGGTAATTACTGATCACAGGATCAATCATAAGCAAGCACCCAACAACCCTAATTTCTAGGTCCTCATCCATGTCATAATACCCCATATATCAACATAAAGCATATTTTAACTTTCAAAAGTAAACTTTACAATTTAAAAAATGCATGAATTTTGTATCCAATAGAAGTTTAAGATACTGGTTTGTTGCAATTGACAGTAATTACATCAGATATTAAAAGACTCCTGCAAAATACACCGCACTCAGTGAGGGGATACTTCTAATATTAATAAAAAGTAACCTAATAAGGTACGACCATATATGTTTAGTAATAATAAGTTATTACTGACAAAGATTTTTGTAGCGCTTAACACACTTGTCACACACATTGAACAATGATTTAGCCAAGACAGGAGACCATGATTGAGCATTAATAACATCCAATTACAGATCATATAAACGAGTAGATTGCAGGCTCTAGATGATAGGCTAATGTGTTACCACTGATGGATGGTCAGCCTTTACAGCTGTATATAAACCAAAATAAACTAAATATAAACTATTCTCAACAGGGTATATACAAATCATCCAAAAAATCTATCTCCTGAAATTCAAACAGGGCAACAATTCCATATTCCATGATGTTGTAAAGAACTTACATCAATTGTGGTTGCAGATATCATGCCTCCATTCGGATCTGAACGACTAAGAATACTTGATTCACCATAGAACTTATGGGCATTCTGTCGTTGGTAACGAAGAACTTCGTAGTATTGTTTTACAAACGCACGCGCAACCTGCAAGTAGAAAAATAATCATTTTGGGTTTAACAATCAACAATTGTCAGGAGTAGATTGTTAACAAAAGGGGCAAAATCAATACCACGTGTGGACTATAAATAGTAGCCAAGTTCTCAGCTTGCAATGCCATTGCTGCATAAAGTATAGATAAATTAGTATTTAAGCACCCTGAAGAGGACTATGTAAGATGCATAGCCACTGTAACAGTTAAATAAGAAATCTCAGAATAAAATGTGGAAAAGAAATACTATAGCTACAGCAATTTAATCTAGTTGGCTGAGTACATAGGCATTTAGCAAGGAGCTCCTAAACTTAATAAAGGATAAATAATCCATAAATAACAAAATTCACATCTATATCATATACAGTATAAAAGAGGTCGTGTTACCTCCTCTTTCTGCAGACAGAAACTGCAACATTAACACAGAAAACACAAAATAAATTCAAAATCATGGAAATAACTTAAGTCAACATAATAAATAATCTCATACAACACTATATAGCTGTTAAATAATTTGACCTGAAGTTTGGTGCCAACTGCCAATCAAATGCTCCCACCAAAAGTACAAAGCACAGGGAAAAAACCATAATGGTAGTTCTTGACTATATATTCCTTTCCTAATAGCAGAACTAATAGCAGGGTAGTCAACAAAGAAACTAAGCGCGACAGGGAAGGTCAGTCAAAACAAAATCCTCAACAAAAAAAAAAATCATCCAATGCCTCCATTGTTTCAAATAAAGTCGACTTTTTTCAGCAATTGATACATAAATTCCATCTAATCACAAAATAGAGGACCTGTTCGCCATCACAGCACAAACCAAATACCGTAGATTCCAAAATCGACCAGAAGCACAGCATCAATTCCAATCTCAAGTCACTCGATTCCAGACTTAACTCGCTACCAAATGCCCTATCGAAAATTGCAATCTACAAGCCAGTCGATTCCAAACAACTTTCGCTACAAAAACCCCAATCGCACAAAAGTCCCCACGCTCCCAAAGCCCAATCTCAACCACCAACCAACTCAAACCCTAGACCTTCACCAGTAACGCCCACGACGAACGCAAGATCGCAGCCGACCCCACCCGATCGCTAATAATCCAGACCACCATCGCCCCGCCTACGCCGAGAGATCGAAGAGCAATGAGGTAGGGGGAAGAGGGAGGGATGAACAACCTTTGATGCTTGACGGCAAGGAGACGGCGCCGCCCCAAGACGACGCCGCCTTCGCCGGCGACGGGAGCGGCAAAACCCTAGCGGCGAGGGGGGAGTTGGGCGGCGGAGGCGGGGAGAACCGAGGCGAGGTCGAGCCGCTGGGGTGGAGGTGGAGCTTGACACGAGGGGGCGTCAGGGGTTTTATAGCCAAACGGACCAAAGGGTTTAGGCCGGCGCGCGGCCTCTAGACCTACCATACTTCGTGACTTGTGGGACCCGCATGGTGGCTTACCATGGGCGCGCAGTCGGAGGGTGTGGTTCCGAGACTGGGTGGGCCACGACGCTCTCTTTCCTAATATAGTATCGGGCCGCGTGTGACTTTTTTTAGCCCTTGTGATGGCCCATTTAGGCCCGTTTAACATTTGCGCCAACCCATTATTGGTGGGGGTCAAGGGCGACCGAACCACCACCGAGCTGCTCTCCCGCCACGGCCCACACCTCCTCGGCTCCTCCTGTCCTGCCGCGGCGGCCATCGGTGGCCTCGCCGTGCCCGTCACCCACGGCGGGGCCGCCGCCGTTGGCCGTCCCCACCTCGTTGGCTGTGGCATTCGATGAGGAGGGTGGAAAGTCTGGACACGAGATGTTCTCCGAGATTATCAGATCATCCAGTCAGGCAGTCACATTCACGTCCTAGCCGACCTGTGCGCCGGAACCCGGCGTGTCTCGACGAAATGCTTGAGAGGCGCGCGCGCTCTGAGCGGCGGAGAGCGCCCGGTTCCTACGTGCTGTGCCATGGGCTGAGCAGGCGTTCCGCATCTTGGGCACGCGTGCCAGCCGGTGGCGGCGCCCATCTAGGTGCCGGCTCCTGTTTGCGGACGACCTGGCGACCAGACGCTGACATGGCGGCGCCGGCACTCCATGTGCGTTGCTGAGAGATTCTTCCGAAGCTCGGGACTGTTCGTCCTTCGCGACGGACGGAAACTAGTTGCACGCGAGGCTGTTGCAGTCCACATGTCCGAGCCGGACCCGATGAATCTCCGACGGTTGACACTTGACATGCCATTGAAATATTACACAGCGCTAGTTGTAGTCAGAGGGGACATCGAATGTCGAAACTCTGTGAAAATCATGGTCAGATCAGTCCGGGTGGTGGATCATTGCAAATTTGCAATCTTGGCCAATTAATGTGCGTCAGTGCGTGCACCAGTTTGGAAAATGGCAAGCGCGTGCATGGCGTCTGGGTTTGGAGGTATGCGGTATGCCTTGCTCTGTCACTTTCAGAAAATGCTTGTCCTTGTCTGTTCAATTCATCCCTCTGTTGCCAATTTGCATCCCTGTGTCATGTCTCTTGTCCTAGATGATCTGTCACTGAACTGAGCTACAGTTATACCGTTGAGAGTCGTTTGTCTTGTGCTGAACAGAAACTTAACTTTCTTGCGCAGACTGGAGTAAATAGTAAATACGACCCTCCAGTACTGCACTGTGGGATGTTGCCCTCACGCAAATTATCAATCCCGTTTACTCTGGGGACAAGGGTTAATGGTTAGTTTTGGTTATTATCCTTGTGCGAATGTCAGGTTAGAACTGTTGCAGTTCTTTTTTAGCCAAATCGTAAACAGGTTACACTACAGTTTTAGAACTCCAAGTGAGTTCATCACCACTCTGGCAGAGTGGCAAAAACAATTCTACTATCTAAAATAGTTTTGAGATGTTCCTGGAATATAGAAGCCAATGGTCCTTGTACTGGAACAGGTGTAGATGGGGACATGGGGGTTAAACTATTGCTTCCGATGATTGCTCCATGAAATAAACAGGAGCATGTCGTTTAAAAAAAAAAAACTCTTGTGCAACGGCATGATTCAGTCAAAAGACAGATCACGTCCATACAGAAGAATTTACTAAGAATATATATATGTTGGATCAATTATCTTCCTTCTACAGTTTAGTCTTCAGCAAAATATTAGGTGTTACACTTACTAGAGCCTAAGCTTATTAACAGAAACGACTACAACCATACATATTCAGTTTACACTACTGAAAGAAAGCTGCCTCCGCAGCTTCCATTGTCCAATTTGCATTTTCTCTGTAGCCCCACTGTCTATGACCTCGGCAATAAGGTCCTTGAAGATGGATCTTTCGATTTCCAAAACCATACCATGCAGTAACAGTGTCAAAGCTCATCAAGTCTTTCGTTCCATCGACCTCATCTGCTACTGCTAGCATGTTTTCATTTTTCATCCTCTTCAGGGCATTTTGTAAGCCTGTCAACCTCTGTAACATAAGTCCTTGAATAGTTGCCACCCACTTAACTTCTTTGACTGAAGAAACTTTTACTGGTTGACTTCCAGATTTGCAGATGTTCATCTTCTGTGCTATGATTTCATTCACCATGTCAAAAACAAGTCTTCGGTGAAGCTTTTCTGTGCAAGGCTTAGAGAATTTCTTAGCTCCACTGACAGTTTGAATCTCTGAAATTATGTCTGCTTTTGTTTGTTCAAGAATGATGAAGAGCTCTGGATTGATCAGATGACTTGATGGTCGAAATTGACCAAGTAATGCTGTGAAACTAATTTCTTCGTGCAAAAGACCAGATGCCACTAGAATCTCGTAGATATACTGATGATCTTTGTTTGCAGTGACTGATGCCATGACTTCTTTGATATTTGCAGCTTCTCATTTATTGATTGCAGTTGCTCAAGCTTCTGGATGAGAACTTCCAAGTTTTCTGGTTTAATCTGGCTGACTTCACTGCTCGCCTTAGACTGTGGTGTGTCAGGAAGGCTGTTTGGGTTCCAGCACTCATCTGAAGAATGTGTCTCGCCATCTGAACAGGTAAGAATGGTATTTTCAGATAACAATGCCCAATACACTGCAGAACTATTTATGTACAAAACAAAAATATGAAATTCCGTCGGACAAAGCATGTGGCAAACAGGAGAGACGAAAGCACTGTCTACCTACAGATGCATCCAATGATACACAGTAGGTGTATTTTGTAGAGAGGGGCAATGGTGGGCACATCTACTCTAGCATGTATGCACACCAGAAGACACATATCGTGCTCATGCACAAGCGGTGCTGCGTGTGGGTTACAGTCATGCACTATTGAGCACATCTAGCTGCTGTGGTTCCTCCTAATTGCAGGACCACGAGCTACCTTGTAGCTTTTATTGCAGATTATCTGTCACTAGCCTTATCAGCACACTGACAGCTAGCGTGCCTGTCCTTTGAGTAACACTATGGGCTTCCTTTTTTTCTCGAATAAACACTATGGGCTTCCTGAATTGAAATAAGACTAAGCTGTAGATCTATCGTGCTAGTGTTTTTGCAGGAAACAGCCGGTTATCCATGCAGGTTAATGATGTTAAACTAAGAAACCAACTTCTCACCTTTGAATGAATCTGAGATCCTTTTATGATAGAAGGATGTGTCGAGGACAGAGACAGGGCTGGGGATGTTGTCCTGGAATGAATGTTTTGGTCTGAACCAGAATTGAAGACCCTGAAAGAAGAAATTTGCTAGTAAGTATTTTGTGGTAGAGAATGAAATACAAAGTAGATTGTTGGTGGTTAGAATTATATGACTTGTTTGATATATGTTTTCCCTTTATCTGTACCTTGAAACTTGATGTTGTTGCAACGTTGCATGGTTGAGCAACTGATGAGTTGACACCTGGATGCTTTGGACAATCCATGATACTGAAATCAACTTGCTTTGCTAAGCTTGATTCTGCTCCCTGTACTAGGCAAGACCTCGTCACGGTGGCTTTTACCTGAGAAGCTTTGACCTTATTCTTCCCTCTGGGAGACAGCTTCATTGGACTTCTTGCTTGGAGATTTTGGTGAGACCGGTGGGCGAGACCTCCTTTCCGACTCTGCTTTCTTTTGCAGATTTCTGGGGCTGGAATAACTTGTTGGCCTTGGTGA